>VXAD01009407.1:289324-418275 GCA_013399195.1 Dicrurus megarhynchus
CCTTCCTGCACCTTCCCGCACCTTCCCTTCCCTTCCCACACCTTCCCTTCCCGCACCTTCCCGCACCTTCCCGCACCTTCCCGCACCTTCCCTTCCCTCTTTTTCTCTCTTTTACTCTATTGCTCTTTCGCTCTTTCTCTCTTTCCTTCCTTCCATATTTTTCCCTTTCTCTCGTCCATTTCCTATTTAATTCATGGGCTATCCCTTTATATTAACAGAGGCGGAACTGTGGTAATGCTCTTACCATAATCTATTTATGTAAGAGTTTGTGCCTCCTTTTGCAAAAGGGAATAGCTTCCTCCAGTGGGTGTATATTTCATCTTGCTACATTGATTGTATGGATTATGAAACATTTTGCTCTCAGTTTGGAGCGGATTTCCGGTACACTACAGTCTGGAGCGATGTTGTGTTGCAATGCTGCCGCTTCTATCCTCCCAAGGAATGTTTTTTCTGCATTCTCCACTGTCCTAGCAGGCAGTGGAAGGACTAAATGCCATCCTAAATTGAAACGGCTTAAAATTTTATCTTTTTCCTTAATAGTGCAGTTAGTGAAGGCCCCGACAAACCTTTGACATTCATTATTCCAACATTATATGTGGGAATACTGCAGGAGTATCTCAAGAGAACAGCTAAGTAATGCTTAGTATGTTCTGTCAGATTGCTCATGTTGTGTGTATGTCACACTCCAGAAGCACAGCTGCTGGTGTTTGTGGTGACGGGCACAGAGACAGGGTACAGCCACCACCACTGTTAAGAGACTGCAGCTCTCCGTCACCATGTGCCCTTTGCACACATCTGCGTTGCTGTTTCTCATCCTAGGAGATGCCAGGCTGGAGCAGTGGAGCCAGCTCAGGTGCCTCTGCACTGTGTTGTCCTATGCCTTCCAGAGTGCCTGCATTAGCCTCACTAATGGCAAAGACTGGTTATTGTAGCCCCTCCTGATTCTTACGATTTATTTGTACTTTCAGTTAACCAAGCATGTGCTAATGGACACTTCTGTTTATGTTCCTTAGCAGTTTCATGAAGTTATAAAGTCTCAACGTGGAAAAGGAGAGGGAGAGTCTTATGCCCAGAATATTTCTGCAGCTATAGATAATCTTAAGGCTTTGTGCTTACCCAACATGAATTGACAGAGCCACTTTTTATACATGCTTTGCTCCATCCAGTCAATATGCTCAGGAGCTCTGTCACTATTCTTGTGTAGTCCCTACTCTGTTTCTGCCAGAGGGGATGGAGTTTAGGAGCAGAGTGTTAATACAGCCTATCTGGATAAAACAACACATGCTGTATATTCCTCATTCTGTATCCGTTCCCTCTTTCCGGTATGGACTTCTTTATCTTGCAGAATCACTAATGGCACCTGATTGAGTATTTAGAGTATTCTCTCACAGTTCCCATTTGAAAGGCAATTGCAGATTACATTATGTACATGGTAATAATAAAGCCTGTGCACTGAGATGTGACATTTTTTTCTCTATCCATCCACCAGGTGTTACTCTCCAATTTCCAGCTGCTATGCAATGTGAAATTCAGGGCTTAGCAGTGGAGGTAGAAATACAGACAAGAGAAAAACAATGACTTTTCCTATGTATGTGTGTTTTTCCTTGTTCCTCTTCTCCGTGAAAACTGATGAACATTTGGCCCTCTCTGTTTTGTTTGGTTGGGTTTTTTTTGAGGGGTGCTTTTTGTGTTTGAATCTAAGGAAACTGAATTGTGCATGGACTTTGGCTATGCATATGGTTTAGAAATATTAAAACAGCAATGACACATATATAAAATGTATTGGGACACAGGAACCAGAATAGACTTTAGTTGCACTTTTCAGTTTGCCTCTGTAGACCATGTTCTTAGTGGTAAGAGGCAAATAATCAAGTCACTATGAGCCACAGTTTCAGAAACAAGTTTACACCATTAGAGGCAGCAATTAGACATTAATTTTTGTGTATCTGTTGAGACATGAGTCAGAACAGAAAGGTTCCCAGTTTTTCCTGCTTTGTGTAATGTTGGTTCTGACATTGAAGCAGCTAAATAGAAGATGTAGGACTTACTTTTTAATATCTGTTAAAGATGACATGAGCTATCAGAAATCAGTAAGTATTAAAAGATTAGCAGATTCTCTTTTAATAAGTAACATGTGTTTTCATGTTTTCCCTTTTTTATTTCCCATCATATTGTGGCAAGTAGATGTAAATTTTTTGTGTTTCTTTTTTTGCCTAGTACCATTAAGAACTTACACACTTCAGACAGCTATCTCACAGTCTAATAGATGGCAAGTACCTATACCGATTTTGGCTAACTTGAATAAAGTGATATTTCTGCTGCATGTGCTGGTTTTGACAGAGCTATCAGAGACAGGTTTCACTAAATATAGATTTGCAGATCTATACTGAATTAGGAATGTAGGAGATGCAGTTAGATGTGAAGCTTAGTAAATGTTACTGAGTTTTCAATCATTTCTTCCGTTCACTCAGGGTATGGTAGCTGATAAAATAAATATGGCTATTTGCAAATGAGTAAACAAACCAATGCTACTGTAGCCTTCTTTTTGATAACTCAGCCTACCTTAATGTCAGTATTGGTGGAATTATTTTAAATGGTTCCTAGGAAATATGCTTCCAAGAAATATAGAAGTGCTGTTAGAGCACTCAGCTGCAAATCAGGCAGGATGATGAGTGCACCAGGTAGTGAAGTGGCACAGGGGAAAAAGAAGCATGATTGTTTGAGGAAGTTCTCTAAAACATACTCTGAAGTACAAAATGCTACCTAGGCTTTCAACTTACAGCCCTGTAGAGGGTGCAGGGAAATATGAGCATGTATGTCAGAGGGGAGGGATATTTTCATCAGAAGTAGCACTTTTCCTGTGGCCAGGGAAAACCTGTGAGGCTAAAGGAGGCTCTGGCAGCTGCAGATCAGCTCTCCCACAGAGTGGTGCCACTGGTTTTGTGACAGGGAGTGGTCACGTGTGAGCCCATGAGCTTGACTCATCCATTTCCACTGAAGGAATAGATGTCCCTGAGGAGGTCACCAGAACAGTGACAGCTGAGTGGGAGATTCAGGGAAGCAGCTGCTGAACAATTGTGCTCATTTCAGTATGATATTCTACATGTATTCTAAGACTGGACTGCATTTCTTATTCAGAGGAGAAAAAAAGAGTATTATAGTGTTTTTCTACATATTGTCCTGTCCAGACACACCTTTGTATAATGAAAGTAATGTGGAAAACCTGTTTCAGGTGGCAACTGAAATAAGCAAATAAACTTTGGGTAGATTTAGCACTTTCTGAGTGTTTGTTCAGCAACTCTGTGATCAACTTCAATTTATATAGAATGCCCATATTTACCTGCATACCTGTTTTCTATCTAATAAAACTATTTCCTCTCTGATAACTTCATACCAGTGCATGTGATATGTCTTGAATATGTCAGTTTTCAAGAGCACAGTTTTGCTTCCTGACATGAAAAATAGACAATATTCAATTTTTTTTTTTTTTTTTTTTTTTTTTTTTTTTTTTTTTTTTTTTTTTTTTTTTTTTTTTAATTTAAGTGTCACTCTGGTCCCTCATTTCTCTTGCTAATGGCACTCAGAACAATCTCCCTTCTCATTGTGGGCATGATTATACCCTGCCTGACCTCTAGTGGTTTCTTCCCGAAGTGAATCTGCTGCGTGCAGAGAGTGCAACACGAAGAGAAGTTAAATGAGATTTGAGGAGCATGCCAACGGCATCCCGGCTTGTATCAGCAATAGTGTGGCCAGCAGGACCAGGGAACTGATTGTCCCCTTGTGCAGGGCACTGGTGAGGCCACACCTCGAGTGCTGTGTCCAGTTTTGGGCCTTTCACTACAAGAAATACATGGAGGTGCTGGAGAGTGTCCACGGAAGGGCAATGGAGCTGGTGAAGGGTCTGGAGCACAAGTCCTATGAGCAGTGGCTGAGGGAGCTGGGGGTGTTTAGTCTGGAGAACAGGAGGCTCAGGGGAGACTTTTGTGCTCTCTACAACTCCCTGAAAGGAAGTTGTGGCCAGGTGGGTGTTTGTCTCCCAAGAAAACAAGCAGTAGGAGAATAGGAAATGGGCTCAAGTTGTGCCAGCAGGATTTAGATTGGATATTAGGAAAAGTTTCCTTACTGAAAGGGTTGACAAGCATTGGAACAGGCTGCCCAGGGAAGTGGTGGAATCACCATCCCTGAAGATATGTAAAATACATATAAATGTGGCTCTTAAGAACATGGTTAAGTAGTAGGACTTTGCAGTATTAAATTAATGGTTGGACTAGATGATTTTAGAGGTGTTTTCCAACCAAAATGATTTTATGATTCTATGATTCTTTCTCAGGGTTGTTGTATGAAGGGTTGCATGATTAGTTTCATGTGGTTAAAGACTTGAAGCCCCCTGCATGAGTTTTGGCCTATCTCCTACACATCCATGAGCTAAAATAATACCTATCAAGCTTTATAAAGTGCTTTAAGATCTATGGGTGAGTTTTTCATGGGTTTAGGTCTACTCGATCTAGCAGTGATAAACAGGTTGGACACAAAATAGAAGCTATCCTGACCTAGTGTTATAAAGCAGGAATGACCTTCTGGAGCTATATAAGGGTGTGTGTACTCTCATTGCATTGTTATATAGATATTTATCACACACCTCAAAGGTTATCTCTATTGCTTGTAAAATCAAATGAAGGCATCATTGTAATTATAGGTCTTATCTCTTTGCAGGTAAGTCTGTCTGTTTGCCTGCATGTACATGTAGATTATGCAGAGATGTGTTTGAACATATTTCTGCAGGTTGAATCTGCATGCAGATTTCTGCTTGCTTTAATCCTGTTTCAGTGGGTGCACAATCAGTCTGACGTCCTCAAACCTGGTTTTCTTATGAGGATTAGTCATGTTCCTTTTCTGTGAATTTAAACTTTTCATAACTGTCTGCTTACTTAACAATTGCTATAACAAACTATGGATGAAGCATAAATAATTCATATTTGCCGAAACAGACATGTTCATAACCAAGTTACCTGGCTGGGCAGGTACTCACACTGCTGTTGCAGTCACTCGTATCTCAGCAGGTCAGCTCCACAAATTCCCAGATGCTGCTGCACTTTTCCATCCAGAATCTTGCTGGCTACATTTGCCATGCTAATAAAAAACCCGATCTTGCTGTTCACTATGTACCTAATTCTAAAAAATGATCTCTGTGTATAGGTTTTTCTCCCAGAAGAATGAATGTGGCTCTAGAATGGTTAATGTCAGTGCCTACACCAGTTTCTCTTGGTAATGATTTTAACGTAAGCAGTTCACCTTAGAAATGTTGACATTACTGTTTTCTTATAGCTTGGTATTAATGTTCCCTGTCTGTATTTCAGATGCTAAAATTGGTAAGAGAAGCCTTCCTGCATTTGGAAGGGGTTTCTGGATGATAGATCCACCAGACTGGGTAATGATGTAAAATCCCAGTGCGTCATAGTCTGAACATCTGAGAGGGAAATAAGGTTTTCTATGCAAGTAGGGAGAGAAAATAGGAGAAAGTGTGGGAATGTACTCTGATTAAGAGTAAACAGATTTTTTTTCCTTTTCTCTGGAGCCTGTCCCTGTTGTACCTAACTGGTGCTTTAATATATTAAATTTTAAATTAAATTTTCTGTTATTGAACCTTGTGTGGCTGATGAACCAGCCACGGTATTTGAAGCATTACCTTAGTAAATTGCAGGTTTGGAGCTGAACTGAATGTTCTCTGTAATATTCCACACTACCATCAGTGAGTAACTGTTCCTATTGCCTACAGTTAGGGGAGTTTTACTCCATAACCACCTGACATCAAAAGAGTAACTAATGCTTGAAGTCAGCATCAGAAGAATAGAATCTGAATTAAAACTCTATTTAATAAAAAAAATTAGTGGATGAATCATGACATTGGAGGCAAAAAACCTTCTGTAATCTATTGGCAATTCTGATTAATTAGTTACTTTTATAGCCTTGGGCTAGTAATATTAAACATATTCTGACAAGACTTTCTGAATCAGGCAGTTGTGTAATGGAAGCATCTGTGCAGAGTTTTGACCGTCATAAGTTGGCTTTATCTGCTCAAGATCATTATTAATGAGAGTAGATTAAAAATGCAAGGTCAAGCACTTCTAAATTAGGCTGTACCAGACTTATTATTTTCCTCTTTACGATTATTAACTAGTGCCTAAAATTTAGCAAAATTAAGAAGAATTGGGATAGTGAACGGTCAGCCTTAATTAAAATCACTATTCACAGCTGCTCTAAGAGAAAGGATTATATACAGGAAACGGGTAACCCAGCTTTCGCATTGGTAGCAGTGATCCCAGCTGTTGGGTTTGGTGGTACTGAGGTTCACTTTCTAAAAAGCTAAGAACTGGATTTAATCTGCACTGATTTCTTGAAATGATTGCTTATTTTACTAGTGAACATCATATAAAACAAAGTATTCCCTGTCCGTGATTCATTATGTATCTAAAATGATATGGGGCACTTTATTTGGGAGTCAAATATATTTTACTGCTGTCCTTAAAAGAGCAATTCCAATTGAAGGAAGCAGAAAGAGTTAATTTATGGATGTCAGCGCAGCACCTGTAATGGGATGCAGATGGAAGCTTTGCTCTGTTACCCTGTCAGTAACTGCCTGTGCCTTCTTCAAATAGATTCTGCATTGCCTTCTTGTCAGAGTGGATGGAGGTGGCAGTTAGGTCAAGCTCCCATCCTTAATGCAATGTTAGATTGTTAATTTTGGAAGAGTCATCACTGTGAGAAATGCATGGAGATATTTTTGGGGAGTGGCATTGTGATTTTGTGCCCTTTTAAATGAGATGATATTAGACTGTGTTCATCTGGAAGCTGTTATGCACGGGGGTGGAGAGGTGAGAGAAGAGAGGGATGGTGCAGGAACCTGTCTGAACCTCAACAGGAAAAACAAATGTCTTCATAAGAGAACTGCTTTAATAAAACAAAATAATAAGAAGATTATAGATGGGCAGTAAATTCTATGTCCCTTCAGATTCTGAACACACTATGTTTGTGGAGCATTTGATGGAGCCTGGATAGATTTTCCCACAGCACTGCACAGGAGAGAGAGAAACTTGACCCTTTTGGTCATTCAAGCTAGTAGATCATTTCCTTACAAGAAATAAACCCCTCTGTTCCTACAGGATGCTCTCATGAGAACTTCTTGCTGCACTCTCAGTTAAAGGCAAGGCCGGGAAGGCAGCTGGTACCAATGCTGGCACCACGTGGGATCTGCCTGCAGGTTCCATTGGAAGGAGGGTGCAGAAATGGTCAGAGGGCTGGAGCACCTCTGCTGTGAAGACAGACTGAGAGAGCTGGGATTGTTCAGCCTGGAGAAGAGGAGGCTCCAGGGGGACCTTAGAGCACCTTCCAGTACCTAAAGGGAGCCTACGAGAGAGCTGGAGAGGCATGTTTTACAAGGGCATGTACTGGATTTAAACTGAAAGAAGATTAGATAAGATTAGATATTAGAAGAGAGGAAAAAGTGTGTTTAAACTCTCACTGCCATAGCTTCTGTTCAAACCTGCAAACCTCAGCAGACATCACAGACAAATTAATATTGTTTTATGAAGTGTTTTGCTAGCACAAGGACTGAGTAACTAACCCCAAAGGACTGTCATTTCTTTCCCTGTTTTTCTCATGGCATTACAGGAAGCAAAATTTTATTTACCTTGCCTATACATGCACATTTTCTCCTGATTCCTGGCTTTGCTTTATTAGTATTTTCTATGTGTAAAATATGTGTTCCTGACTAAGCCTTTCAGATGCAGGAGAATCTGTAAAATAATGCTTCTGTATAAAGCACTTTAGACCTGACAAGCTAGAGAGTTTTCATGCAGTTTTCTACAGAGTTTTAATATTTGTTGTTTCCAGATCAGAAGCTATGATTTCACTCTATGCATTACAAATAAACTCTAACAAAACTTCAGGCATAAGCTGTGGTATAGATGGAACATTTAAAATTTTCTCTGTAGTATGTCCAGGGAGTGAATTATCCTGAAAAATTAAGTGAAAAAGTGACACTTGCCATTAAAAAAAATACTGTTAAAATAATGATAGGTTGTCAAATAAACTGTGTACAAAATTGACAGTCAAACATCCCCAAGATATTAGGGGATGCAACATCCCTCCTTCAGCTTCCACAATTTCAAGGTAACATTTCAATTCTTACTATAGGAATGGAAGGGATCAAATAGCCAGGAATGACAAGGTGCATTATAAAATCTGCAATGATGGCCAAATTTTAGACTTCAACTCTCTAGAAAATCCATATTGGCTGTCAGGTTCAAAAAGCAACTGTTGTGCAGGAGGGAGCCAGGTTGGCTAGAACCAGCTGGGGAAGGTGACAATAAGGCCGTGTGTTGTCACTGTCACTTCTGGGGGATTGCAAACAACTGCCAAGCAGGCAGCGTGTGAAGGTCATCGGCACCCCCATTTATTTTGTCCCAAGAGCAACAGTGGTGACTGCATCTACACATCTGTCAAGTCTTGGCCACTCAGCGTGAGCTTTGTCCGTCTGACTTCTCCTTCTTTCCTCCCCACAGCAAGGGCTTTTGTCTCCCACATTGACAGGGCTTGTCTCTGACGTTTTCTCCTGATAATCCTACCAAGGGCAGTTGTGAAGGAAGCCACCTATGCGGTCATGGGCTGAGACCATAAAATGGAGAAGAAATAAAGCCTGTGTTGCTGCCAAGGAGCTGGTTACCAGTCAGACCTGGTGTAAAACATTGTCCTGCCAAGTGGCACAATCTGCATCCAAAGCTCACAGCTGTGGCTTTTCCCAGCCACACGATCTGAAGCACCACGAATACCTCTTGCATGATGGGAAGATGCAGTGCTTCTATTGCACCTCAGAAAAAGAAACCTAAATGTCTGTGTGTTCTTAGCAGAATGGCTGAAGGCATTTACTGAATCTGGTTTCTAGCATGAATTTTCTTAACGAAAGCATTTGTTTGTGCTTCCCAACTGAAATCTCATTTTAGATGTCCTTGGAATCTGAAAGGATTCACATCCTGCTTCTGGACTGTGGTTGGAACCGTCTCTAGTCACTACAGATCTGTGAAGATTTTTTCCTCCCAAGGGTTATAGCTATGTGATATGATAGCTGTTAAAGTTCAATGTAGAAAACAAAGCTCAGTTTTTAAATAGGAGCTTTGAAGAGGCTATAAAATATATAATGCTATTTAGTGAATCAATTTTTCATTTAATACAGCTTTTTTTTATATACTGACAGGCTTCCTTTGATCTATATTTATTATCTGTCACTTGCCTTGAAATGAGAAATATAACTACTTTGATAACTGGATTTGAAAGGTCATCTATCTAGTTTCATGGTAGCTTCTCTAAGTTACCATTACATGCTTTGCTGAAGTGCTATTTGGCAACTTTCTGAAGGGATATCTGGGTGCTCTGGGGCAGTAATATCTTTCTTTTTTTTCACTGTATGGATATACATGAGAGGACATGTGAGAGGCAGGAACTGTTTCACTTTCCTCTGTGCAGACAATCGTTAAAGTAGTCCAGCACTTTTTTCATTGGCATGTGGAGGTCACTCATTCAAACCTCTTCTTCAGACCTTTAGAAACATCCCTAAGTTACTTTTTTTATTAAACATGATCTTTGACATTTAGTTTTATCTTGGGCTGAATTTCTCAAACAGAAGATAAACTTACATGCCTCCTGCTTTGCTTATTACATGATGTACCTCAGGGTTTCTGAAAATGGCTGGTCACCAGAACCAAAGGCTCATGTACCAACAGGAGTCTTTCCTGCAGCTTGGGATGAAGAAGTCTGAGAAGATTCCATATGCAGGATATGACCCTAGTTACTTTGTGACGCATCCAGAGGCTTCCACCTGACAGTTTATTTTTAAGAGAGCATGGGAAAAGTAAATAAGGTACTTATCTGGGGAAACAGTCCAAAAAAGTAATGCTTTCAGGTACTTTCTGTACTTTTGTTTCAGCCAAAGACACTGTTGTCTTGCTCCCTGGTAAGAAAGGACTGTTTTTCACTATGGCGAATGGCATTCTCTGCTGTTGACCCACCATTTATCTTATGCAGATAGTTAACATTTTTATATATATATTGCCACTTTTGTCAGGGCAGTTTATTCTTCACTATGGTTTCACTAAGGTGATCTCTTTTTCTTCCTCCTCACCAACATCCTTCGTACAATCACTGGCTAAAACACCCATCTCTATTAATCACAAGTAGGTGTGCAGATTTATAGTGCATCAGCTGTACTTTTATGGTACCTGCTTTATGTTTGAGTCATCCATCTCAAGACAACTGACTGAAGCAGGACAAAACAAAAATATAAGTACTATTATAAGCATTCTGCAACTGAAATAATCCCTTTTCAAAAATGCTGAAGGAGATTGGCAAGGATATACCAATGAAATAGAAATTCATTATTGATCATAATAGAGAGAGCTGGTAGGGGAAAAATACTTCCTTGTGTGAGTGTATTCATATATAACAGGCAGGAGGGGAAGCAAGGCTTCTTAAACTGAAAACAATAAGCTATTTGTTTCCAGATGGCTCAAGTGGGAAAGAAGATTCAAATTGTAGACCTAAGTTTTTTGAGTGAATGTATTGTAGTAATTTCTTTTCTTTGGTTTTTTTTTTTTTTTTTTTTGGTGACTGATTCTCTGCAATTACTTTGCAGTAGCAAGGTTATTTTCTGTAGTCTTTTGTTTTGCTTGCCTATGATTTTTTTTTTTGAAAGCTCCTTTCTGAACCATTTCTTTATGCAATGCCCAGTGTTCTTCTGGGAGGAGAAAGGACTGCGCTCTAGTGGGCTCTTAAGCTGCTGCAGCTTAAAGGGCAGCAATAACAGGGCCTTTGTCAGACCTCAGCTGTGCTTAGGTTAACTGATAAAAATATTTGCCTTTGGAATGTAAAGTTCAGACCAGCTACAAAACATGTTAATGTGCCAATTCAGCTGGGAAGAGAAGCATGCCCTTCACCGTACATTTTTCTCCTGGTTTTTAAAATCTTTCTTCAGCCTTACTTAACTCCAGGCAAGGAAGTTGAAATCTGCTGAATCAGGGTCTGTATGTGAAAGGTAGAGTTATAATATGAATACGGAGGAAGCTAATTTAAAATCCAGAGGAAAAGGCAAGAAAATTCTTTTGTTACTGTTCTGTTGCTGTCACACAAAGCCTGTTTTGCTTAGAACAGTGAGTGTGATGCAGCTCCCAAAGAGCAAATCCAATGACAAGGAGTCATAAGTTTTCATTGCATGTGCTTGAAAGAGTAGCAGTTTGAGATCCAAGTGAATAATTCATGGCAAACAATTTATCTGATGAGTTTTTCTTAGATCATGAAGTATCTATGAGGAAATTGTAGCTTCCTAGTATTCATTTTTCAATGAGTGCATTTTTAAAATTTTATCTTTCAAGCTTATGATTAACAGAAGTTCTTTAAATACAGACTGTGTTATAATTGGTCATTTAAATCGAAAATCTGTGTTTTCTGACTCTTCAAGATGTTCTTTTGCCACCATTGTCTCATTCTAAATGTGATGGGGACACTCAGTGGGCCTAGAACTCTGGGATTTTCCCAAAAAAATTCTCCTCCATCACATGCCTTTTTGCGCTAAATAGACTAAATGTGAATGTTGTTGTATGTATATGAAGAAAACATGGAAAAACCTGAAGGGAAACTGTAGGAAATCTACCAGAGGGATGACTGACACAGTTGTTGAGAGAAGGCTGATTTGAGTTTCTGGGTATCCTATCCATCTACCAGGATAGGATAGGATAGGATAGGATAGGATAGGATATATATATTTTATTGTCCTGCTTCGAAGATTTCTTTTCTGTCTGTCAGTCTCACTCTTTTTCTCCTGTTTTCCACACATACACGCACATCCTCCCCTCAATGTCAGTAGTCTATCTGGCTAAAATCCTCCTGTAACACAAAAACAAGAACAGGCACAAACATTACTGAAGTGAATTTCATTAAAACTATCCATGAACATCAGTGGGTATTTTTCTTTCACTCTTTTGTTTAGTTCTTGTGGTAACATAAAAGAGCTGTGAGTGTGTCATGGCTGAGCGAGGCATGGAAAAGTGTTGAAGCATATTGAAAGCTTCTTCTGTAGAAAGATATCCCACCCAAAGGAAGATATCACCAGCTAGAGAAACAAGAAGAGGAGCAGAAGGAAGGGAAAGCAAGAAGTTTATTTTTCCAGATGCTGCCTTGCAGCTGATTGATTATATGGAGTCATTCTAATCCAATGTATCAACTTTTCCAGCTGGGTATGTGCCTGCCTAATATGACAGTATTACTGCAAGTGGGAAAGAGGTCTAGGGCTTGAGGGTTCAGATAAGGATTCAGAAATCCAGGGATCAGTCTCTAGTTCTGTGTGAGACTCCTTTGCTATTTTAGACAAGTTTTTTATCATCCCATGTTTTTGTTCTCTATGTGTAAAATGGGTGTCTATCCCTTTTTTCTTACTGGCTGCCATACCTGCATTTTGTGCAATCCTCATGGGTAGAAACTATTTCTAACACAAGCTGGTAATTTTACCAGTCAGAGCTGTGGGTAAAGTTAATTAATTAGCAACACACCTAAGGCCTTATATTCAAAGCCTGTCTGTCAGCTGTGCCAGCTGAAAAGGACCCTTAGCCAACTGCAATTCAGGAAGAGCGCAGCCTTCCCCACCCTACTTTGGGCTTCTCACCATCACCTGTTTCTGCATGGGACCTGGTTCATCTCCTACCCTCAAATCTGATCTATCCTCCACTCTCCTACATAGAGTTTCTCAACAAGGAAAGACCCCGCCACTCATTGTCCACGTGGGGCAATAACAGTAACTCATACAGTGATCAAGCTCTCTTCTAAAAGCCATATAATATTTTCTTAGAATAAAATGCTTTCAAGAAAAATATATCACAAAATCAGTAAACCCAAAATCTGTGCTCTTTTTCCCAAGTCTTAATGTTTTCTGTGGCTGATTATCCTTAGGTTCCCTTCACAGACTCTGCCTGTCAGCTTGGCATCAATTCTGGTAATTGACCTTCCAGTCCTTCTTCTGAAGTGCTTTAAAAAACGTTACAGTTCTTTTGATCTACAGCCTGCTGATTTAGTTAGGAGGCTGATTGCTATCTGCTGGAGCTGGGATGCTTGAAGCTAACAGCTTGTCTGCCACATTCTCAGAGACTGCATTGAGTGTCTCCTGTCTCCTCTTGAGATGTTGTGTAGCTTTTCTGCATGCATTCCAGAACACCCAAATCAGTTTTTAATCAATAAGTAAGGCACAGTGATACTTCACTCTAAGTCCACAGTAACTAACATGTGGGCAATATTCCCATGGTAGCCTGCAACATTGCTGCTATGACTGGACATAAGGAGTCCTTTTCACTTCCTTCACTGTAGGTTATCAAGCACTGGAACAGGCTGTGCTGGGAAGTGTTTGAGTCTCCAGCCTTGGAGGTCTGTTAAATTGATTTCTGAATAGTTTTGATGGGTAGCCTCTAGTTCCTGTATTGTGGTACAATGAATAACAGTTCTTCACTGACTTTATCCGCTGCTTTAATTATTTTGTAAATCTTTGTCTCATCTTCCATCATCCTGTTCTCTGAGTTGAAGACTTCCATCCTTTTTAGCATCTTCTCATAAAGCAGCCTCTCTGTCACCATGATGATCTTAGCTACCCCCCTCCATACCTCCTCTAGCTCTACTACATCCTTCATGTGCTACAGGGATCAGAACCTATCACAGGGCATGGGCAAACAAAGGTTCTAACTGTAACAAAATCATGTCCTTTGTCTTGTTCTCAGTACTTTTCCAAATGATGTCAAACTTTTTTTTATTGATTTGCTGACAGCTGTTTCATAACGAATTGATGGTCTCAGCTGTTTCTGGGATCTTTTCAGTGAACTCTGTGTTAGTTCTGATTTTGGTATCCTGCAACCATGGTTCAGGTTATTCTTTCCCTAGATTTATTGCCTTGCATTTGTAGCAAAACATATCTGTACTCCTACAAAACATTTTTCTGTTGCTCTAATTTGTGAAGTTTGAGTTCTGCACTATTGACCATTTGATCACTTGCAGATCTCTCAAATCAGGAGACAGCATTCCACCAGAAAGAATCGTGTCCCCAGGTTGTGTACAAAACCTGCATTTTCTTACTGCCTGCAGAAATGCAAGAGCAGACAGGAAGGCACTCCTGCCGTACTTTTTCAGGACCATGCTTTTGTGCAGGGCTTAAAACACATGGCCTCAGCAGTCTGACTTAACACAACTGCTAGAAAATTCAGCACAAAAGCAACTACACTCATCCTCACTTCTTTCCACGGAGCCAAAGAAAATCAGATCATGTCTGTGTAATGTCACACTAATTCTTCTGACAGATTGTATCCTGAAAACTAAGCACAACACCTTTGAGTTAAAAGTTATGTTCCAGGCTTTGCTCTCAGCTCTGTTATTCTCTGGAGCTTAATTTTTGCCTTCAATATTACTTTGTATAAAACGTCAACTTTTACAACTGCTTTAGTTTTTAAAGCAAGCAAATTACAGGTTTGTAAGTGTCCAGGTGAACAGGATCCCAGCTGCCATTTTAGCTTCCATCAAGGTTTCCATGAATACAAATATTCCAGTTGTTAAAACAGGTGGGTAAAATGTGTCATGTTGTCCTGTAATTCTAGCAAAACACATCAGATGATGTAGAGAGAGCACATTTGGGTGTAACATGCTAATCCTCACAGATGGCTTTGTAATGGTTATCTTAAGTCACCCCTGCTTAATGGGGAAAAAGAGATGAGGTAAGCAAGCCTGTGATGATGGGGAAAATCTTTTCTGTGTCTTAGAATGCAGCAGTCTATTGTAGAAACTCTTTTAAAATGCCCAGATGTCTTAGCTAGCAGCTGAAATTATGCCCCTTTATGCCTTAATGCACATGAAGTTACTGTCTAATGTTTTTTCTCTATGGCTTTAGGGGATACATTTCTTAATTTTTTAACAATCAGCAGAAACCACAGCTTTTACACCACAAAGGAATTAAATATATGCACTAACTTAATGAATGCATTTCCAGTGACATTTGTCTTTGATGAGCCTGCAGCAGATTCATAGTCCAAAGATGTCTTTTGTTCAGAATGACATGCTTTCTAATTTATTACAACATGCTACCATCCTGCGCTTCAAAATTAGCAGGTAGAGCTTTTCAGAGCCTCACATGTCATTTAAATGCCCAATTTCTACAGAAAGTAAATGGGAATGAGATATACAGTTGTCATTCATGCCCCTGAATATTTTTTTCTGCTCTTATTGGTCCTCATAAATCGTTTGGTTAAATCTACTGTATATTTAAAAAGAGGTCCCAGGAACCTTGTGGAACTTCCCACGCAAACGGGTACCTCATTATTGGCCTGACCAGGAATGCTTGGCAGGATTTTATGTGTCCACAAGCTGCACTAAACCAACGATGATGGCTTTAAATATGGGTCCTGAGTGCTCTGAAAGATGCTTTCCAGGCTGCAGCAGGGAGTTGGGCTGCACATTTACTGTCAGCAAAGACAATGATGCAGGTCTTAAGAGTGCCTTTGGGTGTTCTGAGAAGCCAGCAACAAGCACACCCCTTGGAGCCATTCCCTGCCCCATTTGTTATTGCTTTGTCAAAAACATTTGTCAATGAAGACTGATTTTCAAAAGAACCACGTTTGGGAGTCTGAAAGTAAAGAGCTATAATATGAAACATCTTTAAAGGTAAATCAATTTTGTGGCCTAATCAACTGAACAGCATCCCTTTAGCTTCAGCAGCAGAAATGCTGCTGTGTATTCATCTGCAGAATTTTTGTTTTCTTTTTCTTCTTTCTCAGGGACAATATGTTCTTGAGTAGTACTTCTTTTGCAGGAAAGACAGACATGTAAATATCTGTGCACACGGTGGTAATTTCTAATAAGAATGTAACAAAAAAAGGAAACTAGAAACTCATTTAACCCTTTATCCTTCAGGGAAAAGCTTTAAATATAGTATTTAATGACAGATGTGTCTACTTTGTTAAGTATACTTTTCCACTGTGCTTAGAAGCAAACAGTAAAAAAGAGTTTAAATTAATGAGTTAAGCATTCAGCCTTATCAGCTTTGGTTTACCTGCATGTAATTTTAAAATTAATAACAAGTATCCCCAAGATTGATTTAACAAGGGCTTGGGGTACTAATTTTGGTGAATTTCATTTTGGGGCAGATATTACTTAGACTTTACAGGCCTAGACCAGTGAAAAGTTACAGGTGCTCAACTATTCTATTCTATTCTATTCTATTCTATTCCATTCCCTGTTTTGGTGCCTAAATGTCTCTCTGGATCTTGTCTCCAGTCTCTTAATCTAAGCTCTATTGAATGAACAAAGGTCCTTCCATTTTCCTATGAAATTGCAGTCTTTCTTAAACTATACATTTGGACAAAACAAATGTATGGTTCACTTTAAATGCGAGCCTGAATCCCATTGCATATTTGGTTAACTGAAAAGGTGAGTTTAACTGGAGCCTAAAACTAAAGATGTTTCTCCTGGATTAAGGCTATAAGAAATTCTACTGATGACGTTTGGCAGCATTTCTCACTTAGAAGTACAAAAGGGATGAAAGAGATTTTTGAGACACCTGCCTATTCATCCTATTCAGAGCTGGTCTGCTTTACAGATTTAGTTTTTTTCCCCAGAACCCACAGTACAGCCAGAACTATATTGTGCTGGAGGAAATGCCTCTTAAAATTTATTGGTCTTATCACTTCAACTACATAACCTTATTTTATGTTCATTTGAATGCACGTCATCACAAATAGAACAAGATATCTTCTTAAAATTAAGAAAAAAATTAATACTTTAATCTGATCCGCTGATCCACTATATGATTATAAAAGTTGTCATTTATAACAATAACCACTCCTCTGATTTATAGGATATTTTCTTTGTGCTGTACTAAGATTAAAATCTAAAATCTAAAATTTGGAATTTACATTCTTATGGGAAACACTAGAAATCATTACAAGTAATCAGGACAAATTCTGCATTGCATTCCATAGGTAGCCTGCAGAAATTTGGCCCATTATGTTGATTTTATTAGTCTTTGTCCCCTTTCCTACTGTGACCCCTGAAAGGACTAAAAACACTTCACAGAGGTAGAAGAGAATTGCTAAGCTTGAGTAAGTTCACTCACAGCACTGTTGAGAATATTTACCTGGAGGAAAGTGAAACCAGTGTGCTTTACTTACACTGAAGCCCTGTAAAATGAACTTGAACAGGACTTCAGTGGTGCATGGGTTTCTACCTACTCTGTTAGGCAAAGCAGCAAAAACTCCCTAAATTCAGATGTCTTCCTGTAAGCTCCCCAAGCAGTTTAGTGATTTTATCCTTTTGCTTGCTTGGTTTTTGTTTCAGATATTTGAAAGCACTATTTCATCGGACCATTTCAACATGGGAAGAAAAAATCACCAGCCAGCTAAGCAGAAAAGAAGACAGTCCAGTTTAGTAAGCAGTGAAAAATGCGTTTTTTTCTGGTTTTTCTTTTACAATTTTAAATAGCTGCTGTGTATTTTGATAGATGCATTAAACTTCAAGCCCAGATCTGCCCTTTCCTGCTCATGCATCCTAGTCCAATATCCATCAGGGCCTTTTCATCAATTTAATTTAAGACTGATAATTGTATATTCTCTGGAGCAAAGATGGTTTTATCTTTGTAAGTGTCTGAGCAGTGCAGCTTGCACCTAAACCACTTCAGTAATGAATGCTGATCATTATAGTCACCTACTTGTGTTTTCTTCACAAGGCTAAAGAAAAAAGCTTTCTGCAGAAGGCTTTTTGACTGCAATAAAACACTGCTTCATGCCATGCAGATAGCTTTGCTATATATAAAGATGAACAATTGTCACTTAAGCTCCTTTTACAAAGGAGATTTATTACTTACTTCCAGAGTGATATGGCAATTATTGAAATCTTAATAGTGGAATCCCCAGTTTGCAATTAACAGTACTTCTGTTAGAGCAGGTGACAGTAGCAGAGATTAAGTTAGGTTTTTTTTGCGCTGCAGTTTTTCCTGGAGAATTGTTATAGATCATAGCTGGCAATTAACAGGCTTGAATAGTGATTATTCCAGCTGCATAAATAATAATAAAAGCAAATATTATCATCCAGTGGTGTGTAACTGAATGGGTGCAAGTATATCAACTGCATTGCCTTGTATACATATACATGTAACTATACACACTTGAAAATATGATTATACTTTGGTAAACAATATATGATTATATATATATTCTAAATGTATTTAGAGAAAAGGAGATGTTCAAAATTACTTTAACTAAATATTAAGGCTGTGAAAACTTATAAGATTCAAAAGCCAAAGAAAACCTGCTTTAGTTTTTTTCTCTTTTCTTTGTGCACTTTCATTATTACATCATGCCTTCTATGTAGTCACTATTTTTATGCTAATTTTGGTGTAAACAAAGCTTAGGGAATCACTCTACCAGGGTGTGATATCACCTCCTAAAAGCTTTCCAGATACAGAGGTTTCAAAATCAATTCTGTTCTGCTAGATTTGCTGAAGAATGGGCTGTAGAGGATAAGAAACATTTACTTATAAACAGTTGTAACATTTTCCTGGATAAATTTCTATTCTCTTGGCTCTGACTGCTCATATGTATGCAGGTAGTGAGAGATGCTGTAGGGGAAATAGATTACTTTAGCCTAATACTTGAGATGTTTAAGTAGACAAAGAGATGGAGGTTTTTGTTCCTACTTTGCTGGAGGACAGTTGGAGGGGGAAGAGAAGGGAAAAGGAGTTACCTCAGCTTCATAATCCAGTTATATATGGAGATAAAAGAAAATGTTGCTATAATTCAGTTAAAAAGTCAATCAACAAAGAGACATAAATCCAGTAGAAACAAGACTTTATCAATTTTTGTCCTTGCAGTAAGAGTTGTTTCCATGGGAAATCCTAAACAAGAAAAAGATTGCTTATTCAGTGACTGGACCTAATACTAATTCAGTTTTCACTTTTTCTAGTTTGTTGCCTGCTGGGATACTTTGAGTTCTTCCCTCCCTTCCTCTGATGTAAACAGAATTATTCATTTCCTTGGGGCATTTTTATGATGCAGCCATTCTATTAACTTAGGGCTTTACATTCCTTCGTGGATATAGATGTGCAGCATCTCAGTGAGTTGAGATGCACATCTGACACAACTGGAATGGAGGTAGAGGGATTAAGCCCCTCAGTATTTAGTTTTGGAGTCTCATGCTTCCTTTCTGTCAGTACATTTCTTATTGTCTCTTTCTACATGTTGCCAAAATTTTTTGTTGTAACATCAGATGAGTAGAAATGTCTGATTCTCTGAGGAAATGATATAATGATATGCAGTTTAGTAGGTGAAACAGTGTTTACCAGTATTGCAGCATTTACCACTTTTTCTTTTCCCACAAGAAAAGGAAGTGTCACAAGTGATTTTGTAGCACAATTGATTTCCTCTGTTTAATGCTGACTGCCTTCCCCTCACAAACTAAGAGATTGTGCCTCTTTCTTGTCCTCCACTCTAGTATCCTCCCCTTTCCCTCCAAACCTGACTCCCCTGAGTTACACACAGAGATCAAATTATGAATATGTCTGGAAAAATGTCGGGGCAGCTGACCTGAGGTCTGTATAATATTGTACAGCTTTAGTGCGACAGTGCTTTGGTTGTTTTTCTCAGCGCAGCAAATGAGATAAACTCTGCTGTTTACTTTAATTAGCTGCACTTAATTAAAGGACAATCTTATCTCTATTAAGAGTTTCTACTGAAGCACATATTTAATGCATCTACCATCATCTCTCAGTCCCAAATTCTACAAAAGCTCTTAAACACATGCTCAACTTGAGCTTTGCTTTATTTACAAGTCACAACTCTGGATGTGTCTCATCCTTTCCTAATCCTGGGTTTTCTCACTATACCATCCCTTGCCACAAACCTGGACCTTGCTGAAAACAGGGGCTGAAATAATCCATGTTTTTCCATAATTAAAGAAAATACTCAGATGAGTTGTTTTCTTGGTGGGCTAGGAGAAGCATCATTGTTCTCCCTCTTTGCCTTGTATATGCATATTTTGGCATTGACAGCTCTTGTGAAGAGGAGCAGTAAGTGAGTCACACCTGTATTAGTCAGTGGAGACAGTTTCTTGGACATTTTGGAGGAAAGACAAGTGTGATCAGAGAACAGCAACAGAGAAGTTACTGTGTGGTACCTGGGGATGGGGATAGGACCCAGAGAAATGGAATGGAAAAAACCATAAAGAAAAAGAGCAGCAGGGGAGTGGAGTGTTGTAAGAATTTAAGTAAAAAACTCAAGGGCACTTCTATATACTCTTTTTTCACCTTACCAAAGTATAGAAAAACTTCAGATGTTTTGAGTTTCTTTGCTCTTGTTCTAAACTCCTTGGTGTGCATAATTATCCTTTACAGATGAAGACAGACTAAACTGTTGATTGGCATGATTTTTTTGTGTTTATCTTCTGTAGCTAGTGGGTACACTGGAACTGATTTTCTTTTTTGTTTGTTGCTGAAACATGTTTAAAAGCTGACAGCTTTGCTGACATTTCAGTTGGAACTTTTTTTCCCCAGATTATATATTATTGGAATGTTTCAATTTTTAATTTTGATGCTGTTGGTATATTTGGGGCTTTTCAATCAAAAAAAAAGTTTGGAAATTAATGCATAGATGTTCTACATAAAAGGCTTGACACAAGGATAAAAGCAACAAAAGCTTCTCCTTTATGAAAACAAAATATTTTGATCCATGGCCATTATTTTACTTCTCTGCTGCTCACCAGCTTGTGTTTATTTCACAGCACAGCTGTTTCATTTGTAGTTCTCCCTGCTGGTTAAGAAATAAAATACAGTGCCACTCAATTATCCCTTTTCTCTCTGCTACCTGCCCTGCTATTCACTCGGTTCTTAGTCACTTAACCTTTCCAGTGTCAGTTCCCAGAGACTACGCCCTCACACACAATGAAGCTCTCTCATGAGTTACACCTACGCTGATGCTGAGGTTATACTTGTCATGGAACTCATTTGCAGTTTTGCTGAGGAATAAATATAGCCCTGGCTTTCACTAAGTGTTCATTTATAGGAGTTTAAGGAACAACCTTGGCTTTAACTAAGTGTTCATTTACCTGAAGAGTAAAACCATCAACCTGTGTGTTTACAGACTGAGTGCACAATAGGAGAGACCACACCTCATCTCTACAGACAGGACGATTGCAGTCCTTCTGTAAACAAAATTGGTGAGAGTCAGACACATGGCTAACAAAAGCATGGCTCCAGTCCAATTACTTTGAAATTATATTCTATAACTGAGAATGGAAGGCAATTTACTGTAGTTGAAGAACTTCTTTTCCAACTTTTGAGTAGCAAACGTACCCAGTAAGGACAAAGCTAATGAGATCCCTTTTGTCTTTAGGAACAAGTTTTCCTGTTCTCTCTTTCAACAGTTGCAGATTATATTTTTTGATTATTTCAGTTCTGGACATCTCAACAAAATTAATCCTTCCCAGTCCTAAATGAAGTCAGTGAAAAGATGTTATTGTTTCTGGATCTAGTGATCCATGACACTATACGTTGGGGCAACATTCTAACTATGGGATCAAATTCTGTGCTTACTGTGACTGATTTTGCCACAAATTCAGAAAACTCTACAGTGGATTTTCTTTGCTTTATTTCTAGCTGTCTGCCATCTGTTGTGTAGCACTCCAGCATATATTGATGGTTAAAATAAAGTAGAATACCATTCTTTCAGCACTTCTTACTATTTCTGATATCTCAACCATGTAGTGACACAAAATATTTATAGGAAACTTATTTTTTTTCCCATTTATTTAATGGAATACTTAGAAAATGCAATAATTTTTTTTCAATGAACTTATGAGCCTATTACTGTGAGGATATAATTAAGAGTAGACACACAGAGGTTTATTAGACTCCTTATGCCATTTCAGTTACAGGTTTGTCTCAAAGAAGATCTGACAAAGAATAAGATTCAAAGTGCCAGCAAAGAGCTTTGAGAGTTTCCCAGACTAACAAATACCACTAAGGTCAGTTGCTTTCTTTAAGCCTGCTTATCAAACATTTAAGAAGCTTTCCTGGGATTCAGAGGAGTGTCCAAACTCCTCAGAAAATGAAGCACGACCAGAAACAGATTTTTCCCTGGTATGTCAGCAGAACGAGCATTAACCTGCCAGTAACCTGGAGCTAAGAAGGTTCACAGGAGGATCTTTTCAGTGCCTATAAATGTCTGATGGGAGGGAATGAAGAGGAGGCAGCCAGACTCTTCTCTGGAATACCCATTGAAAGGACAACAGGAACTGAGCAAAAATTAAAATTCAGAAAACTCAATCTGAATGCAAAGAACTGTGTTTTTACCATGAGGATGGTCAAACACTGGAACCAGCTTCCCAGAGAGGATTCAGAATCTCATCAGGGGAGCTATTAAAAATCTGACTGGACATGACCCCAGGCAGCATGCTGTCGGTGACCCTGCTGGAGCAGCAGGATTTGAGTGGATGATCTCAGGAGATCTCATCCTACCTTAATTGTTCTGTGTGCAGTAGCCACTCTTTGAGTAGACACTCAAAGTTATCAAAGTTATAGCGTGTGTTGCAGTGCGGGAAAACTTTTGGTGTCCATGGAAGCCCTAAATCTTCTTCAGATTTTGGAAAACAAAATGAGACAAGTGTGTGGAAGAGAGTCAAAATGGTCTAGCATTTCTGCAGTGGTCTGAGTTCGTGATGTAACAATATTTCATTTAATCAGGGACACAGTGGAAAATTGACTGAAGCCAGGACCTCAGAGTTCCTGCTAAATTTTCCAGCCATCCAAGCAGCTTCAGTGATTTTTCTTTTTTATCCTAAATTAAATCCAAGTCAATTCAAATTCATGATGCCTGCCTTTTTGACCATTAGAACACTAATGTGAGTAATGCCTCAGTGCTTTCAAAGGACTGCTTTGCACTGCTTTCTTGTTGCTCCACTTGAGGATCCCTTAACAGGGTCATTGGCTTGCTTCCAAATGCCAGCAAATCTCAAGTATTCTGTCTGGAACATTTTCAAAAGTGATAAGGACCAATCTCAGGTCACCTCTTCTTTGATAGCCAGGAACATGTGGACTAGTCACATGTCTCTAGGAGCAGCAGAGGAATCCCTCACATTCCAAGGAAGGTGAAGGGGAGGCTGTTGGATATGTTGAGGGCTAAACCAGTAAATGGGCTCTGAACACAGCTGTGATTTGGGGCACTGGAACACTTCAAAAAAAAATTGAAGTGCAAAGGGAAGAGCAATAAGCATGTAGGTTGTAAAAAGCTGGTCAGACACCTCAGATGTTTGCTGCTAAAAAGCATAAAAGTTTAGGTGATTCCTGAGTTAGGTGGCTGATGAAGGGGCTTTCAAAAATTATTATGTTGGAAAGGAGTATTAACAGAAGCAGTTCAGCCAAACTCAGATGCTTACATCTTACTGCCAGTGAAACTAAATGGCTTGCTCAGAGCCCATGTATGTATCAGGGGAAAAAGTAATACTAGATCTCCTGAATTCTGACTAGGTCACCTCATCATTGTGACAGATTTCACAGGAAGTGAAATCTTGTGTTTACAGCCTGAATGATCAGAAATTGCAGAAGATTAAAGCAGCCAAGGCATCATACTCTTGGAGTTTTCCTAAAAAGTAAATATTTCTTGAGTTTATTTGTGGTCCCCTTTTTGGCACAGTTGGGAGCTGCACTTTCAGCATTTTCTGAGGAAATGGCAAATGGTGGGCTAACGGCACTGGAAATGAAGACAACTGTTGTGATTTTATGAAGGCCTTTCTTTTAAAAAGTATTGAAAAGGAGCATTTCAGAGAAGTGTTACAATCCCACTTTCCAGGGAGTTTTGAAACCTGAAGACTTTATTGCAATTTGAATCCAGTAAGAAGTCAGTTTACATGAGCTGCTGTGCTTGGCACATTATCTGGAAAATCCAGAAGGCTGCTGGAAACACCGTGTTTGCCACACCATTTCATCTTTGCCCGTGGCAGCAAGCTCCCATGACAAAGCAACTTGGAAACTCCAGAAACCACACAGAAGATACACACACATCTCCTAGTTTGTGTTAAGAACTCGAGTGCTACAGAAAATATTAAAAAGTCACAATAAAGAAAAGGAGAAAGGGCCTCCTTTTCAGCTCATCCTTTAAGCCATGTAGAACTGATTTCAGTCAGCAGGACTTTAGTCCTTAGTCAGATAGAAGAGCTTGGATGCTGGTAGTTGAAAGGAGGGTGTTGCACGTAAAAGCCCTCTCAATAAAATCATTCCTGAATTTCATAAGAACTGAGAATAAACTTTAAAAATAGCTCAAAAGTCTCCCATGATTCAGGGACTGTTTGGAAAAAGGAGTTGAAGTGTTGCAAGTTATTTTTGTTCCTTTTCTGTAACTAATGCTGGATGCTTACCTGGTCTTTGTCACCATTGCAAACTTTTAGCAGGATGAGTGGCATTCAGATGAAAGACCTGTAAGCAGTATTGCTGATTTTTTTTCCTAACATCTGGAGAATTCATTCTGCTCTCCAGTCTTCCACCCTGCAGGCAATACAAAAAAGACTCTCAAACAGAGTTTGGAGTATGATCTGGTCACATTTATTCTTTTGATTGTCTGTGTCTGCGGAGACATAGCATTGATGTTGACTGGTTAATGAGGAGTTTCTGGGTTAGGAATAAGGTGGAGACTCTTGTTTGTTCCAGAATAATAACCACCACACCCACCCACAATCACTGATAAAGAAAATCTAATAGAATTGATGCAACTGAGGGGAAAAAAGGATCTTTACTTTTGCATGTTTGTATTATTACAGTTTAAACACAACATGCTGCACTGTAAAATAATTCTCTGCGGTCCAATTAAACAACGACTTCCCCTTTTGGTTCTCACAATTTCATACTTGCATGGAGCCCTCATTGCTGTTTTCAGAGAAGAGTAACTGCATCCTGAAGGCTTTCTAATCATGCAAACCCACTGTACCTGGTGATTTCAGTGTCATTACATCTAATGTAGTTTGGAAAATAGAGAGAGAACAAGCCACCCCATCTTACTCTCAAGTAGTAGGATACTGAGGCTGAACTGTGAGACATTTGAGAGTGGGGTCTAGGTAAGGTTACAAGTGAAGAAAGACAAACATTTTATAGTTTAGTTCTTAGTTTTGTGCCAGGATGTGGTGTGTAGAAGAATGCTAGAGGTTATTTGTTTTTAGGCAAACTGTTACAACAATATCAGGTTGAATCTGGAAGCTGAAAGCAATTTTAAAAAATAGACTAGAGCTTACAAGGAAAAATAGTGCTAACAAGCCTAGCAATTAAATAATGGGGACACAAAGAATAAGCCTGGCTGTTTTACAGGGAAATAAATCAACATAGGAGAAGGAAAAAAAAATTCCAAGACACTTCTGATAAATATTTCTATATCAAGAAACATTTAAGATGTAGAAAAACATGAACTAAGATGGCTGGGTGTGGCCCTGACTCTTGTGATATTTATAACATTTCTGGTCATCATCAGCCTCAGTGATGAAACACAGTGGACTTTAAAAAAATAAACCACTAAAATATTCTCTACCACAGCTACAGGAGGTTAAATGTATTACGTAGCTGCTTCAGATGGGCAGAGATAAGAGACAGTGAGAGATAGAGGAAGGACAGGCTGGGTGTCCTATGATTAATGTCAGGGAGGACTTCTCTTGTTGCTGAGTCACTCAAGAAAGAGTCCAGGCTGGATACATGGCTCATTCCCAGAAGGACTAAGATGAGGCTGCCAGTTACATTCATTGCTGTGGTCCAGAGGTCCCTGGAACTTTGTTTGAAGTAATGTTAATGATGCTGGAGGGTTTGTGTTATTTCTAGACCAGTAGCATTTAAACAATTCTGCTACACAAAAAGAAATAAAGAACGGGGGAACTGCACTGAGCAAACACAATGTGTTTGAAAGGACTTGAGGAGCCAAACATCAAGAGGAGCTCTGTAAGCATCTCAGAGTGTCTCATTATCTCCCTCACCATCCTCACTGAACTGCCCCTGGCCTCAGGAAGACTAGAGGAATGTTTGGCTGCTGGCATGCCTTCCTTTTTGATCACCATACTAAGAGATATTTCCTCATACGTTGTTATGCATCCATATCTGTCAAGAGTCATTTCTCCTATCTTGCCTGAAATTCATTTCTCTGGAGCCAGGAGCAGATTCACATTGTCTGAATAATTAGCTCTGCATGGTGATTTGGATCTATCACTGCTGCTCCTTGTTACTGTAGCGTAAAAGGGCAAAAATCCTTCAGTGGGGAAGGCTGAAACTGAGCACAGTCAAATTGAAAGGGAAGGAAGCCTTCCTGTCCTGAAACACATCTGTATGGCTTCTGACATGCCCAAGTCATCATGCAAAACCCCTCTGCTTCTTATCAGCCCACTTACAACAGACTTTTGTTTTATTCAATGTCCCTTCACTAGGTTTAAAAATACAGAAATGTAACCACATTAGCTCAACTTCTTTCCGTATTTTGTAGATCAGGTCAGGCAACCCACTCTATGAAAGGCATTTGGTTTCAAGGTTGTTTTAGAAAGTAATACAATTGCTAAAACAAGAATTAGCAGTGATAAATTTTCAGTCTTGCTGAAGAGCTTTTTCTTGGGATCTTGTAATTGCTATACAGATTCCTGAAATTAAGCTGTATTTAGCTCCAGTCTCTTTAAAATTCCTTCTTTTTTTTTTTTTTGTTTGTTGTTGGGG
Organism: Dicrurus megarhynchus; assembly: GCA_013399195.1. Taxonomy (NCBI): domain Eukaryota; kingdom Metazoa; phylum Chordata; class Aves; order Passeriformes; family Dicruridae; genus Dicrurus; species Dicrurus megarhynchus. The sequence continues at coordinate 316,110 of VXAD01009407.1, forward strand.
GGGGGGGGGGGAGGAGTGAAGAGGATTTTTATAATTTAAAATGGGAAATAGGTAAGCATGCCCTTGCCTTATGGGAGTTGTTTGATATAATTTGGGTTTTATGCGTGCATTCAATCCGACAAAGGCATGCCTGGAAGATGCTGTCCTAAGTGTCAGAGGAATCCATCTTATCCAGGTGAGTTACCTGGCTGGCCTGTCTAAACTTCATAAAATTGATTTGTGCTGTGAAAGAGGATACCATTATTCCCAATCAGTTGTAGAACAGAGCTTTAAAGAGCAGCATTTGTACTTATAAAGCCCAATAATACATCTCCACTTAATCAGTGCAAACACTTTAATTTCAGGGCTGCCTGAAACACAGTCAAGGAGCAATGTAGTAAATTGCAATTTTTGGCTTTTCCCCACCAGCAGGAACTCTTTCTGGTCACGAGTTATTGTACAGGTAAATATTAATTTGGATGACAAAAGGAAAAATTACTTAGGCATTTGCTGTAATGTGTGAACTCCTTTGTGAGTAAGTACATTGTGATTATGTTGTAGTGAAGTAAGCCTGCTTGGAGAATTACTGCATTACCTGAAAATTACTTGAAAAAAATTCATCCATTAAACTTTATCCTCTCTGGGGCTCCCTATTAACTATGTTCACTGTGTGAAGAATATGTTAAATCCAAAATATTTTCGCTACTGGTATTTTAATCAAGTGAGAGACATCCCTCATGGATGCTTAACTGGGGACTTAAAAATCTGCATTTAAATTGATTTCTAAAATATACAACCCAAGAGATTGTAAGTACCTTTTTCAGTCATATTGTACGTGAACATCATGATGCTCTAACTTACTTGTGATAACTTACTAGTTATCAGGAAGCCAAATTGAAGATTTAGATAAAAAGAGAGAAATGAGGTTTGAGTAAATATTTTGCACTTATCTTTCCCAGCATAAATATCTGCACAAAGTGTAGTAAAATGCTGAACTACCAGTTGTATGGAAATTTAACTGATAGTCACCACAAACTGGTGCTGTCCTCCACTGGTATAAGCTGGCATCACTGGGCATTGAGCCCAATAGCACAAGAAAAGGCTCTGTCTCACTGCAAATATTTCCCTTAGCATTTTCCTGTGTTGTCAAGTGACTTATTTTGAGACAGTAAATGTTACTCTGCAATGAGAAAGCAGCTACGTTCTTGGATCTGCAAAGCAAATCCCATTCCCCAAGTGCTTCCCAGCATCACTCCCGGCCTTAATGAGAGTACACTTTTAACTGGGGAGGAAATCCAATACTACTCTTCTTCCAGGGCTTTCATTAGTTAGGAGAAAACAGTCAAAAACCAACCAAACAAAAACCCAAACCAAACCAAAAAACACCATAGCCCCATAGCCTTAATCTTCAAAGGGGTCTGATATCTTCTCCAGCTGGTGGCTTGATCTGTCTTCCATAAAACCCTGGAATGACTCCACAGCAACATCAGGGCTTCAGTAGTTTGATTATTTGCTGTATATTGATGCTTCCACCCCACAATACAAAAAGTGGTTGCATACCTGAGGACTGGAATGTCAGAGAACTTTCCATCACCAAACATACGTACCTAGGAAAAAAAGGTAGTGTGGCCCAGAAGAAGCAAGGTGTGTTATGTATATATTTGTTAGAGGCCTTTGAGCAAACAAGTGAATAATTTGCAATCCTTTTGATCTCATTCACCTGTTCTGCTTCAGAATTTTAGGGCAATGAATTTGTAACTGGCTCTAGGATCCCTAGAAGATTTACAATTTTAACTGGGCATTAGAATTTAATTAAAAGACCAAAAACCGAAAAACCAAACTGAAGTAACAAAGACATTTGCTTCCCTTGTAAAGATCTGGTTGCTTGAGCTCAATGTTTATTTATCACATCAACCAGTGTACCTGTGAGTGGGTGGTCACAAGAAGAACCCCAAAGTGTTTTCTTCTCCTCCTGTACTTCAGTCTCTTCCTCTGCAGCTAACACTGATTTGCCTTTGCATGTCCTGGGAGAGACTTGTGATGGAAGTCTTGCATTTTTATTCCTGGCAGGTACAAGTGGCAGGTACACTATAAATCACTGTAATCTGTGCTGGTTTTAATTTCGGACTGCTTTGGCAATTTGCTATTACTAATCTTAGCAATTAGAATGTACTTTCAAAGTTTTCTGGGAAGATTTACAGGTAAGCCAAAGTACAAGTACTTTGCACTGAAGCTATAAAAGTCATGTTGTGTGTTTATATTACACAGATGTCATCACGTACCTGCCTGTCATATCAACTATAAAAATCAGAAAATTAGGTGTTAGATGTTCTAGTAATAATTAGAACAAACCCAAACAAAACACATCAGTGATAAACTCCTCCCTGTTGCTTTGAAGTAGTTTAATTATAACCAAGTCAATGACATAAAAGTTCAGCAATCAATCTGAGAAAATGCCATGTTTTTTTTCATAAGGATTGTTAGGAAAGAGATTCAAAGGACCTCAGTAACATGTATTTGCCTATTTTATCTTAGTGTCACACAATATTTGATATCATATGCTATTTTATTCCTCACCAAAACCCTAATCAAAGTTTTATTCCACACATTGCAGGCTAACACTCCTAGAGTAATGCCCCTTTAACTCAAATATATTTCATTATTTAGCAACGTTATAGAAGGCTATGGTTTAGCTGCCTCAGTTAATGCCTTTCAGCTCTGCAGAAACAGCACCTGATCATATCCTACTGGTGGCAGAAAACTGTGTCAGGCTTGCAGCCATAGTCCTTTTTCTATAAATAATCACTCTATTGTACATCAAGATATGAGGTTAAACCCCCACCACCAAGTGTAAGCTAAAAAAAGCTATAAATTCCTCTCTTATTATGTATAAAAAACCTCCAAAAAAAAAAAAAAAAAAAAAAAAAAAAAAAAAAAAAAAAAAAAAAAGTAAAATTATTAAGATACCCAAAGGAGTAAAAAATACATTTTCAGCACCTAGCTTCATTTTCTGGACTCTCATTATAGGTAGGGGTGGGATTCTCACCTAGAGATGCTGAATTATCCCTTGGAAAACACTTGCTCTCTGGAACTAAGAAAGCAACCAGTGCTCTGATGGCACCTAGTGCCCTAATTTAAGCAGGTTAATTTAGGTGCCCAAAACTGTGACCCTCCTTCTGAATATGTTATGTCTCTCACACAAGTGGTTTGTTGTTAATTTATGAGACGGTGGTGAATGGAATCATGCAAAAAAGCCACACACACAATAAAAAGAATAAAGCTCTAGAAATTGAGAAGCTAGGAAAGAAATTTGAGGTAAATGGTGATTTGGAAGAAGAAAGACTGTTCAGAGCCTGAGCAGAGGAAAACCATCCAGGAAAGTCTTTGGTACCTAGGCGTGCTGCAGAATGTTTTATTGCTCTCAAACCACTGTTTCAGGGCAAAGTAATCAGTCCTCAGTATCCAAGTTCTGTTCAAGTGCTGCAGCTCCCTTGGATGGAGTACTGAGAGCCACGAGAGCTCTGCACTGGTGGGGTGCTCCGTGGGGGCTGTAGAATCCTTCTTCCCATGCCAGCAGCTTTTGCAGTCCCACCTGAGCTCCCTGCTGCTGCACTTCTGTTTTTCTAGGGATGTGTATTAAACCTGGCTGTGCTTGTAAGAATTATTTTGCCTTCGACTCCGGCACTGATAGATATGCAATTAATGACTGCCCTCACTACTGCCTGGAAAACCTTGAAAAGTTCTCTGAAATGCTTTCTCTTGGATTAAGTTATATATCACTTTGGTTAACCAAAATATTTTAATTCTAAGCATTTCTTTTCCACTAGTTATTTGCCTAGGGTGAGTTGTTTGGGTTTTTTGTTTGTTTGGGATTTTTTTGTGATTTTAAAATAACAAAGGCTTCATCAAAATGAGAATTTTCTTTAGGAAATGAAATATGTTCATAAAAAGTATTTTTTTTCTCCTTGTTTAATCAGAACTCTGCTGAACACCACGCAGGTTGTCGTATGATTTTTTTTTCTCCTCATTCTTTTTCCCCCTAAATGTTCAACTCTAGTATATATAATGTCTGTTTTCAAGAGGTTGGGCTGGAAGACCAAGCCAGATTGGATGTGAGACTGAGTCAGTCACTGTGCAGTGATCTGAAAGGAATGTTAACATCAGTTTTATTAGCAATATGTGAACTTCAGTGTCCCATAATGATTAAAAAAAAATCCTCAGATCGCAAAAAGATTATACTAAACTGCAGTGGTAGTGACTTTTCTGGGCTGTGTTATGAAAACAACAGAAATTCTTCCCCTGTTCTCCCCAAAAGTAAAACAAAAAGAGGAAAAAATTATTCTTTCCAATATGTACAGGAAACATAACAAATCCAGGGCATGAGCATAGTTTTGACATACACTATGGCAATTTAATGTTGTTTAGCTAAGCAGAAGTACAAATCTTTTTGATGTTTAAATAAATGTTATTTGCAAAGGAACAATTTCACACATTTTTTCCAGTATTATCATCTCTTTATGGATTATATTGCAGCAGAAAAGAAAAAAGGGAAAATCAAAGATAGGGAGTATTCGAAATGGGTCATTTAGTATAGGAATCAAATGCACTGGTGGTTAACATCTGAAGACACCCCTATATTAGAGAAGAGATCAAGGCTGTCATGTTTCTTTTAGTTTAAAGGCAACGGAAGAGGTAATTCAGTTTAGTAATCTTGGAAATGTATCCAAAACTAAGAAGCCAAAATATGGGAGGCTTCAGAAAGAAAAGGCAGTCTGTGTAGATCTGACATAATGTTTTGTAAGGAAAATAAATGAGTGATTCAACAGAGAGAAAGGTTGTAAAACTCTTGTTAGTGTGGTAAAAACAAGTCTCTACAGATGAAACTGCAAATGTCGAATCTTTTATTACAATCATAAATGAGGAAGTCCAATTAGCTAAAGTGCATCTCATCAGAAAGATTTTCCAAAGCATTAGTGTTGACCTGGCAGTCCCACTGATGTCATTGCCCTGCCCATATTGATTTCAATACAGAAATTTGAAAGTCAGTGGTGAAAAGTTTTTAAAAACTTTTATCCTCTTTGATTTGTTATATGGCAGAATCCCTGAGAAAGGGAGTGTGGCGTATTGATGACTTTGGTTTGACAGGGGGAATAGAAAACTTTTAAGCAATGCCCATCTTCAAGTGTGCTCTTGAAATTTCAGCTTAGCTCCTTTGGCTGCAGCTAAAGAATAATTATATAATTTTTTGGTATAATTCCTCAAAGTAGAAGCTTTTCCAGTACTTATAGTTTGTTCTCATGCTCTTCCATAATTTACATCTGCATGTGTGCATGCATATTAAAGCTCCGTATTTCAGGGGCAGGAGAAAGCAATGTGATAAAGTGCTGAAATATCCTTTCTCTGAATATTAAAAGTCAAAGAAAATAGATTTCAGGCCACCAGGCTACTCCTGACAGGGGATGAAAAGGTCTTTGCTCCCGTGATCATCTGCAACGTAATCAGTGATCAAGCACAGAGGAGAATGATGAGCCTGTAGGCATTAGGCTACAAGCCAGGATTTTGAGACCCTCCAAATCTCTTTCTGGCCCTTTAAAAAGTTAATATAAAGCTTTGAAGGTGGATTCCTGTCCTTGTGGCTCACAGCTGTACAGCTGCGGCTTACTCTCTCCACTGACCTCTGCCACTGATTCTATCCCTCTTGACTGATGACTTGGAAGTGAAGTTCAGCCACCTCCTCTGATTAATTCCTTGCAGCATCCACACTCCATTCAGATTACTGTATAGTTGAGAAGAAGAAACATGTAACGATTTTATACCAGAAATCAGAGGCTGGAAAATTGCTTTGGAAGGCTGAGAATTATTTCTTGGAGTCCCTGTTTGCAGTAAATATCGTTCACATTTGGCAACATAGTGACTTTGGGATTTGAGGAGGTTGGGAATGTAACTCAGAAACTGGACCCAAGAAATTTTTTGTGGTTTTGAATGGCTCGTTTTTGCACCAGTCACTGATGAGCACTTTAAAGCCAGAGTGATGATATCTCCAGGCTCCCTTAGCCTGTGCATCTTGTAAAAAATTCTCAGTTTAAACTCAGGACTTCTTAAATAAATTGTATTTGACTCCATTTCAGCAGCAGAGACTTTTGTAGCAGCACATTAAAAAAAACACAGAAGGATAGAAGTTAGTAAGATGTCTTTCAAGTTATCTCACCCTGTGCTGAAAATCCATCATATCTAACAGGTTAAGCAGCCATGGACTGCATCAGTGTTCGGGTAGGCACCTCCAAGAAGTGTCCATTATCAATTCAGCACCTTTTCAGGACCGATGAATCCAGTGTGTGGGACCTGGGCGTGCAGGGAACACTGGTTTTGAGTGGCACATGAGTCCGTGGTCCTGTTCCTCTGCAGCCAGAGTGTTAGCGTAGAAACACAGAATCACAGAATGATTATATGCAGGTGCTTTTATTGAAGAGCTCTGGGAACCGGGGTACGAACCCTAATCTGATTCCAACATCAGTTTGGGGTGAACACATTTTATACTCTCTCCTTACCTAAGCACTATAGAATCATACGTTGATCATTAACTATCCATTGTACTGTTGTAATCAACAGAGCATGAGTTTCGGGTTCATTGTAATCATTCAGGCATACTCTGCAAGCCCCCTTCAAGTCCCTCTCCCACAATCATCCCATGATTTTATCGATTAGCCAATATGTGATTTCTAAATAATGATTGCATACCTATAACACAGTGTAACAGTACTACCTGTGCTGTAGGTACACGCAGGTGCAGAGTCACAAGATTTAGCAAGAACAGTGCTTATTCAAACCCTATCTAAGCTACTACAATTTTAAAACATTTTAACTCTCTACTATCAAGAGGATCTCTGCTGCCTTCATAAAAGCTACTTTATAAAAATTCTCAAAGACATAAACTGATGAATAAATTTAGCACTTTCATCCTCAAAAGTATACTAGTTCTCCTATCTTTCAAAGCCAGGCACTTTTTAATTTAAGCTTTTTTTCTTTGAACCTCTCTCTTTTCCCTCACCTGTTATTTCACAACACATAATCTATAATCAAGTAGTCCTTGCAGTCTCTCACATTCTTTCAGATCTGTGCACTCCCCCACATCTTGGTATGCTCCCCCCACCTCATGTCTATCTATTTAAATAAAACAAAGGAAAATTGGCTTTCTCACAGGAAAATGGCAAACTTGGGCAAACAACTTGCACAAAGAAGAAATAAGTGTGAATGAGTATGGAAAAGCCCTGCAGTGTCATGGAGAAGGTCAGCCAGGGGAGAAAGGAGTAATCTATGCCCAAGGACTGGCCTCAGAAGAACAGGTTATGCATTTCCAATTTAGATACTTCTGTACTGAAAGTGCTGATGGTTGGTCATGTGGATATTCCCAACATCTTCATCTGGACTGTCTGTAAAAGATATAATCACTTATGTAAGGAAGGACATCCTAAGAGAGGCTCTCAGACTGTGCATCTCTCCAGCTCCAGTGTTAGCTACCCTTGGGATATCTTTCTATTGCTTTATATTAAAAAAAAAAAAAAACCACAACAGATTTTTCTGTTTCGTACAGAATTTTAATTTGCATCTTGCTGGGAATTGCGCTGCCTGCAGAATCCCTTTTTATTCCCTGTCCCAAGACTATTTAGTGATGTTGATGTGCTTTATTGAATAGCAGCTTTGTTCCAAAGGCTTCACTTTGGAAGAGTATGAAATGATCTCTCCTATTCATTTGTAAAACAGTTTGTGATGAGAGTTATTGTATGTGGTTGGTCTCATTGTTGATTTTTAATCTGAATACCTATTGTCCACAAAGGGTGTATATTTTGTTGGTTTCTAGCCTGCTTGTCCAAATACCTTTCCTTCCTCCTAGTAGTTTTTGAAGCTATTGCATTCTCATTATCATTTAGGGAGCTGAAAGGTCTTAAATTCCCAGTATCCTTGTGAATATGGACAGCAGGCTGAGGGGGCAGATACAAGCAGTAATAGTGCTACTGGTAGAAAAGCAAGAACTCTGCCCCTTGCCCGTTCAGAGAGGGCAGCCATGGGGCACCCTTGGCTTTTCAAGCCTTAAACACAGAGTTCCCAGGCAGGAGTGGATTAGTACAGGCTGTAAAAGAAAGCTGTACTTGGGAACATAGGAGTGCTTAGTAAGTTTATCACCTTTTATGTCTGGATGTGTAGAAAAAGTGGCATTTTGAGCTCTAGTGAAATGAGAGAAAATAGGGACATAACTAGAGGCCACAGGAAAAGTGGTTCTTACTCTTGTGATTTATCTGTGGGAGCAATCTTCTGCTGAAACTTTAAGGCCCTCTGCTCTCTATGACACCATTGAGTGATAGAAAAGCAAACAATGCAAAGTGCATAGTCGTGAGGCAGGGAGAGAAGCGGCCATACTCCTTTTTTCACCATCATTGCAGAGCAGCCTTATAAATACAACAAGAAAAAAACCTTCTTTTTATGTAGGGCCCTTCTGATATTCATGAACAATACAGATTTTATCACACAAATGTAGTTTGTGTTAAATGTGCCCCAATGATTATACTTGGCAGGCTTTGGCACATTATTTTACTATTTGTTGATCTTTGCTGCTATATTCCTCAGCTTCATCTTGGGATGCGTGCCCCATATTAGCAGGCAAATGAAATACTTGCTCTAGTCAAGTGTAAACAAATTATTCCTTCCTGACTGCGAGAGCTGTGAAGAAACCTGGAATGTAGTATGTAATTAAAAATACATGTTTTAGATAAACATAGTGGCTCAGTGACTGTGTTCGTCATCTCAAATGTGCCATCTGTGGATGATGAGTGAGGGAGCTATATATAGAAGTGGGCTCACTGTGTACAGACTTCCTTCATTTTATGGGACTACAAATGCATTGACATTTCCTGGTGGCTTGAAAGAGGCAGCAAATTACAGTCCCACTCTGCTGGTGTGTGCCCTGTTAACCAATGCCTTAGGAAAAGTGAGTTTCTTTTTAACCTATTGCGGGTTACGGGGAAGAATAAAGGGATAAAATACCCAGATTTCTCAGAGCCTGTGAGCAAAGCCAGAGCAGGGCATTCAGATTGTGAAGAGCTGTATAAAGGTTGTCTGTGCATTTATTGTTACTTTTTTATTTTTTGCTTTCCAGTAATATTTCTTCATGAAAAGAGTGAATTTTAAGCACAAAAGGTCTTGGCTGTACAGAATGAGAACTCAAGCAGAATTGAATAAGTATTACTCCACAAACCTGGAACTACAAATTAGACTCAAGTCTTTGGGACACAGAAAGGAAAAAAATGTACTTCTCATCTTTATACAGGTCAGCACATTTCAATGCTGAGGAGTCATGACAAAGTGCAAAGAGAAAAGTGGGGATAAAGACCCGTCTGCAGAAATTCTTCAGTCTGGCACTGAAATATAATTACATACAACCATGTGAAATAAAGCTTGAGAACTAATCATAAACAAAAATAAAATCTGAATTCAGACTGAATGCTGGTCCCTTTTCAATAAGCAGTGTTTGTTCACTTGAATACATTGAATGGGTAATTGACTGGGACTATTTGTGATGAGTTACGAGGGGAGTGTTTGTTAGATGGCCTGAAATTACTGCCTTTTGTGCAGTGTTTAGCATGACTTTTTTTTGTCATTCACGATTTTTGTGTAGATGCCTGTATGGCTATCTTGCTCCTGATGTGTCCTCTGTTGTGGAATCAACAGCTAAGTGATCAAGAATGGAAAATAATCCCCTCTCATGCAAACTAAAGCGTGAAATGAGCTAAGTGCTTCTCGCATGGGGGTTTTTGTTGTTTGTGAGTTGGTGGGAAGAGGAGGGGAACTGAGCAGCTACGGATGTAACAACGGCTTAGCACATCTCTGGGAGTGGCCATTTGGTGTCCTGGCATGGCAAAACACATAGGAGATTATCTCAGGAGCTGTTTGAGAAGACCAGGTATAAACCAGCAGGATGACTCTGTGTATCAATGGCGAGGTGCCATGTATGTCTGACTTTTGAGAATATTAGTTCAGTTCTGAACACTAAGTGTAAAAAAAGCCACTTGTCTAGGGAGAATAGATACAATTTCCTTAAAATTTCTTTAAACTGTCTAGTATCTGCTATAGTCTTAAGTCTTAGCAAGTGTATTTGCTATGTTCTGTGGCAATGAATTTCTTCCTTTCTGTTTACTTTCTAAATTTCTGGTGCATGCAAAATTCCTGCTGGATTCAGTGAAGGGCAAAGAAACCAGCTAGCTGACTGAAAGACCCACAATAAAAAAAAAGTGTAGAGACTAATCATGGAAGACATTGGACCATTTATCTACATTTTTTATACCTGTACTGAAGACAACAATTAATTTCCAAAATTAGGATGCATCAGTGAGAAGTTAATGTTTGACATCACCCTTGCCTGTGAAGTTAAGTATTTTGGGTTTGGATTCAGTTTTCAGTCATGCATGTTCTTGAAAAAAAAAAAAAGTCCTGTCTGCTTTTATAAACTACCTACTCCTCCCTGTGGCTCTTTTACCAGTTCCTTAGTTCACAGAGACATCCCTTTGAAGGAGACCTATCAAAATAAATGTCCAAAATTTAGGTCCAGTCTGAGGTTTCATTTTTTTTTATTATAAAAAAAAAAAGTGAATACTGATTTTTTTTCTCCTGTTTTTTATTGATGGTGTTATTTTGATTCTAAATTCAAGGCAATGACTTAATACCTATCTATTAATGACAGGCTATGAACTCAGCTGAACTCAGAAAGGTTGGAGTTAGGTGGGACCACATCCACAGCTTGATGCTGTACCTAAGATCTCAGATTGCCTTAAAACACCTGTAGAGGCAGTTACAGCATTGGGGCCTTTGCATGGAAATAAAAGTAAGGCAATAAAAAATAATAGGTTTATTAGTTTATATTCAGCTACAGCTTAGTGCTGTTAAAAATTTATACCACTTGCTATTTTTAAAGCCCTCTACTTAATAACCGGTTGTAAAAATTAAAAAAAAAAAGCAAAAACATTGACTGAAAAACTATGAAAATATTATTGGCATGCTAAAGAAATTAAAGTTGTCATTTCAGGGCCAATATGAACGAGTATAAAATTCTGAATTATAGCCAAGAAACACTGTATTTGTTCACACATCTGTGCCACGCATCTGACTTTAGTCAGACAATTTCCTCCTGTTTCACATACACTTTCCAGCACCTCTTAAGCATTGTAGGGTCAGATGTTTTAGGAGCAGGCTGTGCTGGATTTTCAACGAAACAGAGCTGTAATTTCCTGCACCGAGTTTTTCACTCTTTGTACCTTTTTTTCAGGTTTCATAATGGAAAAGAGTTAAAACACTTCATTTTGTTTCTGTTGTCCAAAGCCAAAGCAGCGGGTCACTGTCTCCATTGGTAGGATCTCTCTGCCAGGGATGACTGACACCATGAGTTGCTGGGGCTCCTTTCCACGTCTCTGGTTGCACAGTCTGTCCCGAGGGCTTAGAAATGAAAACTGTGCGGATTGACCAGGGATTCAGTTTTCTACCCTTTAGGCTGCCACCTGTTTTGAGACAATAACCATGTTTTTTTCAGGATTTCTAGGAAATAAATGCTACAAATGCAACAGTTATTTACTTGACCTGCTTGCCAGCACTGTGTAGCAGCTGTGCAGAAGCAGAGCCAATGTGCGACCTTTTCTGTTACAGAAGAGGAGGATCTATGCATGCATGCACAAAAGCCACTTCTGGGCAGTCAGTTGCCTGCTGTGGCTCATGTTGCAGCTTTCTAGTTGGCAGCTTTTCTGAGGAGATTCTTCTGATGGATAAAATAGCAGAATTAGACTAATATGGGCTTTTGCCTCCCTGTCGCCGTCTCTCGTGCAGTATAACTTTGTCTTTGGGGACAGAAAGATTTCTGGTTTTTGGCTTTTCCAGAAAGCTTTAGCAAGTGCAGTTCCTACAGCAGTGGCAATGGCAGCTGCTTTGTATTTCTGTGTGATTCAGCAATGCATATACACAAAGGGAGCAGCCTTTTGATAATCTGTGTTTCAATAACCCGGCTGCAACGCACTGATTTAAATCGAGGGAAGAATGGGTTGAGATGCTCAATGATAACAGTTCAATTAGTTCTGTGCTCTCATCAGAGACTGTTAATTTTCTGCCATGACCTCAGTGGTGCATGCAGAAGCAAGCAAACTTGTCTCAGGTATGGGGGAACAAGAAACTTGGTCTGCAGGAAGAGAAGGTAGAAAGGATTTTGGATGGAAATTACTTGGCATGTATCTGCAAGGGCAAGCACCCACCTACCTTCCTTTTATTCCTAAACTTCATCCTGAAGAATTCCTCCATCAGCCTTGGGCTCTCAAGATCCCTTTCCATCCTGGCTTTCCTGTGATCCTCTGTACTGGAAACTCCTTAACTGATTAGTTTGAATTTCTGCACTGAATAGGTGAGTTTCTGCTAAATAACGGGAGGAAGTCATGCTGTGGGGTCTCCCAGCTGCAGTTGGTTTGGAACTGGGAGATCGCAGTGGCAAAAAAAACAGACCTGTAAATAAAAGTGTAAGATATACACCTAGGCTTAAATGCAGCAACAGTGAGAGTGAGTTACAGAGATCTGTCTTTCCCTCCCTAGCATGACTGAATTGGTTTGCTGCACATTTAGAATAAAGGATTTAATTATAAAAAGTTAGCTATAACCCTCACTCATCCCAGCAGCAATGCATCCTAGGAATTTATTCAGTACTTCCAAAATATTGATGTCACGGCATGTATAAAATACAAGTTTATGGTTTTTATTTTTCAATTTTTTTTTTTCCTGAGTCATCATCTTCCACTGCAGTCGGTGCAGAGACAGCAGCAGCTATCAATCAATGCATTATAGTTCTGGCCCTATTCTAATACTTCTAAAATTAAAGGTCTGTGTTTCACTCATGGCTACATGGCAGCTCTGAGTCATAGGTATGTGGAAGTCCCCCAGGACAGCCCACAGATGTTCCCGACAGGTTACCCACAGCCAGCTCCAGCAGTGTTTCAGCCGTATGGAAAGTCAGGAACTTTGGCCTTGAGCCTGTTCTTAATATACAATGTTGTTGTTCTGCTCACTGAAATTGAAGAGTTATGAGGAGAGGGAAAAACAAAGTGCCAAAACCAATAGTCTAGGTTTTAATTTTAGTAATTGGAATTGACTGTAAAACACAAGTGGGAGTTTCCTTTTCCTTTTTGCATAATGTTCTCTGTCCTAATATTGTACAGACACCTTTTTTGTAATGTTTCTCTCCTCAACAGCTGAAAAATGTTGAAAGAAATTCAGTAGAAATTATTTGCTCTATTTTTTTTAACATGAAAATAAACCAAAATTCTTTGTCTTAAAGTTATGCTGCTAGACATCCAAAGGCCTAGGGGGGTACATAGATGTTAGGATCAGGTTGGAGACCCATGGAAAGCTCAGCTGATCAATGATCCTTTTGCCTTCACTGACTCTTGGTTGAATGTCCCTTCATTTAAAAGTCCCTTGAGATAAAAAAGATAGATAAATTTGTATGCAATAAAGCTGATACCTAGTTTTAATATTTATTTCCAGATAATCATAAAGTTTGTTTTTAATTTTGTGCTTAGTGAAAAGAGATAAATATGTACATTTTTATAGAGAGGAAATAGGCAATGTAAAATGCATCTGGAGACAGGCACTTTTATGACATGCAATTAGCATCTTTCTGTTTCATTACTTGTGTTATTTTAATTGGTTGTGAAACTGCAGCTCTGAGTTTTTTTCATCAGAAAAATCAAATGGTTGTTTTACAATTTTAATGAAGCTCAAGAATTTGCATACATTGTTTTGACCAGGAGCACAAACTCAAGCCCAAACCTTTCCATTCCTTGAGGGTGCCCTACTATGAAGTAAGGGGTGGTATTTACTTATTGATCATCACTCCAAGGTCCTGGCTCCTGTATTTTTTTATTACTGAGCAAAATCCATCACAGTTCACAGACTGAAGCCAGCAGCACAGAAGTGTGTAAATAATAATGTTTCTCAGCTGAGAAACTTTGGGTCTTTAAGCACAAGAAAGGCCACTGTGCTACAAAGAGGTCATGTTTTATAGGAGGCTCACAGGGGATTTCCAGATGTGTTGAAGCCTTATTTTAAAGCCAGCTGCTCTGCATCAGAAATCATCTTACTGTATGAATATGGGTGAAGTGAGGATTTGGTTTGCTCTCCCAGAGCAGGATTAAGCAGTGACCTTGTACATTAGAGACAAAATCATGGCTAGGGAGATCTTGCTGTAATTAATTCATTTTACGCTCCTAGGTTTAGTACTCTGGGGCTGAATTAGCTTCACTCATCAGCTCTTCAGGCAAGCAGCTTGAGTCTCCCATGCCTGAGATTTTATTTACTTATTTGTATTTTTTTACTCTCCTTACTACTGGTTTTATGCAGTTATGTACCTGTATGACTAATAAACTCATTAATGCAGGTCCTTGCTGCTGTCACAAGACCAAAAATATTTTACTGGGTGTCTGGACCCACTGGACATCATAGAGAGACAGATGAGACCAAACACACCCCTGCTTTCAGAAATTGTAAGAAATGCTATTCTAGCACCTTCCTTCATTTTTATCTTCTTTTCTTTCATCTCCCAATTTCATTCTGACTCTTATCTTCACAGCATTTCTGTTCCATTAAGTCTATTGTTTTCTATCTTCTTTTTATTCCTTTTTTTCTTTACTTATGCCTCTCTTTCTCTTATCAGCTCTGCTTTTATAATAGTCACAGTTGAGAATTGTCACATAACCGCTATCTTCATCTGTGTAACTCCTTTTCTATAGGGACCATTCTTGGATTACTCAGGTGCCACGCTTGTTTAGTTATAAAATAAAGGATAGGAGAAAATTATTTGTGGAGTTTTCTTTTTTTCTCACTGCTACTGGAGTTCTGCTTCAGGTTGTGCAGGATGGGATTCACCAGTGGCTGCAGTTCTTCAGTCCCTGCATTTGCAGCCTGCCTCCATTCCCACTGTGCTCTCATCTACCTCTGCTGCTTCCTCGCCCCTCCCTTTCATCTCCTGTTTATGGTTTTCTCCTGCAGTTCCACATCTCCATCATTCAAATCTTTCTCTCTCCTCTCCTCTTCTGCTGCCTTCTGCCTCCTGTTTACAATCCCAGTCTCTTCCCAGTTTCTCTGCATCCTTGCCCTGTTCTGCCCCTGAAAGCTCCCTTGCTACTGTGCTCCTACTCTTGTGCAAGACCTGGGCACCGCTGAGGGGGGGCTCCTGCTCCCCAGTGTGTGTTCAGCCCAGCATCAAGTCACACACAGGACCAGACAGGAACTTGTCCTGCGCTCAGGAGGGCTGGAGCCTGGGCACAGAGGCTCAACTTCTCATGTCTTTCTGCACTCTTGGCAGGGAAAAAAAGTAAAGTAAAGGGAGTGAGAGCTGAACCACAGTTCAAAACAGCCCTGGGTCCTGCAGAGTCTCTCTGAGGCTCTGCCTCTGAGCTCCCTCCCTTGTGAAAGAAAGAAGAGGCTGAAGAGAAAGTCCTGCTCTGTCACTGCAGACCCAGGTAGGAACATTGCACTGCAGACAGGCTCTCTGAGCTTCTAACAAGTTTTGATCCTATTTGTGCACAGACAGATTTTTCAAAGCCTCTAACCAAATGTGGAAAAAATTTCCTGGAAGCTGTAAGATGCATATCACTGCCATATGCATAAGAGAGTGAGGGGAAAAAGGGAAGCAGCTCTGATGAATTTCAAGTGTCATCTTCAAAGGGTCTCCCTATGAAATGGTTGTTAGGGCATATTTCAAGTGGGCAAACCAGGTATGTTTTCCCCTTCTTGTTCTCTGAAGTAGCCAGGCTATGTTTTGCACTGTTTTCCAAAACTATTCACCTTCTCTCTCTGCTTCCCTGCGGTTAGCTGAGATTCAGAAAAGGGTGCAGGTGGGAGGACTGACATGTCTGACACCTCCAGGCACTTTATAAAATAAAGTTTGGTCAGTTAGCATTGTTCTTCAAAGACTGTAGATGAAACACCCCAGGATTGAAGACTAGCAACAATGCCTGAAGGCAAAGTAATCAATTTGGTCCAAAGTGACACCAGGGAATTTCCTGACTGCTCCTCACTCTTCAAAGAGACCTCAGGAATCATCTGCAGTAGGAACTCTAAGATTTCTGCAGAACAAGATTGTTTGACCCATAATCCAGGAATCTGGGAAACTCATCCTACTCTCATCTCAGTGACCAAATTTTATGTGATGTGACACATTTCCTTAGTGCTGAATGATGAGGTTGCCTTCATGCAACCACCTGTAGGCAAAAACAAGAGACTATTCAACTGCACAATGCACTGAGCATAGGAGCAGAGAGAATTAAAATTTCATCTCTTCGTGCAAAGTACCAGCAAAGGTTTAAAGGAAGAGCTATCACTCTGGAAGGAGAATAGGGAACAGCAGTCCACTAAATCCCCTACCCTGGAATACACACATTGTTCCCTCAACATTGTAGGAATATGGAAAGTTAAATGTTCTTAGAGCACAAGATAACAGCTTCTACCCCAAAAGCTGTTTGGTGATGCAGAAGCATCAGCACCAATCATGTAGCTCTGCTGCTGCTGGGAGAGGAAGGAGAAGACTGAGCATGGGAATGATGCTGGTGTTTGCATTCACTTTCCTCCGAGGAAACAGCCTTTGAAACTGAGCTATTCATGCTCATAGAGACATTTGAGAGGCAGCAAACATGAGAAAAATTGATTTTGGCTCAGTAAATGTTTTTAGTCCATGGTTAGATCTGTCTGTGATGGTAAATAAAGCACTTCTGTGATCTGAATTTAACTTTCACCTGAGCAAATGCAGTTTGAATCAGTTATGAAAATATTGGCTACACAAAACTGCTATAAATTTTCCACAGAAAATATGACAATTGCAGCATCATGGAAAGCCAGTGTTGCAAAGCTATGACAGAAAAATGCTCACAAATGTATTGGGGTTGTGAGAAATACGTTTATTATTCAGGGGGTTTTACTTTGTTTTTAAAATTTCACTTTTTTTTTATCAGAGTAATTTTTAAATGCAGTTTTTAAGTGTTTTGTTCCAGACATTTAAATATTTCATAAGCATCTATTGGAGGGGGTTTTTTAATAGCATTTCTAATTAGCTTTGTCAGAAGTGCATTTTGGTAAATATTTAATCAGCTCCTAATAAAATTAATAAGAAATTTTTATTCTCTCCCACTAAGACTACATTAGCTTCAAGAAATAATTTAATTATGAGGTATTTTAAATAAAATGTGAAATAACTATAGATTATTGTTATAATTTATGTATGCTGCAGGCCCAGGGACATACATGTAGTGTGGAGAATTATGGAAAAGAATCTTTGTGCCCTCAGCAGAGAGCTGAGGGAAATTGGTGTGGCCTCAGCAATTGTATTTACATCAAATAGGACAAAAATGAAATCACCACCCATATACCTTTCTGTAAATTTGATGAAATTACCTCATTTTAAGCCACAAGCAGTTAAACCCATTCTGATTATTATCACTATTTACAGAGCTCTATTGTGTTTTGAAACTTTGAAAGTGACATTAGGAGACAGGACCATGCTCAGAAATGGTTCTTGTCAGGTAAAGTGATGCTGAGTGCTCTCTCTGGAGCCCTCAGCTGGTCCCTCCAAAGGTGAGACCCTCCTTGCTCTGTGTCCCTATGTGGCAGATTGTCACTGAAGCTGCCCCAGGGGTACCAGGTACGGCTGCACTGCCAGTAGCGTGGACAGGGCTGTCCCACATCTCATCTACCTCTTCCTTTGCTCACAGGGCTTGTGAGCATACCTTTGAAGCCAGGCAGCTGCACATTTTGTACCTTTCCCTTCTGCCAAGACTCAGATCAGCAGGCTCATTTTGCCCTTTACGAAACAGAGAGGTTATTTACCAAGACCAGTACCTGAGCTGGCCACAGCTTTAGGCATTATAAAAGTACAGATACTTTGCTTAACAGCGTGGAGCAGCAAGGCCTCCAAAATCTCTGAGCATTGTCCTCTCTGATCAGAGTTGGTGAACACTGAGAAGATTTTAAAAGGGGTTACCTCAGGGTGGTGAAGGAGACACAGAGAAGAGTTTGAATATTTGTTTTCATGGCTGTGGTAGTTATTATAAATAGGTGGAATCTGAGTTAGAGAGGGGATGATTCTTGCAAAATGATGGAAAAACAGAAAGTGGCATGATTCTGATTTTGTCAATTTTAACAGCATTTTCCTCTTCATTTGCTTTATATTCTCATGACTACCAGAGCCACTTGGACCTGAGTCATTTTAATGAGGTTTGGAATGATTGTTTTCTACTCTTCTAATATCTCCACCTAAGTCACTAAATTAGAGCAGCACATTCTCACAGATGTGAATTGAAGAAGAAGAAGAAAAAAAAAAAATACTGGGCAGTATCTCATTCCTCAAAAGAAGGCACAACCCCTCCCTTTCCATGGTGAGCACTGTGCAAAGCCTGTTATGTAGGTAAACAAAACCTACTTAACAACGTCTTGCACCCAGCTTGTGCCCCGTGTCTGAACCTGGACTGAGTGTGCTACTCAGTAGATAGTACTACTGTAGTATCTGTAAGTAGATATATTTTTATGTTCTAAAAAATATGCCTTCACTTTGGTTTTTTGGCCTATGCAGTGAAATCTCCTAAAATCCAGACGTGATATGTTGTCTGGTCATAACAGTGTAAAAAATACTTAAATTACTTTTTAGAAAATGGAAATGATGGCTTGATGGCTCTTTACTATGAAGAGTAATTTTACTTCCACTCAGATGATTCCCTTAATACTATGCAAAGCCAGATTTGTCTAATACAAATTAGTGATTTAAATGAACTGACACTTGAAACCTCATAATTATTCTGAAAACAAAATTTCCATGGACACCAGGGCTTGTTTCCTTGTTTTGAACTAAATATTTTCTGATTCAGTCCCATATAAATAAATCATAGATATGTCTGTGTCTGAAAACTAATGCTTGCTGAAAATACCTCCGGAAACCCGGGCTGATGGCAGTATAAAGAACAGATTAAATGGTTCCGATTCCATTTAAGTTGGAGGCTGGAAATGTGCTTCTCAATCACAAATGCAGTGGATCTGTCTGCCTTGGTGTCTTTTAGATAAATATACTTTGTTTTGATCCAGAACAACAATACCCTTTAGTTGGCATTTAGATTTATGATCCAAGAGAATTATAGTGCAGTACATTAATTCTATGCCATGTCTACTTTCTTATTATGAGTCTCTGATTTTGTTTTACTTGTTTTGTGTTTTTTGCTGCTTTGCTTGCTTATATGCAGTGTCCAGAAAACAGAGCAAGAGTGAGTAATTGCTGGACTCTCCCATCCAGGGCCAAGACCTACTGCTGAGCACATTCCTCAGTCTGAAGCACTAATCCTCTTGGGTTTTCGTGATTCACAGGCAGGAGCTCCGCCACATAAATCCTTCCATGTGCATTCCCCATCAGCTGGCAAGAGCTGTGCTCTGCTTTTCACAAAAGGACCTCTATTTTTCCTTGAGTTCAGTGAATGGTAAATTGAAATACAGATGTAAAGCACCATCCTTGCAGGCCCTCTGCCTTGGGTGCTTTTAGTGGTTATACAGCAGTGTGCTGTGGTTTGAATTCAGGAGTCCTCCAGATAAGTTTGCTGACCCCTAATATAACTGTATTTTCATTGCTTTTTGAAGAATATTGGTTTGGTTATGTATTGAGTTCTAAAGCCTCTCACTGGACTTCAGTACAAGACCATTCCCAGACTTCAGACTGACTTTTCCAGCATAAGGAACAGAGACTTGCCGAGTATCATCACATTACCTGTGATGCACACTCTGGTGGGCATCCCGTAGCTCCTATGCTCAGCTGCAGAGAGGTGGTTTTAAGTAATAAATGTTTAATAAAGATTTCATATTAAATATATCGAGTGATGAATTTTGGTACTATATAAGTGACAGCCATTAAATACAGTTGCTACAAGCTGCAAAAATATTTGCCTTATATGACACTTCCCTCTGTGGGAGTTACCTCTAACAAAGTGTTGTTATGCTGCAATGCCCACATCTACAAAGCTTGAAGATGTCCCCTGCTGAGGCTACAGGTTTTACTTTATCCTTGTTAGAGTGTGACAGGTTGGAGCACAGCTCAAACCAGGTTAAACATGCCTGTGGTCGCCTCAGATCCTAGCAGGTTTGCAGAGAAACTCAATATTTTCTTCTGCTCAAGCAAAAAAAAAAAGAAAAAAAAATTACTTCTAAGCTGACTATTTTTCTAGTTTGCAAGAGAACAAAGGAACAAGAGTTTCCTAATTTGTATTGCAGCAGGAGGAACCTGCCCTCCATGTCTTGCTCAAAATCCTTTCTGTCATTGCTTTGTGGAAGTGTTTGCCTTCCTTCGCCACAGGTATGTATAACTAAGATCTAAGGCACTGTGAGATTAAATGGCAGGAAGTGTATTATTTTATTATTATTTTTATACACACACATATATAAGTACCAAAATCAAGAGTAAGGATATTACAGTTTCCATTGCCAGAGCAGCCAAATTACAACACCAACTCTACCCCCTTTCTATATATATATATATATACACGCACACATATTTCAGTGTAAATAGACATACACATGCAGTGAGTGATGGTCTATGCCCTGATGATGTAAAGCAGGCAGTGAGACTCTGGGAGGCATGTGTCAGGAAGAGGATAAACATCACCATCTCTGCTTTATAGTCTCTGTGACCCCAGCTCTGGAGATGTATGTGCATTCTTAAGCCTATCTCAATACACGAAGAGACACATATATATCCCTAATTTTATGGAGCTGATTAAGCCTCACTGAAAATTTTGTTTATGCATACTTAGATGATTAAATGCTTTTATGAATTATGTTTATAATTATAAATTACAATGCTTTTATAAATTATGTTTATAATTATGTTTATGGCCAAAGCTGTCTGTGAATTTGGGTTCAGACAAGGTCCAGGTAAGATACAAACATTTGCACGTAGCCCTCCAACCACCCTTCCTCTCCATCCTGATATTTCCCATGACATAAAATATGTGAATGGTCAATAAGTGCCCAGTGCTTGTTTAGTTTGCTGTGTGCATGACTGCATCCTTTGATGTGTGTATTGAATTTACATCTCTCACCACAGATAGAAGCTGACTGCTGAGCCACTTCAGAGATCTGCTACAATACCTTTGTGTTATCTTTTCATTATCAGCTGACAATTAGCACCTTTTCCATGATTTTAGCACCTTTTCCATGATTAGATGGCAACAATATAGCTGGATGCTATTACAGAATTTCTTCAAGGGTGACAAAAATAATTTGTTAACAGGCTTTTCCTTCATTGGTCATGTGTTTCCTCGGGGCTGTTGGAGCTCTGAGAGCACCATAAGCCTTAACAGCCCTAATCAGTCTCACATGGGATCTCTTCCATGTCTGCTCATGGGTCCAGGGACTGGTCCTTTAGCCCCTGTCCAAGCCATGCTGGGGACAGTCCTGCTCTCCAGCTCAGCCATGCCTGTTCCTGACCACTGATTCCCATGACCCAAGCTTGCAAACTGACTTCCTGGGTTAGCCTTGGACTTGCCTCATCCCCAAGCACTTTTCTGGTGGTCTGTGCAGCTGGTTGGACCCAACAACCATCTGGGTGTGCCCAGAGCACATAGCATATGATTGATTAGCATATGTCACCTGCCACAAGCAAAAATGGGGCTCAGCTACCCAGTGTGGACAAGATGGGGGAGAGAGAGGGTTTGAGGGAGCAGGACCAGGTGGCTAGGCAGAAGAAATCACCAGTGCCAGATCTCCCAGCATGTCCCCATGATTCCACCCTCTGTGATGCTGGCAGGGAAGATCTGTCTGCTATAATTTCTATGCAAAAAGGTAATACCAACCTGTTCTCACCTTCTATGTCTATCCCCAGTATCAAGGTTAGCTTTAGCACAAAAGCACTGTGTCCTTACTGGGGACTATATTAAGGATTTCTTTTTCTTTTCTTTTTTTTTGACTACTTAAATTTCAAAGTTGCCCCTCACCTTCAGATCTGAATGCAAACACATGCTGCATTCTCTGCAGTGTGGTGCTACACCTTTCATTTTACTCCCTGTGTTGTTAATCAGCACTGACTTTTATAATCCTCCAGCTCAGAGATCATCCTGTGAAATGCTGAGAGTCCCTGGAAGATAAATAGCATCCCTGGCTGACCGTGGCACCAGAGAGAAACAACCACCAGTGATAACTACTCACACTGCTTGAGGAGTACTAGTTCCTGCTAGGATCATGTTCCTGGAGAATACCCAGTTCTTCAGCAGATAGAAAAGACCACGGAGGATATTACAGATGATAAAAGGAGAGTCTGGAAAAGGCATGGCAAATGTTCTTTGAAAACAAGCTTTCCTAGTTAATGATACATATGCAGTGTTCCAGCTGTATATTTCTGTTTTTCCCTTGGCTAGCCACAAAATCTAAAAATAGCAGGTGCTATTCTGCAGCTATTTGGGGGAAATTAGGCATGTAAGTCCTGACCAGATGCACATTATTTTGATAGGTGGGACCTTCATCTGCCAAATAGCTCTGTTTTCCTAATTTATTTTATCCTCTCTGGATTTTTAAAAAAAGTTATGAAAGGAGGGTTTCATGGTAGTAACTAAGTCTGACCTGAGCATAGGCAGACACAAAGCAAGATTTCTTCCTATCGCCCTGATGTCATTACAACCTTTTTTCGCCCTCACCTGCGTTATTGCTGCACTGGTTTCTAAAACTGCTCACATAATGAAAGTTCCCCAAGAGATGCATATTAAACCAGGCCCATTTAAATCAATAAGCAGATGGAACTAGCAAGGCTGACTAGTCCGTACATGGATTTAAACGTGCTTCTGTCTTCAGCTTTCTTTGTACGAAGGCTGGAAATGGTGTCTTTGCCCTATTCTGTAGGCAGTACCAGGATCATCCCCTCTGTGGGAGAGTGTATGCTGGGAAGGTTTCACCTTTCACAAAAGCTCCTCGACTTCTTGTGTACAGAGCTGGACTCTGCAGATTCCATACAGCTTACTTCACATTGCTTCTTACTGGCAATAACTAGAATAAATGTCTTTTGTCAGATTTAAATTAAAGAAATTCTGGAAGTACTTACTCTGGAAGTAAATTTAGACTAGTTGGTTCAAACATGACTTTAGTGACCTCCAAAAGTGCAAGGGAATGAAAAAGATCTTGGTTATTACAAAAAGTACACAGAAAAACAAACAATGAAAAAACAACTATCCCAGAAACATTCTAAATGGCACTGCAGCCATATCCTTTCACCCTGCTAAGTGCTTTATGTACTCTATATTCCCCAAGCAATATTATAAGGCATAAACACATTTTCTAAAGTTTTGTCAACAAGCAATATAGATTTTAGAGGGTACTACACAGCCCAAAAGGGGGAAAGAAGTTACAGTACCTTATTTTGAAATTACAGGTAATCAGATCAACAGATATGAAATCTATCTGTTTGCAGCTTTCATTATATTGCTAGCACTTAACAGAAGGAAAAAGGAAGGAAGAGATAAGATAAACGCAGAGTATATTAGTTAGGAAAAATGATGTGTATGCAGGAGGAATGAAATTACTCAGCAGAAAAATATAAAACACTATTCGATATTCACATGAAAATACGATGCATTTCAAAGCAGTGCAGAAAACTAGGGTTTCGGGAAACAAAGATAGTTCATTTAAAATCCAATACAGAGAACAAGTCAGCACATGGCATACAGTAGAGGCGTCAGTCACAGCCCATTGCAGTATGAAATAAGGTTAGTGGGAGATGTTCTCGATTTGGTGGACCTATTAAATACTTTGTTGGATCTGCTATTAAACACTAACATTTACAAACTATTTCCCTCCCTAACAAGCTAATGTTTGAACTCATCTAATAAACAGTGGGCAATACTCACTATTTCCATCAGCTTTAGGGTGCTGTAATTTTCTATCAATCAAGGTTGTCTTAATCCCTCATTTATTATACGCTGGGTTACCACTGAAGCAATTCACATGAGTGATGCTGTAAGATTAAAAGCAAACTCTGGCAGTGTCATATTTGGCATTATGAGGACAAGCTGTACTCAGACAGGACAAACCTGTACTTTTGGGAACACAGTAGCTCCAAAGGATGAAGCTGCAGCTGTTGATAAATTGCCTGTCTGGATTTTTTTGTCCTTTGGCCTCAGTAGCATGGAGTGAATACATACCAAATTGGATGAATGGAGATGATGTGTAGAACAAAGAAACCACCTACCTTACAAAGTCACCACATGCTGAAGTCATCACACTTGGTATTTGGAGATGAAACAAACAAACAAAAAAAACATAGGAGAAGACTAAAACCATGGGACAGAGAGAAATGAGGCTTTTCAAACTCTGTCCAGTATTTAGCATTCTATGAGTTGTTTTCTTGAAAACTCTGCCAAAGAGATGTGAGCACAGAAGTGAGCAGTGTGCTGCTCTTTCAAGAACAAAGCCAGTGTCTGGTTTTGTGGCTCAAGTAGAAAGCAAGAAGGAACCTGCTCATGAACTCTTTAGCTTGGCATTTTTCAACTGTTCAGGGGTGACAGCATCAAGGAAAACTGAATGCATAAGTACCGAAATGGGGATGGGTAGAGTACAGAAATACAATAGCAAGTGTTTCCCAGAAAGGCAGTGGAAGTATGAGGCAGGGAAAGAGCTGTTCTGCCTGCTGAGGGAGCTAAACGCTCATTGAAGACCTTTGCATTAACACATGTGAGCGCTCCTCAAACACCCCAGTGAAGCTACAGAATGATTTTCCCACCAGCAAAAGCAGAAGCAGAACTACACTAATATTTAGAAGTTTGGTGGAAGCTGATTGCCCAACTCACTTTACCACCGGTGAAGTTTCACGTCTGTTTTGAGGAAAAATGGAAAAGGTGACTCTATGACACAGCAGCTAATAGAGTTAAGGCATGTGGCATGGCACTGACAGTGGCGACAACTTTTAAATGACCTTTACAGGTGCTTAAGACATGGAAGCTACAGCCCCAAGTACTACTCTGAAAAACTTTGTGGACTTTTCTTCAAGCCAGGCAATTAGAATCATGGAATCATGGAATGGTTTGGGTTGGAAGGGACCTTAAAGAACATCTTGTTAGAACTTCCCTGCCTTGGGCAGGAACACTTTTCACTAGACCAAGTTGCTCAGAGCTGCCTTCAACTAAGTCTTGAACATTTCCAGGGATGGGACATCCAGAGCTTCTCTGGGCAACCTATTCCAGTGCCTTACCACCCTCAAATTAAAGACTTTTTTCCTACTATCTAATCTAAACCTGCCTGCTTTCAGTTTGAAGCCATTTCCCCTTGTCCTGTCACTACATGCTCTTGTAAAAAGTCTCTCTCCATCTTTCTTGTCAGATCCCTTCAGGTACTACTTGAAGTATAGATGGTCAGAAAAAATAAACCATAAATGTGCAGTGCCAATTTCATAAGGTATCAGGAACTCCAACAGCTGGGAATGGTGAGGGAGGGGAGGGCAGGGAAACTTAAAGTCCCACCCCTGAAGAGTAGCTGAAGCCACAAGGAGTGTTTGTAAATAGACTCCCCAATAATATAGAAATGTGGCACAGAGCTGCCAGGAAACAAGTCATGTATTCTCCCAGAGCAACATATAATCTTATCCTTATTAGTAAATTACAGGAGCATGTGGGAAACGCAGGAGCAAAAGCTTCCACAGAGAGTGAAGGGTTTGATTTACAGCCCTGGAAGAAACTAGATCTAGCCTAATTAACAGAGATTTATGGACCTTAAACAAGAGGATTACAAGCCTGAGTTTCTGTAGAAGTAAGAATATATATCAAGTGTTATAGTTAAAAAAGTTTTAAGTATAGTAATGTAATTTTATAGTAATAAGTTAAGGTTTTAGATGTAACAATAGAGATATATAGGTGTACGTGACAAGATTTACTATTGGTTAAGAAACTTCTGCAGTGCAGCAAAATTACTAGAGGTGATAGGTCAGAAAGTCAAAACAAAGTTTCGTTTTAAGTGTCTATTGGATTAGAAAGTTATAAATTGTCTGGTAACCCTAAATCTTGTGACTCTTCTAGTCATGTCGGCTTATAGCTAAATCTCACGCCTCAGAGACTGATGCCTTGTTTGTTATTTTGAGCAATAAACCGTAATGATCTCGAAGTGTCCCCTCTCTCATTGAGAACGCCGACGGACGAAAAGCGCGGGTGGCGGAGCCGGGAAAAAGGCAGGGACAGTAACAAGTGGTGCCCCCGCATTAACAGGAACATGATCAGAAAAAAAAAAAAAACACAACCAAAAACTACTTTATTAAACTGCCCAGTATGACTTATAAATGGATAATGACGACTCAAGGTCTGCTCTGGTAAAAAAGGTAAAATGCCTCCTATGTAATTCCAATAAGAAATGCTAAATTATTCCAGTTGTCCCCCAGGTCAGATCCACCCTTCCTCATCACTTTTGCACCCTGTCTGTTCTCTCAGGATTGCTGGCTTTGCCATCATGCTGCATTTCGCTCTTTTTACACCTTCATGTGCTAACTTTTGAACTTGTTTTGAATAGCAAGCCCTTCCCGAGAATAGGCTCCTGTTTCCAGGAGCTCTACTCCATACCAGAATCTTTTTCTTTTTTCATATAGCCACTCCACATCCTTATTCCTTCAGAGGGGTTGGAGGAAGGTTTTTTGATGGAGCTGGAAAAAGACTGCATAGTTGCATTTTCCCTCCCAACTGTTCTTCGAGCTGCTTCTTTTCCACTAGGTGCCACTGAAGGCTAGGGGAGCAAATAAAGCTTATGAAGAGAATCTGCCTTGCCTGAAAAATCCAGAGCTCCCGGCTTTCCTGGTAACTTGGGAGTGAAGTTTTGAAGTGACCTAAAGCCTGTGGAAGTTGAATTCCTAATTATAGCCTGTAACGATGAAGGTTGTGCTTTTCTGTGCTAATCCCTGGAAGATGCAGTCTTTGGAGGCACATAATAAATACATCAAAAATCCATATGGGAATTTGACAATGGCATCTTTGCAACCATCCCTTTGTATGGTTGTAGGGACTGCTGTTCAGGGCCTGACCAGCTGGGCATGGCTCACAATTGCCTGGAGATGGTTTCCAGCACCTTAGCATCAGGGAGCACTAGAAGGGATAAGGGTACGTCTGGCTCTTCCCTATCCTGATCCAGCACTGGCTGTAAGAGCCATACCTGCCACATTTTAAATTACCAGCAGGTTTGTCTTGCACTGTGGAACAGAGGGTGACCATGAGCATTTGCTAGAAATTTTAATATCTGTGCATCATCTTTTAAGACATCACTGATGATGAACAGAAAAGTTTATGGAGTTTTACATGATGAGTAAAATTCAAATGTTAAATCTATTTTTAAATGATAGCAATATAAAAATACTGACATTGATCCAGATTTCGTTTAAATGAGTATGTTTCTCAAGTTTGACAGGTACAGAAAGGCCCAGCAAACTCTTTTTTCCAACTCCCTCACTCCTCCTAAAGAAAATTCTACTACATTCATACTACTCAAACCCAAGATTTATAGCAATCTGAGGTTATGCAGTAAGAGAAGTATAGAGGTATGTAAAACCAGTACATAACCTAAAGTTTGATATATAGAAATACCTTCCATAAAGAAGACTGCTTCACTTGTGATGGTGAGGAGAGTAAATGAAGTTACCTTTGGAGTAAAGGAAGTATTTTCTCACTTGCCTGGTGTCTGCTATTTGTGGTCCTCTGTGGGTCAGTAGATGCACTCGCAAGATAACAAGCAGAATGAGCCAAAGAAATAACAGAATTTAGCTGTGGAATTCCCCACCTTCCCATCATCCTCTACTGACAAATTGACCAGCCAAGCTCAATCACCTGTTTTAAATCCTCTTTGGAAGTGGAGTCTGGGTGTGGAGGCATTCACAGCAATCTGTCCAAAATGGCTCTGTTTGAGATCAAGCTGCCTGAGGACAGCCTGGAAATGGAAGTGCAATTACTCTTCTGAGGACTCGAGGTCTCCTGTGTGTTTGACTTCTGTACCTGTGTTATTGTCCTCTAAGGAGAAGTCATGCGACATTCATGGGGGTGCCTCCACAAATACGACTTCCCTGGCAAGTCTGAAATTTTAAGGAAGGGTTACAAGGGAAAAGGAAGCCCCACAGTCCCAGGATGGGTCGGTGGATATAATGCTGGAGAAGGTATTATAGCATTTGGTTTTCATTTTTGCCCTGTTGAATCACCTTTGAGAAATCACTGCACGTCTCTGTTCCTCAGATTCTCTATGAGGTACTGCTCATAATTTATTTTTCTACCTTTATTCAGTGTTTTATGACCCAGAAGTGAAAAGTGCTCTCTGACAACTATGCCAATGTTGTCACAGTCATTCTAATCTAGGGAGAAAGTCTAAGATTTGCTCATGAGTTTGTGAAACTAAAAAATTGCTTATTTTATTCACATTTAATCCCACAGCTACCCAAAAATGATGCCCTTTTCATGATAATTAAAAAAAACCAAAACCGCCAAGAAAAAATAAATGAAGTGCAACACTTTCAATGCCAGATTTTTTGTATATTCCCTGTGCAGCACCACAAATTATTTTCCCTTTCCTCTCACCAGATTTCCCAGTATTTCCTATGCATGGACTGTTCCTTACAACTGTTTCCATTTCCCATGTCTCTTAACATATTCACGTCATCCCCAAAGAGAGTGCCAAGTGCTATATCCTATTAGCTTGCTGAATACCATTTCTGTTCATACGTGGCTTCTCAGTGGTGTGAAAATCATAGCGGGACAAACAGGAGTCAAAGTTTCTCAGATATGGTACCTCACCTCCCCCAGTGATTCCTGCAGGAAACAGTGCTTCCCACACACCTTTTTTTAATGTGCTGCTAGCTCACGTGCAAAGTTGAAGAAATCAGCACAAGGCACAGTGATAGACTGTATAATTTGTGATAGAGCTGTGTTTGGGTGAAACAAGGATGTATAGATTTATTTAGTCTGACACCGTATCCAACAGCTTGCCCTCACAGTCTTTGTGAGCTGTCAGCTCTTCCCATCCATCAACCTGAACAGCATTCTGTTGCAGCAGTGTTATTATCTGTTTTATCTTCCTTTCTGTTGCACCTGGCAGAGGAATGATGCCTTTTGATGGATTTTCACCTACCTCTATTGTTTTCCTTCCCGTCCCTTTTAAATAAATATCCTATTGAGTGCAAACCTGGAAGGATTTCAGAGCAAATTTCACTAGCAGAGGTAAACAGAACTTTTTAACATTTATTCTCTTCAAGCATTAAAGGGTTTGTGCTTTGTATCAGTGTCTTTGTGTTGATGCAGTGTATCTATGACAAGTATACATTGTGGAGCAAATTCAGAATATCTTGGTTAGTCCATACCGAGCTTTGCAGACAGTATCCCGCTGCAATTAAAAGAAGCTGTGCAGAACAAAGTTTAGAAACTGTATAGCCATAAAAAATAGAGACTTGCAAGAGTGTAGAGGAGGAGTCCTCAGCTGTGTTGTCAGTACCAAAATGGACTTGTTTTCTTCTCTGGTAGCAGTGAGATCCTCTCCCCGTGTCTGTCCTCGGAACAGGTCAGCGAGACAAGAGCAGTGGTCCCTGAACACATGGAAAGAGACTTTCCATGCGCAGGAACTGAAGATAACAAAGTGAGGCTCCTTTCAAACACCTTCTGGTAACCTGGGACCAGGCTGAGGCCAGGCTGCTCAGAGGCACATGCCAGCAGAGCTGATGTTGTGCAGAGTTTACACAGCTCAGGAGTCTGGGAGCAGATGCCCTGTTACACACACAGCCTGCAGAGGATCTGTTCCGGGCTCGCTGAGTGCCTGTTGCTCAGCACACTGACATCCCTGAGCTGTGTTTGTTCCAACCCTATCCTGGCCCCACAGCCAAAACAAGGAATTTGTAGCCCTTGGGTGCTACAGCACCTTCCAGGGCTGGGAATGGCTGCATGCCCTGGCTGCAGCCCAGGGCAGTCCCTCACTGTAAGTCCATTTTAACCATTGCTGGCTGGGGTTGGTATCAGGACTTGCTGTGGGATAGGTTGTGAGAAGCCAGATCCCCCCAAGAGATCTCTATTTTTCTAACTTCAGCTTCCCTCTTGGCAGGAAAGAAGTCGGTATCATTTATTTTCTCTGTAAACACAAAATGAAGCACTTCTACAGCAGCTCAGGTTTCTGCAGATTTCTGGATCAGTTTTTTCCCCTTTCATTGTTGTCCAAACAGACTGCAAGGACAGAGACAAGAGTGCAGCAGATATCCAGTATTTTGTAAGGCCACTTGACATTGCTTAGGCTTTGCTTCCAGAGGGCTACAAAGGCCCCCCCTGAAGCAATTCAGTAGTTTCCAATAAAAAAGTGGACATAGGCCCTTTTATCTATTCAGATCACTAGGAGGTATCACACATCCCTTTAATGTTTAATCAATGATCTCTGTTGCTTTGTTATATATAAAGCAAAAAGCAAATATTGAAATTGATTAGGTGAAGCACTTAACTAAGGAGACTTGCCAAGTAATAAAGCTGGTTTTTCAGAAGACCAAACAAACACCTTTTTTTTTCCCTGATAATTTCAAATTAATGTTTTTATCAGTATGTACAATTTCTAATCTTATGAGTGTGTGAGAGATGACTAGAATAAATAAATGCAGAGATAAAATTAAATATTGATTGCTGACATGACTGTAGAAGTTGCCTAAACCAGGTTCTTCATAGATCACTGCTGATTACCCACTGGTCCACCTTAAATTTCCAACCGAATTTGCCATAATAAGAACAGAAGGTGCTAGTGGATGAGTGGCATATTTATGCTCACAAAGATCAGAGTCTTGATGTCTGTATGAGAAAGCAAGAGGGGAAAAGTTTCTTTCACTCCTTTTATATGAGCTTCACGCTGATCACAGGTAACGGGGCAGGTTCTCCTTTCTTGCAGAGCCCCATTACCCTTTTTCTCCAACCCTGTGAATGCTGCATGTCAGAAGCAGCCCAAACATTCAGTACCTGAATGAATGCAGGGAGCACCAGGCTACAGACATATGTGCCTCATCATGCTCAGAGCCTGTGGGAAGCCAGAAACTGGATTGTGGCATCAGATTTTCTTGTAGTCCTCCATCTGATAAATAGCAGCACAGTCATGTTCTACTTGCTGTTTAAATCCTGTGTGAATGTCACATTCAGGCCCTAAAGTGGCAATTTTAGGACCAACTTTTACTTTTTTCCAGGTGGAAAGATAATAGAATCTGGAGAATTGGATCGGTGAAGACATGTAAGCAAGAGTTTATAGCATTAATCAGAAAGACAACAGACTCGATAATAATTCCTGCAAAAGCCTGTTGTTAAATCCCTGCAGTTAATTGTATGTTGTTAGTACAAACTGCTTGCCGACTTCTAGTTATGACTAATTCCAAGAGGCTCATTTTTATTGCAACTGTGTTTAAATTTATTTATTTATTCAATAGTTGAAATGCTTCAGTCAAAAATCTTAATTTCAACTGAAAGTATTTTAATCTACTGCCTTCCCTTCTCTATCATAATTAGAAGAGCCAGCATCTAACAAGTGCAAGGAAGTCAGTTATGTTGAAAATTTCCTGTGGTACAGTAATGACTTCAAAGTGGGTGACAATAAAAATGCTCTATGCATTCAGAATTGTTTGTGGTGACAATTATGTACTTGGAGTATTTAATCCACTGTGGATTGCTGTAGCCAGCACTGCCTGTGTATGCACTCCAGAAAGGACAGCAAATGAAAAACACTGGCATGCAAGAAGTTAATAATGGACTATATCTGCAAAACTGGAGTGGTTTCAATCTGCTGGCTGCACATCAAACACTGTCAACAAAAAGATATTTGTTAAATGAAAAAGGAAGTGGACAGTCAAGTCAGAGGTTTCAGTTGATTTGTGGAACCTTTTAGTTATCTGAGGCAAGGGAAAGTAGGTCATCTGCAGGCAAGTCAATGGACTATAAAGAAATAAATTTGGTATTGATAGCCCAAAATGAAAAAGAAGGTGGACAGTTTTTCAGTGAATAAATACCTTCCTGTTTTGAGTGGTATAACACTTAACCACGCTGACATTAAAAGTTTGTTCGTCATGATTCTGAGGACAAAAGTTTAAAAAATCACCAGTGATTTGGAGCCCTTATTTTTCCAGTTGTTGGACAAAAAGAGAACAGAGCTTTGAAGGAGAAAATTAAAGTGGGATGCCTCTAAGGCATTTCCATTTGGGCTGCTCAGAATTCAATATCCCCATGCCACGAGCCAGTTTTGCCAAATTGATGTGATGAGCACCAACATACTCAAAGACTGTTGTTTCAAGTTGCCTTCTGAATCTGGAGGACACTGTTCTTCCAGCTCTGTGCAGGACTTACTGGGAAGTTTATCTCTACACTGCAAATTACAAAGTTTGACTACCTTTGTGCTTAATTTTTTTTCAAAGGAATGTGAAATCTGTGTCTTAGAACAAGCAATCAATCAAACAAACACACAAATAAATAAATAAATAGAAGAGATATTTTCAGCTTGTTTTGGTGCCAAGAGGCAGTACTTTTCAGCACAGTGGCCATAAATATATAAATTCTTATTATTAGCTAAATTCATGCTTGTTTGCTTTCCCACAGTGCTAGAACAAGATTTGCAAACTCGAAATCATCTCTATATTTTTTTTATTTTGTAAACATTCCCTAACAAAGTGGCTCATTTATGTCATTAATGATTTCTCTGTTTTGGGTTCACATGTATGTTTTAAAAGAGCTGCAGGATGAAGGATGTGAAAATTTCCTTCCTGAGGAAGATGTGGACGCATAGCTGCTGTAGATTCTCTGTTAGTCTTTCTGACAAAGACATGTCATAGCAAAAAAATTATGCTTCTTTCAGTGGCATGTCATAGTTAAGATCATTCTTGAGAAATGTGTTCTGACATTACTGGGATGTGAGGTTTTGTTCTTAGAAAGGTCCTTCCTCATTCTTTTTCTTTCAGTAGTGATTTTCTTGATTAATTTTTTCTCATGTTGATTATTTATGGAGTATGAAAAAGCAGTAAAAAGACTGATTTTCCCTCTTTGTTAAAGTTTGCTTGCTAACTGCCCACTGATAAGCGGTGAAACTGGCACCAATAGGTATGGAACAATAATTTATTTTTATTTGCTTGGTCTGCTTTTATGTTTCTTATTTTTATCTGAGTCTTCTTATTTTGTATTTTATAAACTTGGTGACATGGATTTACAAGTGAAGATTATTTTTCAGCCTGGATCTAACATCAAAAGATGTTCTGAGAAATCATATTATGTTTTTCAGCTTATGACTTGTTTATCACATACTTGTATATAAACACAGTTCTGAACCCAAATCGGGGCAGCCTAACATCTATTTGTGTTTAATCTTGCTAATAATCCCTCACTCTCCAAAGAAAATTGCTTTTGGATCTCTCAGTGTGCTTTGACTTGTCACTGCTGTTGCTGTCTCTTCCTTGATCAACAGAATACAGAATATTGCAACTTCTCTTCTAAAAAAGAGTTCTCTCTGCCTTAATCTCTTGTCAGCCTGTCTGTCAGAGGGGCACCTTCTGCATTCTCCTTAGAGGCACAGGACATGAATGACTGTAGAGAAGAAACAGAAGAGCCCTTTGTGGCTTCCCAGACCAGGAACCTAATCCAGTTCCATGCTGTGCGCTGCCTGGCCATATTCCTAAATAGCAAGGGAAAGTTTCTGGTGTGATGGTGTCCTGATCTTCCCTCACTGTGCTGGCTCCAGTAGGCTGGAGAGGCAGTAAAAAGCAAGGAAGCTGATAGCATGGAGTATAAAAGATCATATTACTATAATACTATTAGCAGTGTTTCTCTTCACTGCTCCTGAAGAACGTACATAAATGATAAAGAAAAAAGATTTCCAAGTGGCTCTTCATTCTGAGACCGTCAACAGTAGCCGAGTTTGTGACATCACCATAGAAAATATTGTTTACGTGGCTGAATTGATTAAAGCCATGGAGCTGCAAGGCACAGAAGCCACCAGCTTAAAAATGGTGTGAGGGGAATGAAATATGTGACCTGCCTGTGAACCTAATTTGCTTCAATATGTCTGGAAGTCCAGTGGAGGCTGACATGATTTGATTAATTGTGTTTGAAGAACTCTTGGGACCAGAAAGTTGAAGTTAGGCTTGTTATGTCTCAACAATCTAGCACAAACTTGGAATTTGCTTTTTTTTTGCTCAGTTGCAGCTTTTTCTCTAAATTGGAAAAGAAATTAGGATCTATGACGTTAGGAAACCTCACCTCAGTCCCTGGAGAAAACATGGAGCACGTTATATTGGAGTTCATTTCCAAATATGTGAATGGCAAGAAAGTAATCAGGAGCATTCAACACAGCTTTTCTGAGGGCAAATGCTCATTGACTGAGCTGGTGAAACGACCCAGCTCTGAAGATGAAGAGTGTGTGGGTGTAGGGATTGTCTTGCTCACTGTCATGGATCTAGATGACATCATCACTCCCCAGTGTTGTGACACCACCAAGAAATCTGAACTCTAATTCTGAGAGATGAGTAGGTAATCACTTAACTCATCCTCTTCAAAATCTCCAGAGCCTTCCTTTATGTCCATCTGAGGTCACCAAAACCCAAGAGTACCTGTGTCACTCACGCCAGAAATGCACTCATAGAAAAGCACGAGTGGTGGTACTTCCTGCCATGTTTAATTATAACCATGGAAAGTTCTAGTGAGAACACAAGAGCAATACAGCATCGCTGGAAAATCCAGACTCTTCCACTTTCCAAAGCAAATCATCTGAGACTGCAGATTGTGTTGCTGGTTAAACCTTGCTGGAAACTTTTTTTTTCTGGCTACTTTCCACAGTAGTTCTCCTGTTTTTTGAACATATATTTGCTACTTCCTCCCTGGCCACTTTAAATGGACATTACCTGAAGCTGACTAAACCAGATTTGGCTGGTAAATCTCTTCTAAGCAGCTTGCATTGAAAGCTAATGCACAATTCACAGCATTCTTTACTCCTGGAATTAAGTTACTATATTTGTCATAACTCTGAAATTCTACCAGGAATCCTGGAGCCTGCCTCAGTTTTGATGAGATTAGGGAAACATGGGCCCCAGTTTCTGACCATAAGTATGCATGTGGGCTATCTAGCCCTACTTTTTGCCTTTTTTTTGTGGAAAGTTTGGGCACCTTGCATCTCCTTAGAGATTAGAAAGCAAAATGCAAAATCTTTATCTCTTCCAGGAGATAAGGATTTGAAGGCGGGATCAGTTCAGTTCTCCTGTTGGTTGTTTGGCTACACCTTGTGGGGAAATTGCTGTTCCCTTTGTACTGTAGGCTCAGGACCTTCCCTTCCACAGGCTGGGGGTGTCTGAAAATGAGCACTGCAAGTCTGTGGGTCACCTGTTAGAGGGAGGCTGTGTCACAGAGGGATGTGGTTCAGTATCACCAGTATCTTTGGCTTCCTGCAAGGCACGAGCCTGAGCCATTGCTAAGTCATGTCCTGCTGGACTGCAGAAGGTAAAATGCCTATTTCAGCAGGTTATTCCTCAAAACTCTGAGCAAGAGAACTGGCAGCATCCCTCAAATCTTTCATCCTTCATGTCTTATACTTGCCTGAAAAACACCCGCTGAAATTATGGTGTGTTGAGGGAATGGCCAGCTGCTTTGTTCCCTAAGCCAGTGCAGTTGATGGCATGTGAAAAAAGATCATATGTGCTCGGATAAAAGGTAGCACCAGTGACCAGAGAACTTTTAATTTCAGGTAAAAGGAAAACATCAATATAGAGACTAATACTACCACTACTACCACTGCTACTACTACTGGTTTGTCTTAACAGCTGGAAGAAAATACTGGGAATTGTGTCTTCCCCTAGGCAATGAGTGCATTCTTCCTGTTAAAAACTGCATGCACAAGGAAGTGTTTTACCTCTTCTGCTCTTCAGTGGCCCATATTTTTAAATCTTGTTTCTCTTCGTGCTTCTTATTTCTTTGGTGACAACCCTTAACCATTAATAAACCCACAGATTTCTCTGAGGTAAGATCAGTATTTCAGATTGAAACTGGAAGCACAGGTTAGAATAGGACCTTTCCACCTTGTAATAAATTAAAGCTGTGGCAAAGGCCCAGTTATTCTTTGTTTTAAGATCACTGTCTCATGTGTGGTCCAGGTTTCACATAGTTACTATTCCCACTACTGTCAGTTTACACCACTGGTGTGCAAACACTTTTAACAAACCGAGTGGGAAGGGGTAGGTCTGTGCCTGCTTGCACAATTCTCCATATGGAGTAGGTGTGTTACTACAGGTTCATGCCTCAGTCATTGAGGCCTGGGTCAGATGTCATGTGGGTAACTACTCCACAGGCTACAAGAGTGAGGGGGAAGCATTTCTGCCTGCTAGAGCTTTTTCCAAGATACCTTCTATAGCAGAGTTTTCAGAAAGAAGGGAAGTGGATAGGCAGCTCTCGTTCTTATTGAAAAGGCAACACTAGTCTCTGTAGCTGAAGACTAAAAAGGTTAGGGCAAAGTACTGAGCACTTGGCAGGCAGATTTATTCAGCAGTCAGGTTCTCTCATTTGGAGGGGGAGATGTCTATGTTATTTCTGTCTAGTTAGTCAAAAGCCTTAAAACTCAGTGCTAGCACTGAGTTCTGGGAGCAGTCCAGTCATCCTAGAGGAAAGCTAATTGTGCTTCAGGGGTAATTTTAGAAACCTCAGAAGTTTTTGGTTTGAAAGGCTTCAATAGTAACTTGATCTAGGGTTAGGAAAAGAGGAAAGTTTTTTTGGTTCTTTTTTCTCTGGGAGCAAAGGACAGGGAGATGTCTTAAACAAAAGACACACAGATATTTCATTAGAAGAACAGAAATTGTCCCTTCCTGAAGAATAACTGTGTCATGGGGAGGTCCTCTGTTCTTGGAACTCTTCTGTATAACAGCGGGGTCAGAACTTAGATCTCTGTATCTAGTACTCCTGGTAGGCATTTTTATCTTTACATTCATTTGCCCTGCTAAATTACTTCATTTCGAATGTATTTTGGGGAAAAGCCATAGTAGGGGAATTCTGCCTTTTGTAAGAGATTTGGTTCCTAGCTTTATGCTAAAGCTGATGGATATCATTGCCTACCTTCCCGTAGAGATCCCTTGGGAAAAAAGAAGGAAAATATTTGTGTCTGACACAGCGTTGCAATGTTTGCAACTGTGTGTTTCAAATAGCTCTTTCTCTCAAGCCCCTGGCTTCTGTGAGATTGTTATTGCCATTATCTAATGCTCTCGGATTGCTGATTGATAATTCATTTCTGCATTTTCTTTTGAACCTGCAGTCCTTCAATTTTAGTGCTTTCGTTGGTTACAAGAGGAGAATTCCAAACATGGAAATTTTCTCTCTTTGCCCAAGGTACAGCAGTGAGGCATCAGATGTTTCTGTTGAGTTCCAAGCCTGGTTGCTCCATCATGCATGTTAAAGGCTCTAGTAAAAGCAAGCATGCAAGCAAACCCAAAGTTATTTGAGTAGAGCTTTATTCCATGAGGCTGTTGGGCTGGGTATTAAAACCTTTCACTTGGAGGGAAAAGATTCCTGTAGTCTTTTAAATCTTTATCATGTTTCAGGGAAGAACTTTTCCATAAGCATTTTTTCCTTTGGGGGTGTGTGTGGGAATACCTTCTAGTAAATGCAGGACAGCATAGCTTAATGTTAGGGTCACCTGGTGGCACTTGGCAGTTGATCCTACTATTAGAGCAGACCCTCAGTAGCCCACCAAGAATCAACACCTTTTAAAAGAAAAGGCCAACAGCTTTGAAAGAGGCAAAAGCAATTAAATACTCTTAGCATATGAATAAGTTTTATCATCTTTTTAGTTAAGAACTTGCTTGTTTTCATGTCATATGTTAGGGGGTCAGAAGGGGAGTCTGAAGTGACTTAGAGGCTGAAAAGGTGCTGCCAATTTCATGAAATGATTAATGGCTTAGATGAAAGCACTCCCTTGCTCATAGCAGCCCATTCTCTTTGATTAAAATGATAATGCAAACTGTCTTGCACTGCTAAAAATAAAAATATATAACTGCAAGGATGTTTCAGGCAGCACTACCCCAAGCCACATGTGCCTCGAGGATGAGCAGCTGTCAAACAGTGTAATGTGCTGTTTCCTTTGCTCATCTATACCTCAGATGAGCTTCTGGGTTGCAACTGGTTGTGCTGTACATGGCAGCAACAAATCTCATGCTATGGGTTCATATACCAGGAAGAACTTCATTATTCCTCACTGGGATAATGACTCTCTGCTTCTTCTTGTATTTTTTTAAATTGCTTTCCTCTCACATATTTAATTTTCTTTCCCCCCCTAATAATGTGAACCAGTAGAAATTAAAACCTATGTCCTTTATGCACCTTCCTCCTCAACAGCCTGAGTATGTATTGTGTCCCTAAATTGATGTTTTTTGATAACCATCTTTGTCCTGATTGCTCTCTATAGTAATAAATTTCCCTTGCTGTACCCTGGAGGGGTGTGCTATTGGTCAGTATGGGTCTTAAGCTCTGAACCTTTTTTATGTTCTCTCTCTGCCAGTGCTTCCTCTTTAAATGCCAGTGTCTGCCCATGGGTTTTACCTCTGTGCATCAATATTTGATCTCTCCCAAGAACATGTATTTTCTGTACAGCTGTGTCTACAAGACTTGCCTATCAAATCAGATGTTTTTCTTCTGAAGGTCTTCATAGCATTTTTCCAATATGAGCAGGCCCCTCCTCTGCCACTGCTGCATGCCATTTGCCTGAGTCTTTCCACTTGTGGAGAGCTGACTCTTTAAATGTTAGCAGGTCACATTTTGTGTGCACTTTTTGCGGTTCTTAGAGGCAGCTTTCAATCACAAAATGAAATCCAGTAAGAATCAGCACAGAAAGATGTGCTACCTATGAAATCAAAGGGAAGTACTAAGGAACAAGAATTCCTGAGTTGAGTAAGATCATATTCTACTTAGCAGGAAAGTATAAATTCAGTACATGCAAGGGATTAGGAAGATACTATTTCATTTTTCAGTTAGAATCAGCAGTCTCTGAGCACTAGGAAGAATGTTTTCTGTATGAAGAGGTGAATATATGCACTCATAGAAGGACGAATGTTTCATCTTTACCTTAACTATTGACAGTCCCCAGAATAAACAGAACAACCTGCATTGTGTCTATAAAACTTGTGTCTGCATTGTCAATAAAGAAGAAAGTAGAGAAGAACCTCCATCCGTCTTGTCCTCCTCTTTAAGAGTGTTTAGTCCACTTTTAGCATAGTGAGCACAGCCTCTACATTCCATAGTGGGGCTGGATCTTATTTAAGTATGGGTAATAACATAAAAGCTCCAGACTTTTGTGCCTAATCTGCACTTACTGATTGTACCTGAAACTACGGTCACTGTAACAAGTATTTGAGATGTGTAGCTGGAGACAAGGCTGCAATGACAGGGAAGAGATCCCTGAAAAATCACTGCTTCCAAAATGCTTATCAACAGATATGAGTTTCATGCTGAGCAGAAAATGTTAATACATGTATCAGAATAGACTTTCAGCAAAGATTTCTAGTACTAAAAATAAAGTTTCTAAGAGTTCTACTGTAGTTTAGGCAGGAAAAGTGATATTAGAATGGGTTAAGAATGTCTCAATGCTAATAAAAAATAATGTTAGAGAAGAGGCATTTCTCATATTTAAAACATAGACAGATGTGATAATAACTTTAAATGAAGCTTGCTGTGACACTGTAGCACTCCAAATCAATATTTCCAGCAGAATACAATCACATAAAAGATAAAAAGTGCAACAAAATTTTGCAATTTCATAGATAACAATTCCATCTGACACACTTGATAAGAGTTTACAGGAAACAGAAGAGAGAAAAGTAAATCAGGATGGAAAAAACTGGGCAGCACATTAGCTCAAAATTTTGACCAAAGAATAAAGCAACAAAATCAGAGAACCAATTGCACTTGAAACCACCATTAAAACCTGTCAGTCCTGGATTTCAAAATGGAAAGCTTAATAAATCACATTGCCTAGAAAATGACATAACAAAAGGAGCACAACATTAATTGTGGCCATAAAAAAATATCTATTCTGGTTCATCCTTTCTTCCAAGATAATTTAACCTAACCTTTCTGTTTGTACATCACTTGGGCTAATTGATCATTTCTTCAAATGGGAAATTCTGGAGTTACAGGTGTACTGTGCTGTAGCATTTGTGACCAAATGCACTTTTCCTAAGCCCTGGAAAACAACTGTAAACACAGAGCAGCATCATGAGTACCATACTCAAGTGGGAAAACTGCCTGATTTTCTCTCTCAGAAGTGAACTGTGTTGACCACCCTACAAACCACTGTGAAGAATAATACTGGAAACTGTATGACCTTGTTAAATCCTTGTTATAAAAGGAAGAATTTTAAAAAAGCCTGAAAAACCCACCAACAATATGATGCAAACAAATGACTTAGAAAAAGAAAGGGAATGAAAACAGTTTGTGTCTCCATCCTGACTCTCATTAGCCTTTATGTGAGTGGTCTTTAAGTCAGACAAAAGCAAGAGAATGAAGAATGTCCTACAGGACACAAATGTGTGCTGTGAATTGAAGACCTTATCCTTCCACAACCTGAACTAGACTGTTCTCAAAGAAATTTATACTCACTGAAAACAACCTGCTCTAATAAGCAATGTTATTTTGCAGTCCCAAAGCAAACAATCAAGACCAAAATCTTAATGCTATCCAGAGTTGAGTACAGCTTCTATTCCATAAGCTTAAGCTCAGACACAGTGTATATGTCTAACTTAGAAGTAACTATCAAAACTTTGCAAGAAGAAAAATACACCAACCTATAGATGGGCTCCAGCCCCAGGGAAATAACTCTCTAATATCCAATTCTCCAGCAGAACTGCTTTTGTGACCTTTCTCAAGGGTTTTAAAGCTCCTCTGACCACATAATGGAATTTGGGCAAATTATTTATGGAATTATAGAACCATTTATGCTGGAAAGGACCTCATGAGGTTTCTAGTCAAACTCCCTGCTCAAACCAGAGCCAATGCTGAATTTAGACAAGGTTGCTTTATGGGTTCATGCCAGTCTTGTAAACCTCCAAGGAAAGAGAACCCACAATCACACAGCCTTGTTCCAGTGCTTAATTATGCCCTTAGTAATTTTTTTTTTTTCATTCTATCTAAACATAATTAACACTGTGTCAATTCATTACTATTTTCTCTCAGTCTTCTCCTGTGCATCTCAGTAAAGAGCTTGGTTCTCTTTATGATATCGATTGTACTGGCAGACTGCTATCACTTCTTCCCAAAAACTTCCTTTCTCCACTCTAATGATCTCAGTTCCCTCAGCCTTCCCCACAAGACAAGTGCTTCAGTGACTCTGGATGCTCACTGGAACCACATGAGCACACACACACTGCAGCAGCAGCTTCCAGTCAGAGACCAGACCGTGCTGCTCCCTGTGGGATGTTCACCTCAGCCACAGTAGCAAACATTTCCTTTTCTCCACTTCCCAAAATTGTATAACTCCAAAATAAAGCCTCAAAGCTTCACACAGCCTCACACACTTCACCTTTAACACTGGCATGTCCTCTGATATTGCTACCAGTAATAAATAGTCCTAAGCAATGTAGAGTGGGGTTCAAGAACTGTGATTGTCTGCAGAACACAAATCGTATTTTTCCTTAGGTTGGTCAGTCCAACAAGCCAGAGACAGTTGCCATTGCTGGTTTTGCAGCATGT
This sequence comes from Dicrurus megarhynchus, assembly GCA_013399195.1. Classification (NCBI taxonomy): domain Eukaryota; kingdom Metazoa; phylum Chordata; class Aves; order Passeriformes; family Dicruridae; genus Dicrurus; species Dicrurus megarhynchus. The sequence continues at coordinate 357,833 of VXAD01009407.1, forward strand.
CTGGCCAGCTCTAGAGGATCCAGAACTGAGGATAACAGCTGAGTGATGCCTAATGGACATCAGATGTAATTATCACTGCTCTATTGGCTTCCTGTGGAATATACCAAGTGTCAGGTTGATTTTGCTTTGCTTTGTGGAAATTTTTCATTTCATAAAATAAATTTTCTTCAATATTCTCTGTTGCAGACAAGAGATGCTTCCAAATGTTGAAAGACATCCTCTTCCTTTCAAACCTGTGGCTGTTGTGGGACTTTCTTAATGATAAATGCTCAAACCATGTCTGAGGAACTTGATTTCAAAATGCATGATTCCCTAGAGTAGTAGCCTAACTCCCTTTTAGTAGTTGCACTATTCACACAGTTAACTTTGGACTCCTGGTTTTCTGTTTATGAGAGATGATGGAAGATAAAAGATAATTTAACAATTATGTACAGCTGTCTTTTAAACCCTTAATAACAAAACTCAGACACCACCTCTTGTGAAGATACTCAATCCTTTTTTTAAAACACTTTTTGTCACTCTTTTTTTTTTTCTTAAGGAAGATGAATTGGAGAGGAGTCCTCTAGACCTTTTCTCACAGGAATTGTGTTATCACATTTGTCATTTTGGCTACATACAAGATGTTTTCTCTAGGTTGATTTACCTTTACTGATCTGTTTGTATGAATTTGGCCTCTCAGACTGGCCCAGTTCAATCAGATCTGATGACAATACCAAGCAATATTCCCATTTCTCAAGTGAGCACACTTTCTCAGGAGTGCCAGAGAACCATGAGAGAAATGGCAATGCAGGTACTGTAAATTGCATGATAAATTTAGTCTGGGATCGAGTGTTTGGGAAGTGATATCTGAAGCAGAAGCAGAGACCAACTACAAGCAAGAGAACACAACCCAAGGGAAAATATGGGAGATCCTGGAGCAGCAATATTTGGATGGTTTCATGCCTCCATCCTTATTCCAGAATGAGGCTGTTAATAGCATTCCCCACCATTAACCTCTCCTTTTGGACCACCTGGATCAAATAAGAAGAAAATACACCCCATCAATGTTCTTAGCAAGAGGCTTCTTTTTCATTGTATGTATTATGGGTAGCATTTGAATAGCAATGAAGGAATTCTGTGTTTCTTAGTTCTGGTGTGCAGTTGCTTGACTGCAGGGTTGTATTGTATAGAAAAGCCACCAATGGATAAAGTTAACTATTTTTTTTCTTCATTTTAACACTTGTATTACCTTTGTATTATCTTTTAGAGGTTCTTTAAATGATACTTTCATACTGCATGCCTATTTTGCCATTTTATTTTTTCATTATGAGCAGGAAAATGTAATGGGTTAATTTGTACTTGTAATGCCAAGGTATCTAGAAAGTTTCCATGGTCAAAGGGGTAGAAATTAAATTCTACTTGTATTGATTTTGGTCTTATTTTTATTCAGTTCTAATCCATCACAGACTTACTTTTTTATTTTCTGATCACTGAGTACTATGAAGAATTCACAAATCCTTCAGGGTTATGGTAAGGGCCAAGGTAAACAGAACTGGACTCTACAGCAAATCAATTGGCTCTGAGAAAGCTCAACCATCATCCTCCTAACACCTGGGAAGGGGTTTGCTGCCCTCTTGTTGCTCACAGACAGACTGTCTGATTAGGAACTCTAAGCCCAGTCCTGAAACTTTAGTGAATCAAAATTTCCGTTAACAAATTAAAGCACTGGTCTCTTTGTTCCCCAGAGAGGGTGAGCGATGTTATTTTAATAAGAAGAAGCAGGAGCTAATGGTCTGAAGTGGTTGTGCACCAAAATGTGATAAGTCTCTTAAAACACTGCTGAGCTGGAGCACATAATGTTCACAGACCTGGATGATTACAGGAGCTTTACTCTTGAAAGGCACAATAACATAGGATACAGCAAAGAATATTAAGCTGAAAAAATATATTTTTCTTCTTTTCCCTTTTTCCCTTGATTTTTTAACACAATTTCTCTACCTCTCTTGCAACCCTTCTGTGTTTTGTGTGGCCCCAGCTGATTACAGCATGCAGCAAAGAACACAAAATGTCTTATGCAGGATGGATGCGTTGCAAATACAGCAGTACATTCATTTGAAGGTATTCTTCTCTCCTCCCACAGTCACTATAAGAATTTACTTAGTGAGCTACCCTTTCTCATTGAATTATAGGACTGAAGAGAGTTATTTATGACAGAAATCAATGTGTTCAAACAATCCCTTGATGTGGGTCTCTGCTAATCAAATCTGGATGTAGTCAAGATGTGATAAGCATTGTCTGCCAAATTTAACACTGTGGTGCCTATTTCCTAGTAAGCATTTGTGTTTTTGTGGTCTTCATTCAGGACAGTAGGTTTTGCTGGTGAGAGGGAGAGTGCAACACACTGTTTGTGTTAGTTATACAGCAGTATGTACAGATCAGTCTGGAGGGTTCTGGCTATTTCACCGTGTTCTTTGAGAATAAAATCTCATTTGTATGCTTCATTAGGCTGTCTGATTTTGTGCTCACTACCTAGTCATTAATAAACCAAAATTAGATGTGAAAAGTGAGTGGAGTTTGGCTAATAAAATTTTGATACAGTAAAAAAAATGTAGTGGGAAGACCATTACGTTTTTTCTTCTGAGGGAAAGCAGGTTTTCTTACAGCATTATTTAAGGAAAACAAGATTTTCTGAAACAGAATCATTTTCTGGAATGGGGCTTTTGTTTGGTTTGGTTGTAAACCAAATCACTCAGGTTTACTTACATCTTGTTTGACTCAGTCACAGCTTCATCCTGAGCCTAGATGGCCTTTCAGAAAATGTGCTTCAAGCAAATACAGTTTGTTGGGTACAGTCCATCCACAAGCAGATTTTGTTAATTGTCAGGAGCTTGAATAACAGCTGAGCTAGAATTTTCGTATTTTCAATGTAACATTAAATACAACACTAAATCTGAGCTTCACTTTTTTTTTTGGTTGGGTTTGGTTTTTTGTGGGTTTTTTTTTGTTTGTTTGTTTGTTTGAGTTTTTTGTTTTTGTTTTTGTTTTTGTTTGTTTTGTTTTGTTTTTGTTTTTTGTTTTTTTTGGTGTGGTCTATCCTCCTCCACAGAATTATTTCCATTCACTGAAATTTATGTAGCGTGTTCTTTTAGATTGAAATATTTTGTTTGCATTGTACATTTGTGTTGGTTTTGGCTGGGATGGAGTCAGTTTTCTCCATAGGAGCTGGTGTGGGGCTGTGTTTTGGATTTGTGCTGGAAACAGTGTCAATAACTCAGGGATATTTTCATTACTGCTGAGCAGAGCTTGCACTGAGTCAAAGCCTTTTCTGCCTCTCACCCCACACCTCCAGTGAGTGGGCTGGGGGTGCACAAGGAGTTGGGAGAGGACACAGCTGGGACACCTGATCCCAACTGACCAAAGGGATATTCCAGACCATAGGATGTCATGCTCGGCATATAAAGCTGGGGAAGAAGGAGAAAGTGGGGGGTTGTTTAGAGTGATGGTGTTTGTCTTCCCCAGTCTCTGTTGTGAATGATGGAGTCCTGTGTTCCTGGGGATGGCTGAACACCTGCCTGCCCATGGGAAGTGGTGAATGAATTCCTTGTTTTGCTTTACTTTTGTGTGTGGCTTTTGCTTTACCTGTTAAACTCTCTTTACCTCAGCCCATGAGTTATCTTCCTTTTACTCTTCCATTTCTCTCCGCCCACCAGCAATGAGCCAGTGGCTGTGTGGGGCTTTGCTACCACCTGTGGTAAAACACCAATAGTCCTTTTCAAAACTGTGCAAAATGTATAAGAAAAAAAAATAATTGCTAAATAAAATGTCTCCAAAGCCACACATGTATTACTGATATTGTAAACGTTAGACGTTACCTTACAGTTTACAGACTTAGTGTAATGAGATTAAACCAGTACAAAACTAGTATACTCCTGTCATCAGCAGTGAAGGAGAAACAACAAAATCAGCATGTTTTTGGCTTTGTAGGAATGTGTATCAAATTTCCAGTGCCAGGGACATTTCTGCTAGCAAAGATTGTGATCTCAGATTCTCTCCTCCTTTAATAGGTCAGTGATAAATGCCTCTCATACTCCTGAGTTAAGCCTCTGTCACAAGTCTCTCTTATGTTCTATTCCTTTATGATTATGATCCAAATCTGTGTGGCAGTACCTTAAAAAGTCACCTCAGATTCATATTTCCTTAACACTGCAACAGATTCAGTAATGAGAAGACAGGAGAGTCTACTGCAGCTCAAACTATCCAGAAAACTTGTCATTGAAATTCACTTGTAACATAAAAGTGTTTGTTTCACAGCAGAAGAATAATGGATGAGCCAAGAGAGCATTGAGCATCTTCCCTTTCAAAATCTAATTTTAAAAAGGAGAGAAATAGTGGTTGTGGAATACTGGTGCATACTGTGGAATATTTTTTAAAGCATACCAAGGTACCAAATCACAACTTGGAAGGTTCCCCCCATCAAGGTGAAAATTTTGAACAGGATCTAACTGAAGTCACTACTTTTTTGTGAAACTTTGTCATTTTTCCAGCAGCTGGTGAAAAACATTGACTTGCTTTAGTGTAATTAACATCCTTAAAAAGAGCACTTACTACATAAAGATCTAACAAGGATGTCAGAGTTCACAAAACACCAGATGGATTCTAAGGCCTTTGAGTCCCTTTGGAAAAACAAGAAAGCAAGCTAATATTGTCTAGGCCATACCCATAGCATGATTGTGTCCTACAAATTCACTCCAGACCAAATTCACGATGCAATTAATTTGCCTGGAGAAACAGATCAGATTTAGCCAAGTAAAATATTCATGTCTTCAGCAACAAACCAAGCTGTACTAACAAGCTGATGATGAAAAATTATCATCAGTTTTCCTGCTTAAATAAACCCTGTGAGGCAAAGCAAATTGCAACATTCTACTGGTCTGAAGCCCAGTTTTCTTTCTGTCTGCTTTTGATGTCAAAAATATAAAAATTCAGAGAAAAAAAAACTGTCATCTTGTCGATGCTGGAAAGCTGCTGAGAAATCCCTTTGCACTTGGCAGCGACCATCTGTCACCCACACGTGCAAGTGGTTGTCTCTCAACGAGTGGGTGGCACAATGCACTCAGTCAAGGACTGAGCCATGGCCAGCCCCAGCTCCTGGTGGGCAGTTACAAACTGCAGAGGGAGAATTGGAAACCCAGGAACTCAGCTGTTGCCCAGGCAGGTCTGGCTATGGGCAGCTGAGGTTCATGAAAGAGCAGCATGACACCCCTCAGCACCAGCTGGGTGCTTGGTATGACCCCATTCTCTTATCTGTGCCCTGCAACAGCTCAGTCTTCGGAGCTGGCCCAAATGCTTCCTTATTTTTAGTCCTGTGACTGTCTAAGGTTTGATGCTTCAGTTTATGTGCAGTTATTTCTCTTTAGTAAGAATCTTGCATGACAGCAGCTGCATGGTAGACATAAAACCACCAACTAATGGGTTTTGAGCCCACCTCCTTTCAAAGGGAATTTCAAACCTCATATCAGTATGGATAAGCTCATTCATCATTCACAGAATCCTTCTGGAATTTCATGAAAAGCATTTCGTTGAGGTTTGTGAAGTGCAATTAAGAAAAATTAACATCTGACCCAAAAACTTGGTGACTGTGGTGATGCCATGATGATTTTTTGCCTTTTTCTTTTAAACCTCTTTTTGTGCCTTTTTGCAGCTTCTGTGTTCCTTACTGCTTTTTGCCTACATTCTTGGACTTGTTTGTTAACCTGGGAGATGAAAGATTTTAGAAGTTTCATAGTTAGGGATCAACATGCCCCAGACCCCAAGGTCCTCTCCAGAACACATTTTGTAAACTAAGATAGAACCATCCAGGGGAAGGTTCCTTGGGGACGGGGGCTCATTCAAGCCTCTCATTGGGGAATTTATGATAGATATGCTAATTAGTAACACCTATAATGTAATACCAGATCTTTGAGGAGGTTTTGCAGTGTACACTGAGATGCATTCGACCTGGACATAGTGCACCTAAGGATCCTTAAAATAAATACCAAGGTAAAATCCCTTTTTCCCTTCTAACCATGTTTGACTCTTGATTTTAAGACCAGAAAAAGGCGTCAGTGGTGTCTTCTGAAAAGGCATGGTACAACAAACGAAAACCAGGAGATGTGAGTGAATAGTGCTGCTAATGTAAACTGTCTGATAATTAAAACTCCGTGGTGTATACAATTCCCTGTTCTAAGGGAGGGAGTGAGGAGGTCTCTCTGTGGGTCTGGTGTCTGCAGAGCCCTGCAGGCAGCAGTGTGGATGAGGAGATATTTGGAAAAGAGGTGGTGCATCCTGTCAGGTCATGTTTTTCCTTCAGACACGTGGTTATTAGTTAAAATGCTGAAAGGAAACCACAGAGATGCCAGGCACAGGGCAGGTCCTTCACAGCAGGGCTGCAATGTGTGTCAGAAGAGACATGGAGCATTTTAGATTCCCTGCTTTTGCCAGCTGGTTGAAATTGTGCTGAATTGTTTTTTGAGTCTTCAGGTAGTATATCAGACAAATTTGCTTTTCCACCTCTTTGAAATTATTCATCAGGGAAAACAATGAGTCATATTGGGGCCATCAGCATCAATAAACAAAATAAAAATACAAAATTAATATAGTACTCCTCAGTCTGTCAGGGTTCATCTGAGGGACTTATTGCCATGCAGTAATACCAATTCCAAGAGATTCACAGTACACCAGAAAGGCTGAATAAGTCCATGAAGCTAAGAGCATCCAAAATTGCTATAATAAATGTTGTTAAAACTCAGTGTTTTTAGAGAGATGTAAAACATCAAGCTTCTGGATGTAAACCATCCACTTGGAATTAGAAACTGGCAAGACACCCAGGGGGTAATAAGTCTTATTGTACTTTTTACAGCAATAATCAAAACAGAGACATTGAAACATGGAGACTCTGTGGGCTCATGGAAGTAGTATGATCATTTAAATTGACAATCACCCCGTTTCTAAGTGTTCTTACCTCTAAAATGAGCTAAATACATGCCTGTGGAATTTCATAATTTGCATTGTCGTTCACCAACCTGAAGGAAATGAGAAAACAAAAAAACACAAGATACTTTTCTCCAATAAGGCATTTGATATTCTAACAGTGCTCTCTTGTTTTCATTCCTTCTCTTTTATTTTCCAGTTTTAACTAAGCAGCATTCTTTTTCTTGGGTTTATTATTTAAATAAAGAGCCTGAGAGCTGAGATCAAGTAACAGAAATGTTATAGCTGAGCTTTATAAAGTTATACTGCCACCACATTATTAACTATACGAAGGCCCAATACAGCAACAGATAATTGCAGAAGTGTTTCCTCTTCACACATTATTGATTATAAGTACTTGATAATAGAGCTCAAGATAAAATCAGATAGAAGTTCAGTTTGCTATTGAGATCTGAGTATACCCAAATGTGTACTATGGATTGGTTCGATAAAGTCCTGATTTAAGAGCATTCATTACTTTTTTTTCTCTCTACCTTTTCAATTTACCCAATTGTACATTTACTGAGACTAAATTAATAAAAATATCTGACAGTGTCAGAGTGTTTTCTCCAGCACTGCGTGATCTGGGAATTTTGTCTTTTTTTCAGAAGAAATATCAAAGAGCATTTAAAGAAAATGAGCAATTACAAATAATTTAATATTACTTCAAGCTGTGTGTTTCTGAGAAAATACAAAACATGTTAGTGACGTGACATGTTAGATATTGCATAAGATCACATTAAGAGCAGTTTCTTCCCTTCTCCCTCCCGGTTCACCAGTAAAACAATGAGACAGAACTCCCATTTATGCATAAAGAAAAGCAGCATGAAGTGCAATACTTCCATTGATTTGTAGAGTTTATGCAATATTCTTCTGGGGGAAAGAAAACAAAATAACTCTGTTTGCATGAGCGTCACATACTTTGAATTATGGAGAAGCATTTTCTAAATTCCTATGATTTACATTTTGACCAGTACACTTAGTCTGAGAAATAAATATGCCATCATCATGCAAATCAGCCAGAGTAAGGAATTCATAAAAAAGGACAAAAAAGAAAAGAAAAAAGCAACCAGTAACTGCAGCATCATTGCATTACAAGTCACAGAGATGCTTTTCTTGAGCAGAACTAGCAACAGTATATCAGATAGAAATGGGCACCAGGGGTGACAATATTTGGAATTGCCTGGAAGCCAAAGAAAACAAAAACACAGCTCTTGACTTGCATACAAGATCTAACAGGATCCCAGATTTACTTGGCAACTAAAAGTGTTCTTGGTTTGGTTTCAGGTCATAGTGGAAAGATGGCAAGGAAGGTTATTTTTGTTCTTTGCTCTAGAGAGAATTCTTCTTTATTTGTTTAAAAACAGCCTGAATTTCAACACATGCTTACAAACTTTTTCTAGGACTTAGAAGTAGCTCAAAATACTTTGTACAGGCTCTTGCACCAATACTGTAGCAGTGGTTTTGACTTAGCTTAACATTTTAGTTTAATGCTTTAGACTATAAAATTATTCCTCCTTTTTAGTCAGTTTGACTCCCAGCAGGGTTTAAGTGGGAGAAAAAAGCTTCAGGGAGGAAATAGAGAAATCAAGTGGATAAGCTTTAGCAGTAAAATGCTATTAAATAATGGATACCAGGGACAATGTTAAGATTTATTTTCTGCATAGGTATGGAAGGCAATGGATAAAAAAGCACTTGCAGGAAAGGTAGATAAGCAGGCAATTTCAGTTCTGGCAAACCTACACTGTGACAAAAACAAATTGTTTCAAGTTTACAGCAGCTCAGTCTCCAGTTCAGAGCAGCTAGCCAGCACCTCCTCCCTCCTAAGAAATCTCAGTTCTCCTGAAGGAGTTTCCATGGTTACATGAAAACACACATCTGATTTCTCCTATCAGGTAAAATACCTGTGAAGGCACCTGATGATAATGTATGTGAAAGAGGCAGTTGATTAAATGTTTATCTCTAAGAAAATATCTGTATGGCCGTGCACAATTTCTGCTCACTCCAGTCTTGCAGTTAGGTAAAACCAGCACAAAGCCATCAGGCTGCCTGACTGAAAGAGCTTCTTGCAGGACTAGCTGGCACATTTGGAACAGAGAAACCATCTGCAGAAATAAGGTGTGCTCACTTTTCACACAGAAAACTGTGGGCTGAGTGCATGGGGCACGTGAGCACTGCTCATAATTTCTGTATTTGAACTAACACCTGCTAGAACAGCAATGCAGGACTTCAGGGATGTGGGAGGGAATATCTGACAAGGTAGTCCCTGACAGAACTTGTGCTGTGTGGTCACCCACTTGTGACTCCAGGGGATTTAAGAAAACTCTCATGAGGAACCTTTGCCTGGCAGCAAAAGGGAACAAATAAAGCCCCAGTTCTTAGAATGACCAGGCAGCAGGGGCTTGTTTTGGTTGGACTAGTTTCAACAAATGTTGTCTCTTATAGACTTTATATTTATTCTTATATTTATTCTATGTATGTATTTTTAATTATTCTGCTTGATTGGGGAGTGAAAAACCCATTCCTCATATGTAAATATTAAAGCTTTTCTTCTTCTGCTTGAAAGAGAAACAGTCCTTTCCTTCTGTGAGAATGTTACAAGCTTTCAGAAGGAAAGGGAGTTGTCTTAAGTAATAAAAAGTAATAACTAGTTTCAAAAAATTGTTGGGGAAAATGGTTTTAAAATCTGAATTCTGAATTGTTTTTTAGCTGCCTCTTGTAGCCTTTCCTTTACACAAATTCTTGTCATCCACAGGTGTCAGAGAAGAGAATAAAAATGGAATAAAATCGAGGTTCAGATAAATAAAATTACTTGTCTAAGGATCTGCACAATGACGCAGTCAGAAACAGAATCCCAATCCTTGCAGTTATGTGCTGTCCAAAAGGGATTATATGACCACCCGATATTTCTCACTGTGTCATTCTTTTTCCTGGATTTAAGAGAACTGTCCTCTGCTCTGTAATCATTGCGATTTTCCTGGAACATCCTCTCAAATTCTCCAGTTGAAATCCCAACTTGACTTTTTTTTCACCTGTCTGGTGAGTGATTCAGCCCCATAGGATCTGGTCACATGACACTCTTCAAAAGAAGCTACTAATTGCATTGGCTGAGTAAATAGATGCACTGTCAAATGCTTAAACTGAGATTACACACGCAGCCCCGTGTTCAGAGCCTCGCTGTGCTCTGCAGCCTAATTAAAAAATACCCCGACCTTCTCCCTGTAGCCCAGTGAAACCTCTGTGGATCTGGGACTCTCTGTCAGACAGACACCAATTGTCACCTAGGCCAAGGTGTGAGAGAGTGGACGCTCCATGGAACATCCTCTCTGTGGTAAAACTGAGGCTGTGGGATAGAAATTATGCTGTTTGCCTTGATGGCAGGCCCTTTGGATCAGAGGCTTCAAAGAAGCCTGCAAAGTTAGGTCCTTTCAAAAGGTGATTTCCAAAGCAAATCTGTCAGCAGCTGTCACAAAGGCACTGAAGACTGTGACAAAGCACCTTTGGCTGGACTGAATTCTTGTGATGCTTGGGGGAAGTCAACAAGTAGTTTCCAAACCTGCATCTGCTTGTCACCAATCTCTAAAAGGGGGCTTTACTGGTGGGAGGAAGCAGACCTTTGGCTGAAGATTCCCTTAGTCCCCTGTCTCTCTAGCTCCCTCTGGGAGGGATGCTACCCTGCTGGCTTTGGGGTTGCACAGAAGGAAGGCAAAGGGCTGTCATAACTAAATGCCTCTGTCCACATATTTTGAAGTGGGTTCATACAATATTTTGCTTCCAGAGGGAATTCTCCTACTAATATCCTGCTGGCAGATTTTCTCATGATTAGAATTTGTCCTGTTCTCTAGAGATGCAATGCTTGTGATGTATCCCCATGGGGAATGCAAAACTGCTTCATCAGAAGGGACTCCTCAAGCAAAGATGTACCAGCTCTGAATGAACCATATAACACAGGCACCAGCCAATTGCTTAGAAGCACATTCTATTTTCTCTTTGCTGCCTATCTCTTCTCAGAAAACAGCAGCCTACAGCTCTAAGCATCCTTTTGTGGAGCCCAGTTTTGTCATTTCTATTGTTAGTACAATTCTCCTAACTAAGATAAAAAAACCCTTATGATTTAATAACCTTTAATGGCTATGCAGCAGAATCTTGCCCTCTAAATCAACAAATGCTGCTCAGAATATTCTCTTCCAGAGAAAAACAAAGAAGAACCCCCCTTCCCTCCCCCAACTAAATCCCTCACAGGGGACATAATTTTAAAGTGAGTTCATTTGCAGAATCCCTGCTCTTTTTCTGCCTGGTTCCACTCATTGATTCAAGCTAGCAGTTGAGTAGCAGGTATATCTGTTAAAATATAGAGCAAATGTTTTGTTTTTCTTTGGGGAGACAATGAAATATGACACCATATTTATTCATGCTGTGCTTCTCAGGTTGGTTTGTTCACTTCTCTAATCAGGTAGCTCTGGGTGATTTCTTCCACTGATGATTTTTTTTCATCCAACTGTATCAAAACCAGAAAAAAAAGTTTTACAAATACCTAAACTTAAAAGCCACAAAGATTAATTATTTTCAGGCCATATTGACTGCAGTTGACCCAAGATCCTGAAGGAAGGTCTGGAGAGTATTTCCAAACACTGATTTCATAAACCTTGGAAAACTTTATTTTTCCCCAAAAAATTCATGCTGAAAGGTGTTTATTTTGTTATTTTCTGTTTATCATTAGTGCTCGGCTTTAAAAGATCAAGTAAGGGACACAAACATCAGTGGGCAACTGTAGTGGCCAAACTTGTAACATAAGTACAGAAAGAATTAAACTAAACAGTGAACTTCTCATAAACCAGCCAGAGATTGAATGCCTATTTGTTCATGCTAAAATAAACGTAGAAAGGAAACCAAGATTAAAAGCTCTTAAAATAATATTATGCTAACTCCAGGAAGAATATTATTTATAAAGTTTCTGAATAGGTTTGCTCGATGATCCAGTCTACCCATTAATGTGGCTAGGGTACTGCTAATTGACTCATGATAATTAATTTGTTCTTAAAGCATGAACAGTGCTCTGGGTGCTTAGCAAACAATCCAGGTGCTATAAAGCCAGGAGACTTGCTGCGAGGAGACTTATGGTCCAATTATCTAACAGTAATATGTTCCAGGATCACACTGACAAAAAACCAGCAATCTTTATCAGGCTCCATTTTAATCTTTCTGTTTAGATGCTCAGAGATGGTGAAGAGCTAACCTCTCTTCATCAGATAGGTACAGAGAAAATTATAAAATTCTTTCTGCACTCTTCATGGCACCAATCTGGGAGTGACTGAGAGCATTGCTAGTCACCCTCCATAGCAATATTTGGTATGTTGGAAGAGAGGAGGAAGAGCCAACTTCCCTGCTGCTAATGGCACATGGTGGTTTGGATGGGATGTGCATGGGATGTGAGAAATGGCTCTGTGCTGAGTTAGGTGAGGTGAGTGAGCTGAAAATGATGTCTTGTCATCCTCTCAGAGGAAGCTGGGGATGTGGAGGGTTTTCTGCAGACTAAACATCTACAAAGCCTGCATTTGAGAAACCAAAATGAACCAAAAAAGCCCCCATGCATAGGTGTGGCCCTCTTTGGACCACTGGAGTTTTAAATTCCAGCTGGATGTTGTTGCACTGACTTTAGGGCACGTCCCCTTCTAGTCACTGCAGATTTCCCAGGCATGTGGCCCATACATGGCCATATATTAAAAATGCTAGAGGAAAAATGTGCCATCTGCGTAGATTAATCAAGAAGGATATTGTTTATTCATCTGGAAAGGGCTGGTGAAGCACAGGGGAGGGTTTATCCCTGACATTCTGAGTTAGAGTGAGTACATATGTGACATGTATATTTAGAAATTCATCCTGCTGAATTTCAGGACAAGCCAAAAGCAACACTTCCTTTAGCAACACTCTCTACCTTGCAGCTCTAGGTAATCTTACATGGCCATTTTTTCCAGATGCTAAACTACAGCCTGGTAGCAAAGGCATGTGTTGTTGGCCACAGCTTTTCAAAAGACTTTCTCTGAGAGACAGATTCAATGCCTGTGTTGGTATTGTAGGACCCTGATTTGCCACCCACAGTCTTTGGGAAGAAGATCAGAGGGCTGTCTAGGTCCTCTCCATGGATGTCAGTGGAGTAGAATGGTTCTCCTGAAGAGAGCAAGATGCCTTCCAAAATCTGGATTTCCATGTCTTTGCACTTTTGGGGTTTATAACCTTCCTTAAAATCATCACCTCTTCCCCCTAGTAAATAAAACTTCTCTTCCCTGTCTCCCATTCTTCTTAATTTCTTCAGCCAATTTTCATCTCTAAGCAGATTAAACATATCCTACACTATACAAAAAACATAAACCTGAGCATGAGAAACCCTGCTAAGGTGAGCCCTGACCTTTGCTGCTCCCTCCTGAATCAGCAGAGTAGAACTGCTCAGTGCTGTGTCTCTGTGCAGTGTAAATGTGTCTCAGCTAGCTGACCTGAAGCTGGCTTGTTTTCAGGTATTCTCATTTTTAGGCTGTTAACTCACCTTCCACTTCACAACTTGTCAAACAACTGCTCAAGCAGACAAAGATCTACTATATGCCTTCAGAGTGGAACATTATTTATTGTTAGGGGGAAACTGCAAATCAGTTCATTTCATTCCCAGAAAACCAAAACCCAAACCCTAATGGCAGCATGTATGCATTCATCTTGAAGTGCTCAGTTTGCACAGGAATCCTTCTCTCTGGTGGTTGTCCCCACTGCTTATCTGCAGGTACACACACAGGCACTGGCTGCTGTTTTCCTGTTGTCCCTCATGAGTGAAGAAGCTCAGCTGCAGGAGAAAAACTTGAAATCTCTTGGTTTCTATTCTTGCAGACAATATGGGTACAATTGCACCTGGCCTGCTGTGATGTACCACAGTAAACTCTGCATGATCCTCAATACTTTCCAGAATGTCCTGCTCTGAGATATCCAATACTCAGGCTGGATAAAGCATCTTCATCTTTACTTTCCCTACAAAGAGAGCATGGGATAATTATTTTTATTTATATATCTGCATGTGTAGATATATAAATCTATATATATCCATCTGTTAATATGTAACTGTACAGCTAAAGAACTGCTACCTTCACCTGGACTTTATGATGCCCCTTTTCAGTCATAGACATTGCTCAGAGTGGAGTGAGGTCTGACAGGCAAGTTGTTTCTTTAGTTCTCAAACACTTTTACCTTGATAAGGATTTTCCAATCAATGCCTTCCATTATCTTCCAGCAATGGTAATTGAAGATGTATTCACATCAAGCACTTCTATCTTATCTGAAGGAGGTGTGTGGAACAGAGTTCTAGTACAATAGAAATAGTAATATTCTGAGACTGTAATTATATTCACACTTCATGCACTGCTAGAATGACTTGCAAGTTAAAGTTATCAAAGGCTGCAGTTGTGTCTCTGGATTAGTGACAAAAAACATTTAATATCAGCTAGTGGGACTGTCCCAAACTCTGAGATGGGGTTTATATTATTTAGCAATATTTATAAAACAGTAAAGTCTTTTTTCTCAGGAAATTAATATTCATCTAATATGGAGGAAAAAAAGGTTTCCTCAGGAGTAAGATTCCTTTTCTTAAAGATCAAGAGAAAACCACTTTTTGGACACCCTTTCTACTTCAAAGGGGAAAGAAAGGCATAAATTTATTTTTTTTTTAAATAAAAATAAATTTTTATTCTAATATTGAAGGCCATCTGATTTAAGCTCTTCAGAGAGTTTTCTTGGTTGGTGCTGTCAGGTTCTTGCTTTGACGGCCACTTGTTCTGAGCCTGTCCAGTCTCCATCCAGCCTTGCTCATCCTCCTGACCCTCCAGCAGGGCAGAAGGGACACAGCCCAACCCAGCTGCCACTGCTGGGAGATCTCCTGACTTCTCAGCTGTGGGGTTTAGCCAGCACGTGGCAGAGCTGCAGAGCACCTGTGCAGCAGCCTGAGTGACACCATCTCCTGCACTAATAAATGGTGGCCTGAGTTCCTTTATTTTTCATTGGAATTAGACTACATTAAAGGTATTTCCTGTGATTTCCAGTTTTCCCTGTGATGATCATTATTTGCTGTCTCACTGGGACAATGACAATTGCCTGAGCATCCCTGGTCAGAAAGGGAAGCAGAAAAGGTGTTGGGGATGCTCATCCCCATTCTGCTTTGTTCTTATTTCTTCAGATACAGCCAAAGTCCGACTATGTCCTGGAGCCAGAAAGACAGTGGAAAATTTTTGCAGTGCAAAATTGTTTAGAAGATAGGACTGAAAATGCTACTGCTGTTGCAGCTACGATGAATATTCTAACTTAGAAATTGTTATTCCAGTTTCTTCTTTCTACAGACATCTGAGATACTTCCAAGGTGCATTCCTTTGGGAAGAAGGACAGTGAAAAAGGGACTAGAGGAGACTATACAAGACAGAGCTTCTGGTGTCCAGGAAAGAAATGGAGCAACACTGAAATCTGAAAAATAAACTGTCAGTGGTAAAAGTTGTTGCAACAAAAGCCATGAAACACATATGAGCAGAATGTCACTTGTGGATGTACTGAACATATAGGGAAGAGTCACCCAACTTCCATGTTTCCTTCTCCCAGCAGACTTTGTTGTCTGTGGACTGCAGATCTTCATTGCATGAATTTCCTATGAAATATGAGTTATTATCCTACCTAGGAGTGTAGGAATTCCTTTATGAATTTAGCTTTATGAGTGTAAGTGTGGAATTTTGCAAAGAGAAAGATTAAAGTAGATACAGATCTGTGATTTTTATCCTCATGATTAAAAAGTTAGAGCTGGGAGAAAGTCAAGACTTTCAAAGCTCACTTAAAATAAGTTGCTCTTTTGGATGGCAGTCAGGAAAAGTTAGGCTGACAGAAGCTACTGAAATGAAGCAATTGAGGGAGCTGTACTCATTAGCACTAATAATGAGTCGGATTATACTTAAAGGTAGTACTGGACTCACAGAGGTCAGCAACAGACCTCAGATGAACCTAAATGGAGCAGAATCAAACACATTAGTGATTCCTGCAGTTCTGTGAAATATTTCAAGCAGCAGCAGCAGTATCTCTTGATTACTAATTACGGATTATGGACATACAAAACTCTAAATTAAATTGAAGTTGCTCATAGTGAAGTAGGACTGCACTCATTAATTGATTAACTCAGAACTCCTCCTGCTGGGCAGGTACAACACAACTGGAAGCAAGGCAAACTCCAATGAAAAAAGATATAAATTAATGTTTTCCTTGTTTACTTACCTTTCTGTAAAAATCTTCCTCTGCAGCTAAAGGATATCGTGTTTTAGGATGATAACTTTACACTTCTGAAGAAGGTTGCCCCAGGTTTGTTTGCTGTTGAAGTCAGTACTTATTGATACACCTGTGTTTGTTATTCACTGCTCTTTTTGTCTGAAGAGATGAGCTCAGTAATGTCTGGGTAACTGCCTCGAGACTATTCAGTTCCCATCCTCTTTCCTGAGGATGCCAAAAAGCTGAAGGATTATGTGATGCATCTGAATTTTTGTTGAGGATAAGCCAGCAACAAGCTTGTCCTAACAGTCAAAGGGAACTCAGACACTTCTGGCTTCTGGCAATTGTTGACTTGAATTAGATTCAACTCAGTGGAATGCCCTAAACACTCTTTGTCTCTTGGACAGTTATTTCATAATTATTTTTAATCTCTTCAAACAAACTTTACTGGGCAGGAAAATACATGTGCTTTTGGGTTGCATAACTTGAAATTGATATTGTTTAGGATTTTGAAATTGACATGGACATAGAGTTTTGATGGGTCAATAAACTCTTAGGGATAAGAGTTTTTTAAAAGAAATTGGCTCCCAAGTCTCTAACTGGGAGAAGCTGAGAATTAGTCTGAATTAATTTCTAAGGTCCAATGTAGGAAGTATAACTGCTGCTTTGATAACCGGGATTGCTTTCAAATCCGTACTCCCTGCGACAAGAATAGCAGCAGGATGTAGTACAGAGCCAAGAGGTCATTCCTTAGAGGGTGTGCCCTAAAGCCAGCTGAGCAACAGAGAATGGGATGAAGGAGGAGGCCTGCACCGCTCATCTGCAGCTCCCTTTGACACGGCTTTGCCCTGAGGGTGCTTACAGCAATGTCACACAGTTGTGAAGATAATGAAGTACTGAAACATGCCTTTGCCTTGATCCACAGCACTTTCTCTTCAACATAGAGGACAACTTATAAGAAAAAAAAAATTCTTTTCTTATCAAATTTTTCTAGTGTTTTTTGTCTTCCTCTCTGGCAAAGATGATGTGGAGTAAAACAGTAGTGTTGCCTTTGCTGCTCTCTGCTAACAGACGTTGCTGTGCATCACCATCATGCTGCTGCTGAAACAAGATGTGCTGAATTAAAGAACCAAAATTGTGAAAGAGTCCATGGATGGTCTAAAGCAGGATGAAGTATTCCATGCAGCTCTTTCAGAGCTGTTTGTCTAATCTTATAATTTATAGACAGCTGGCAAAAATTTCCATAGTTTTTGAAGTCAGCCAGCTCTGATGCTCCAGCAGTCACAAAACTCTTAATAATGTTCATTCTGTTACAAATGGGAATAAATTCTTCTGAGTTCATCCTCCAAGAGCCTCCTTGGCTCCTGTGAGCACCATTTATTGTAATACCTTATGTAATTAATTATCATATTGACTGCAACAGCCCACCTTCTTTTTTTCCTATATAATCTCATTCCTCCATTTTTTTTTTAGAGACCATTTATTCTTACAACTCTTCTCCAAAATCTTCATTTTCCCCCCAGATATTGACATTTCATTTTTTTCTTTGAAATCTCAGGACCTTAAATTTAGACTTTCTTTTCTAAAAAGAAGCAAAACTGAGATTGTCAGAAAACCAAACAATTCTGAGGGATTCGACTTCAAGAAAAATGCCAGATATCATGAAGCTGGTGATTAAAATTGCAAAAGCTGGCAGCATGACAATTGCAGGTGATGAATATGTATGCCAAAGCTTTCCAGACACAGTAATTAACAGATCGAGGTGCCTGAATGCTGCATACAACCAATTTAGAAACGAGGGTAACTCTTCAGCTTTAGGCTTTGTTCTGTACTGAACACCCTGCTGGAGCTCAGCAAACACAGGAGTCGCAGCTGAAACCCACAGAAAATTAATGACAGAGCAGACCCATCTGAGCAGCTCCCCCCCCCTTCAGCAGGTGTGTGCAATATCTGCCCATTGATAACAGGTGTGGCTTTTCTAATTAAAGGAAGGCATTTTAAGGTGTTGCTGGATATGGATGTGGGTCCTCTCAGCAGGGCAGATTCACAGTGCCCACACACAGCTGGCACCTGTGTCTGGGTCTCTGCACTTCTCAGAGCGTGGCAGTGGTGCTGCATGGACACACCAGATGTGCAAAAGCCACGGCCTGGGCTGCTGAGCAGAAGCAGTTCACGCCCATCACTGGATATCTGCCCCGTGTTTGCAGTCCCAGGTGGCCACTGCTTTGAGGTATGGCTATACCATAGGTATTTTCTATAATAAGAACACAAAAAAGGGAGCAAAAGGGAATTGCAATTTTGCTCCCTTCTTTTCCCTTTACTCTTTAGCAGCAGCATGAGCTGTTGTACCAGAGATGTTAGAGATGCTTTCCTTACATTTAAAAATTCCAAATACTTTTTTTTTCTTGTCTTCCTGACAATGTTCCCAACAGTCATTTGCCTCATCACTTTGCCTCTCTGTGTAGAGCTACGGTTTGTGAATTATTCTAGACCTTTTTTAGACCTACTGTTTGTTTCTGCCTTCACAACCTCTTTGCACTGGCAAGAAGTTCCTTAGCCAGCCAGCAAAGAAGTGCTTATTTGTTAGGCTGCTTAAACAAACCTGGTAGGTTCAGTTTGTCTCCCTTGTTATAGTGAATGGTGAATAACAGATCTGCAGGCATTACTCTCCTCTGAATAAACAGAAATCTGATACTCTGGTGTAAATCAAACATTTAGCTCGACACACTGTCAGGGAATAGAAGAAGTGGAAGAAATAAGAAAAGTGGAATTTAAGGGAGATTCTAGATTAATTAGTGTAAAGCAGGCACAGTTTAAATTCAATCTGATAGGGATTTATGAGTGATAGCAGGAAGCTATTAATGGAATTGTCAAGAGCAAATCATGTCAAACCAATCTAATTTTCTTCCACAATGTGGTTACAAGTCTTGTAGGTGGGGGAGAAGCAGCAGATGATGTGTGTCTTAAAGCTTTAAGCAAATCCCACATGACATAAGAAACAGAAATATGGTTTTGATGAAACTTTTACTGAGTGAGAGTAAAATGGGTGGAAAACCAAAACTATAACCAGAACAATGATTGGTTCTGAGTAACAGCATGAGAGGCAAGGGGCAGACACTGATGCACAAGAAGTTCCACCTGAACATGAGGAAGAACTTTACTGTGTGTGACACCCTGAACTGGAACAGGTTGCCCAGAGAGGTTGTGGAGTCTCCCTCACCGGAGAAACTCAAGAATCATCTGGACACAATCCTGTGCCATGTGCTCTAGGTTGACCCTGCTTGAACAGGGAGGCTGGACCAGGTGTTCCACTGTGTTCCATTCCAACTTGACCCAGTCTGTAATTCTCTGAAATACATGGAGAACTCAAAGGGAACAGCAGAGGGTAGTGATTGTGTCGATGGCCAGGCAGGGGACCTGTGGACATTAGTTCCAGCTGAAGACAACTTTCTGTGGATGCCCTGCCACCTGTTTCCCACTGACTGCATCCAGGATCCAATGTCAGTAGACACATCAAAATATTCATCAGAGAGAGCTTTTGCTACCTCAGAGACACACTGCACCCTGCATAAACTGTCCCTTGAGCACAAGCTGAGAAAGGAACAAACAAGTTACTGGTCCTTTCTGTTTGGGTCTGCATGACAGCAGTTTAACTGGATCATGCTTCAGGTGACATTCTGTATCTTCAACCTCATTCTGATCCAGATTTTTTTTTTTAATTGGGGGAGAGGGAAATGTGTTCTTAATTTCAAAATCTTAAAAGTTTAGAGTCTGATTATTTTTGGCAAAGAAGATTGATGGTGCAGTTGTGTTTGTCACCTGTCAAATTAGCAGTCTCACAGATCTTTTTTCTTTTGAAGGCACATTAATATAAAGGCAAGAGGAAAACAGAAAAAAACCCCAAACCCTACAGAGTCATATACTAGTCAGGCAATGTCACAGAGAAGATTCAAACAGCTTGGTGTGTTTGATTGAAGAAATGAGATATGTAGATGAAAGAAGATCCAGAAGCTTTTGATCCCTTTTATACGTTTTTGCTTGGGGGTTGAGGATTCTTACATGAGATCATTTCAGTGTACCTCTGTCTCTGTTTTAAGCAGAAATGAATTTCTATAGTAGGAGCAACCAGGGGAAAATGCAATCTGGTTTTTAGCATCAATGTGGAGGTACATGGGAGGTGTAAATATGCCAGATAAATGCATGCTAGCTTTTCATCTGCTCTTCAACTTGAAACTGAGCACTAGAAGTTGCCTGCAAGTGTAGTCTGATGCTGCGGCCAAATCAAGAAACTATATTTTTGTCTATGGACAGTAGGTAGTAAACTGAGTTTTGAATGAAAGGGTGTCTCCTTTTTAGGCCAAGAATGAAAAAACTTCCCTTTGCCCAAGGTGGGAGAAGGGAAATCGAGTTAACCAGAAAGGTCATATGAAATTCCTCAGGCCTTAGATACATCATCTGTGACACAGGTGCTTTCCTCTATTGGCTGGTAATTTGATAATATTGCCACAATACATGCATCACACTTCATTACCTTTTTTCTGCAAATAGAGTAAATTATGTGTCCATGTTATGTTTTAAAATTTTCATATCTTTAATAACTAACTTATTTTTTGGCTGAAAACTTGCAGATGTTGTAAAAGGAATGGGGTTGCATGAGAAAAGGATAACTGGTCTTATGAAGTTTATCAATTCTTGCACTCTTGAAAGAGGGGAATAATACATTGTTTCTTATGTACTCTCATAAGGAATCATCTCAAAATCTCTGAGAATGGAAAAGGAACTCTTGAGTGCTCTCTGTGCCTGAACTGGGTGAGGACAGGTCTCTGGGGACATGACTTGAACGTGTGCTATTTTAAATATATAAGAATAACCTGTTTTAGTTTAGAGAAGGGTTGAGTTCTATGATTGTGATCCCCTTTTAAGCAGATCTGTAATGTGCAAACCTGGCCGTGTCCCCAGAACTTTTCCTTTTGGCATATTGCAGCATATCCTAAACAAACATTCACTGAATATTGCTGTATTTTTAGCAGAAGACAGCTGTCTTTTTTCTTGCTTCTCTTTTGCACAGCAGTGGCATAAATCTGGACATACCTAGCTTTTCAAATTAACTAACAATACCTTGGCAAAAGCTGTTAAGACATTTACTTGTTTTGGTGTTAATGCTATTATCTATTAATCTGCCCAAGCCCAAAGAAAGTGAGCTGCACAATCTTGAAGATCTATGTATTAGGTTCCCTAGGTTGTTCCAATGAAAATTATCATAAATCACAGCCCTTGAGTATTTTCTTAACAATTGTTTAGCCAATGCACGCTAATGAACTCTCCTCATTTATTTACCCAAAATACCTTACCAAGGGAAAAAGGAAGTGGCAGAGACAAAGCATCATGTTTTCAGGCCGTCCTTAGAGATTTCCCAAAGCACCAGCAGCTGCAGGTGTTCTTTGCATTAAATTGCATGCAGTTTACCTAAGGGGAACATCATTCTGTATCCATTGAAAAGAGCAAACAAGCCCCAGCCTAGGAATCTCACCTCTGAGCTAACAATAATTCTTAGAAGCCCACTAAAAATTCCAAGTATTTTCCATGATTTGTGCACCTGTTTTGGAAACCCGTGCTTTCAGCCCAGAAAATTTTTAAAAGCCCACATCCCTGGTGCTAATGGCATCTGTCCCAAAAACCCTCCCTTGCTCCCAGCTGATGTGGGGGGCGGGCACACTGAGTACCCACCCTCCCAAGCATTCCAAAGGATCCCCTGAGCAGTCTTTGTGCCCCTTTGCCACCTGCCTGCTGGCACAGCACGAGCATCACGCTGCCCCTGGCACGGGGGGTGCACCCCAGCAGTTGTTCCACAAGGATGGGGCAGGTGCCTGCTGCCAATGCCACTCCTGCTGTGGCTCTGGCCACTGGCTTTGCTATTTCTGCCCAAGGCATGCCAAACTTTGCAACATGCCAGAACTGGCTGGGATAAAAATTTGGGGTAATGTCACCAAAAGTATGAGCAACACAGTGGGTAGTTAAAAAACAAGAATGAGCTGTAATGGATATTAACAAGAGTAGTGAGGTACATGACTTTGCTGTCCCCTGAGAGTGTCCATTATTTAAGAGCTTGCATTTTCCTGAAATGACTGGTTTGTGTTTTCCCTCCAGTTGTCTGTTTACTGTATTGTTTTGGTTTGCTGATCATCCATCAAAAAACCCCACATCCAATCCCACATGAGGGCCCACATGTGAAATTACATTTTTTGAAGTGGGTGAAAATATTCCCCTATTGCTAAATGGCAGACTACACTTGCCTGCTGATGCTGACATTGAAGAAATAAATAGAAACAGGCCAGTAAGAATTATAGGTAGGATAATAGGTTTTTCACAGTGCATTACTAAAAAAGAAGATTAGATTGGCTGCTACACAGGACATTAATTCTGTAGCTATAGCCTGAGCAGTGTACAAAGTTTAAATTGATTTATCCCAGGAGTATCTGAGAATAGTCACTTTATAGAATTTTTTTTTTTCTTCCTTACTTATTAAATGATACACCTCATAGAACTCATTTGTTGATCTATTATTCTACTTCCTTCCACTGCATGGGGCATTGTGTCATCCAGACTTCAGCAGGTTAGCACCTGTCTGCCCTCCTTAGCTTCCATCAGGTCCTGGTAGTGGGAATCCTTTGGAAATGCTCTAAATCATGACTGTGGTTTGGGCTGAATGTGGGAAATGCATTAAGTCAGTGCCATTTGCAGAATACTCTAATATATTCAGAGTGTCTTTGAAGACACATACATTTGACTTCAGTATCTCCAGAATATTTCTGTCTTGCTAACAAGGAGTTTCCTTGCTTTTTAATTCTCCTGCTTCCACTCCCAGTTCCAGCTGCCCAGCAGGAGAGCAGCTTGCCATGGCAGTTTCATGTGCTATTCTGTCTGCCACACAAATTCCAGATCATCAGGATTTGTGGTGGAGTTCTTGCATCAGGCTTCAGCTCTCAGAATCTTTTCCCACTTTTCCTCTGCTGCCTCTCACTAATCTCTGTAAGCCTTCTCCCTTGTGCCTTCTCAAATGCCAGATGTGGCACATTCTCACAACACTGGACTCCTGCTCTTGAAGTGTTTTGAGCTATGCTTCTTGCAGCTTTATGCAGTACAATTGAGCAAGCATCTCTAATCCACTTCCATACAGCCCCTTTCCTAATCTCCTTATTAGGGTGCCCCAGTGCTGGCCTGGATGGAGTTCAGAGATAACAGTACAATTTTGCTGCCAAAGAATACTCACTTTAGAAACTTCTAAAACCTCTGATTTTTGTGTAAATCTGAAGTTTGCATTTCTTATATGCATGGTCCAAAATGGACCAGGAGATGAAGGTCTTGCTTAAAACATGGTGTAACTTTCCATCCCTTCATGTGCTCCTGAAGGAAAGTGTCAGCTCTGAGATTGGAGGTAACGTTCAGGTTGTGATCCAGCACTGTGAGTAGCTGACATGATGTGCCTGTACCTTTCCTTGATTGTCTAAAGCAAGCTGTTCAGCTCTGTGGCCTGGGCTGCACTTTGTTTATGGCTGCTCTGTGTGTTACTGTTCAACCATTTCTTGATCTTTGTATTTAACATTGCAGCACACAGAGGCAGCCAAGATATTTTGGCTTGAAACTTGCCTTTTAATTTTTAAAGAACCTCGATTGTCAGGATTTCAGAGGTGCCAGTGGGTGAAATAATGATGTCAGTGTTGGATGGATCTGCTTGGGCAGGGAGAGCTGAGGTGAGGGGAACTCAGCAGGAGAGCTCTTCCTGTGCTGGGAGAGAAGCACCCATGGCACCACTGTGTGTGATTTCCTGCAAGGATGGGGCTTAACTCCATGATGCCTAAGGTTTAATTTTAAAATGGAATGTGCTGCTGTGTTTGTGCATTTACATACATTTTATAATATAGAACTGATACTGGAGTGGCTACCTAAAAAAAGAGGCTAGACAAGAACAAGAGAATAAAAGTAGGTATTTATTTGAAGGGCCTTCAAAGGTATACCCTGGGCAGTCAAAAGGCTACACCCAAGATGGACCCTGGATTCTTCACACTTTTATATGTTTGGTCCATTTGCATATCAGGGTTAATTCTCCAATTATGGCTTCAGTTAATGATGGTAATTACCCCAAGTTTGCCCTTTCTCTTCAGAGGCTTTTAGTTTACACATTTTGGGGCCTGGGACAATCAAGGTGTCCTTGAAGAGCAAACCTAGAGAGGCTTTGTTATGTCTAACCAGCATGAGAGAACAGTAGTTAACAGGCCACATGAAACTTCAGAGTTACCCACTAAGCAGTACAGGATTTGAAAAATATAAAAGTTAAAACTAAGGCATCAGAATGATATATAATTACATATATTTGCACACTCTTAATAGTTCCATATCTGTATATACCTTTCCACAGTGATAGCGGACTACTTTTGACAAAGATATTCCCTAAGCAGAGACAGGCTCTGTTTGACTTTGGGTGGAAGCAGAGGTTTAGAGAAATCCCTATGATCACAAATATTTTCTTGGGACCATTAGCTACATGGTTGTCCCCTGTCAGCCTAATGGGAATATCTAGAGTGATGCCAAAGAGAAAGTCTTAGCTTTTTCTTTGTGTCCTCTGTCCTGCAGGCAGGAAACAAAGCTCCTTTCAAAAACATTTTGTAGGAACAAAATAAAAAAAAAGTTTAGAAAGACATTCAATAATTTGCTGAAGTTAGAAGCTCTGAAACAGGCAAAAGCATCAGTAATAAATATATCTAAGTTCCTTGACGGTGTTTATTTAATGATTTTCGGTATTTGATAACAATGAATATTGATTAAATAATTAATAGAATTTATTAAGCCACATAGGTTAATTAGATTGTATTATTTGAGTAAGGAATTAGATATTAAAAATTCAAGTATTTTTCCAATAGCTGGCCTCAGAGTATCACAGGGAAGGAGCCAGTTCCCCTGTCTAAGCAACTCTATTGTTTTGAACACATCTTCAGTCCTAATGTGTACAGCATGAGGGTTGGCAGAGAACATAAATGTTCCATCTTCTCTGAAGATCGTCTACAAATTGCAATAGATGCTGCCATGGACTGGAATTAGGTGATAAATAAGACCATAGAAACTGAATAATAATAAAAAGCTTGACTTTGCCTATCCACACAGAAATGCTGGTTGCTTCCTAAAAAAGGCAACAGGGTAATAATTCGACATTTTTCTGGCTAATAAATGAGTCTTGCAAAGGAACACTATAATGAAACATAACCATATAAATAAATTAGACATATGTAATTTAGGGCATTTATCCAGCAGTCCACTGGTACCATTCCCTAAAATGGTCCTTTCTTTTGCCTGTAGATCCCTGGCTCAGCTCTTGGCTGGGTGCATACTCAGATCTACTGTAGCATGATGGAACAAGTGCCAGTTGCTCTGCAGTGTCTGGTGTGGATCTGTCCCCACAGGAAGAGAAACCAGTGCTGGTTTATGCAGTAGTATGAAAAACCCATGAGGGCTTTCCTTGATGGATGCTGTGTTGACACAGGCATTATGCAACATCATTGCAATGCTTAAAAGATAGCACTTCCCAAGTGTAGCTCCCCTTACTCTGGTAACAGCCAGAATTCCCACTTTGAGCCTCCCCTGCTCTTGCCAGCAGCATCCCCCTAGCTCATATCTATCCTATGACTTTAGGTGAAGAAAAGTGTTTTCTACAGGCTGCTCATTCACTTGGGTGTCAGCAATAAAGGAAGGACTAAACCCTCATGCAGAGTGTGGTGCCCCTTTGGAATCCCTGTGTCTGGGAAACAGCTGAAACCACAAGAACTTGGGAGCTACAGCCATGCAGAAAAAGGCTCACAAAAAACAGGGGGGAAAGAATTGTGTTGGGGTATGGTAAGGAAGAGTAGAACATACTTCAACCACAAGAAACTTCCTCCAGAGACCTTTCCAAGTTTTCTGTACTTAGATAGATGATTAAAAAATAAATACTCTCTCTTTCCTCCTGTAAGTTGTGCTTGACAGGTTTGGGCACTGGGGATTGGGTTTGAACTGATGCAGATGTGTGCATCTGGCATATCACTTCTTCTATTTTCTTTGTTTTAATGTCTCTGACACCTTCAAAGACACACCCTTGAGGCAGATCAAGTTTTTCATGCTTTGTTTTGGCATTTAAATGCTGCCTATTATTATTCAATGCTGGCACCACAAAGTTTATGAAAGTCTTTTTCCAAAATTCGTTTAAATGCACACATGTAGGGAAAATATATGCAAGAGAACATACAAGTCCTGACACTCATGCAGATTGTCTAATACAGCTCCCAAGGCCATCTATGTGATGTTTTAAAGTGAAATTAGATCCATGGCATACAACTCAGAATGTCAGCAATTGAACCTATGCATGCTTACTTTAAGTGAATATTTTTATACACCCCAGAATTTTAAGTGTCCCTCCCTTAGGCTGGACGAGCTGTGGATATTCATGTAGGAAAAATGACAGATTTGGCTGTGCTATTGCTGCAAGCAGTTCACACTGTTCATTCTGCAGTCCTGCTGGATACCTTGCAGTCCTGCTTAGCACCTTGCACGATGCTATTGCTCCTATCAAAATGATCATATCAGCCTCTGCTGGCACAAGCATCTCGTGAAAATCTGGAATCTTGTGACCTGGAAGAGCTTTACATCATATAACCTGCAAAGATCCCATCACAATGAACTGCCCCACACTGGTGTCTGTGTGGATCTGGAATTATCTAGCCAGTGCCAACATGCTCTCTTTGGGATCCCATGCTGCTAGAAGCAGACTTCAGTAGAGAACAAGAACAGTGTTTTTAACTCTACAGGGGTCATGGCCATGGCAGAAACACAGACACTGAGACCATTCTAAACAAATTCACATTGAAAACCCACCAGGGTCATACAGACCTTTGTCCAGCACAGACCCTTCCCAATCTGAGCCAGGGCTGTTGGTGGGATCTCTGCCTTCCCACCATGCTTTCAGTGAAGTTTCCACCTGCCCATCTCTGCCACATTTTCTTTTTGACATTATTAACCACCAACTTTCTTAGGGCTAGGTTAATAAGAGGGTTGTTTTTCTGACCAGGGTTTATATTTATTCTTATTCTTACTCTTTTTTGATTGTTTTTTATTATTTCACATATGCTTGAGGAGAACAGACCTTGATAAGTTCCAATTGTTTGCAAATTTAATTTGTTTCCAGTACTTTGGACTGAGTTCCTCTAAACAAAACAAAGGTGTTTCTTTCTTTATCTTTTAGACTAGGCTACAAGACCCCCTAAATGTATGAGAATTTACTCAATGTTACTTTTCTTTCTTTCATGTTTTGTTCAAACCTGTATTCTTCCATGTTGTGTGGAACTTTTTCCTTTGTTTTTCTGTTTTGTCGTGTTTGTTTTTGTTGGTTTTGGGGTTTAATTATTTGACATAAACCTTTTCTACTTTTTTAAATAGACTGCTGAAAGTCATTTACACGTATTTGACTGTGATGGTTCCACAGTCATAATCTTGCACTTGATTTTTGTCACCTAGGTTTGATTAAAAAAAAAAAGTAATATGGTGTTTGTATTCGATCCTGACTGAATCAGTGTGTCTTGGGAATAAGCCTCCCCTGTGACTGTGAAATACATTTTTATCAGACACACTTATATCTGTGTTGTTGCTTCTGCAGTTGTTGAATTAGAATCATCCTGAAACTGAATCTAAAAGAGATGGGATGCAGCTAAAAAAAGCTGTGTAAAAATCTTGAATATTTGTAATCTGCTGGTTATCTGTTTCAGCAGAACTCATAAATCAGCTCTAAACCAGTTTATTGCCAAAGATAAGCTTGCCTCAATGCAGTTTAAAGATAAGTTTTCTCTTGTTTTCTATCATGTCCTTGCCTTGAATATACAGAATACTGTTGGGCTTAGAGACATTTCCCTATGGAGCAAATCAACTTCTTGTCATTCATTCCAACTCTGGCTGCTTCATCCTGTTAAATATATATATATATATATATAAAACATAGATACTTATAAATGTGGCTGTAATAACAGAAGAATGCCATCTTGTATTAATTGCAAAGATGCTTAGTATTTTCTTACTTTAGTTCTGTGTGCTTCATATGCTGATGAGAATGTTGACATTTATATGTAATCTATTTAATATAAAATAGAATTCCAATATCAGATACAACCCAGGGAAGAAAATTCTGAACTTGATCTCTCCTAGGTGGAGTTAATTCCAGGGTCAAGAGAAACTCTATCAATCCCTCATCACTTATCTCTTCTGTCATCTGTGGTTTTGGGTTTGTTTGTGGTTTTGTAGGGGATTTTTTTATGGTGGGGAGACAAAGGATGGGATGGTGAAAAAGGATTCTCTGATTTCCAATACATGAAATCCTAGTAGATTATTCTGTTCCTTGAGCCTCATGAAAGTTCCACATGTGTATGTTAATCCTATTTGCAGGATGCTTCTACTGTGCATTTCTTTAACAATAGCGGGAATAGTTTAAGCCATAGTTTGTGATTAACTTCATCATAAATTAGAGCGTAGAGTTTGCAAAGAAAAACATTCATACAAATAATGGGAGTTAGATTTGCAGTGATGCTGAAGATAATACGTTATCCTTATGCTTGGGGATTATCAAATATCTGTTAGCTATTAAGAGGTAGGCAGCATTAATTAGCAGATCCCATGAATCTCAGCTGGAAGCATGATGCAGTAAAAGGTGGCTGCTGGAGTTCAGTGGGAGAGAGGCAGGCATGGAGGGAAAGCAACAGGACACCTGGTTCCTAACTACTTTCTATCTGCTGTCTTCACTCTTCTAGAAATGATTGGCTTTGGTTAAAAAGTGATTACTCACCACATGAAGTGAAAACAAAGGAAAGCAAAAACCTAGGGTGACCACTGACCGGGGGTGTAAATTTGGTGTGGGGAAAGGGAAGGGGCTGCTGGCTCCCGTGTTCTGCTCCACAAAAACCTTCCACCTGGAGCAGGGAGGAACTGTCAGAGGTTGTGCTCGTTCAGATTTGAGGCATTTGCTTTTGATTCTGCCTCTCTGCACATGGATTGAAGCTGGCACTTCCAGCCACTGCACCACTATCTATTATTCACACTCAAATATCAGGGAGTTCGCCTGAATCAGAAGTCCTGTGGATTTAGCAAAGTACAAACACAACATGTGCTGTAGTCCATGAAACAAAGAAGCTGCATTGAACTGAACAAAATGGGCAAAAAGCAGAGAGAGAGAAAAAAAGGACCTGGAGCCTTTGGTGTGATGTCTAACAAAGGCTGCTTTGAGGAATGAAAGGGGAGCAGAAGGGGAATTGAAAAGAAGGAGAAAAGTACAGTAGAGGAACAGGGAAAGCAGTGTTTATTGAGAAGAGATTGGATGTAGGGAACTAAGAATATAGGAAAAAGATTTTAGACCTCCAAATTTAATATTATTGCTTAGCAGTCTGGAAAGGAAAAAGGAAATTATTCTTTGGTTTTGGTGACTCAGAATTTGAAAGGGGCACTTGACCCAAACATGGGTGTTTCCCATCTGTAAACACAACACTTTTATTTTGAAGAAATTTCCTACATTTGCTACATTGAAGATCAATTCTAGTCTTATGGCCACTTTCAGAAACCATTCCCATTCTGTGGCTTGTTTGTACCATTGTTACTTCACAGCTTGAATGCCCCTTTTCTATGATCCTTGTGTGACTGTATCTTGTACTGTCCAATAGTTCCAGCATTTCTTCCTATTCCTTTTGAAAACCTTCCACAGCTTCCAAAACTGTCTCTCCTTTCACTGCAGTTGATTAAAGTGGTGACTGTTTTCTGTTTGCTGGTGAATGCAACATAGCTGAGTCCACACAGAATTTTAGCAGACATCTCAGAGATGTCTTCTATTTGTCAACATATGGAGGTTCTCTATGTGTTATTCATATGCATATTTATACATAAACTTCCATAAATTTGCACCACTGTTATCTCAGTGTATGGAAATGATGAGTTTTATTCTCTGTACTGAGACTCAAATGATAGAGGAAATTTTATTTAATTTTTTGCTAACACTTCTTTTGAAAAACACTGTGAAATGCTTGCAGATTCTCTAGGTCCTTGCTAAGCTACCTTTGATTTAGAATTTCAAATAGAATTCAGAAATGAAAGACTGCCCCTCCACTAACACACCCTAGTGAAGTACACTGCGTTTTACATCCCCAAGTTACTTGTCTCTTCCTTGGTCTAACTCTGCTGTTTTATTCCCTTTTAAGTTGGTGGCCAGTATGGAAAATACTGAGATTCATTACCACTTTTTAAGGAGGAAGGATATAAAAAGAAAAAAGTTTACTAGTTGGCTGGCAGTGGAGAGCTGACTACTACACAAAGTTCTGAGACATCTATAAAAAACTTAATTCGGTTACCTCATTTGTTTCAAATTTTTTGCATTTTCATTAGATGTAGTCAATTCTGGCAGTGGTTTTAGACAACTGAAAATTATGTTTGCAAAGCAAAAAATACTATACAAATAAATCTACATTTCCACATCACAAAATGTACATTCTTCACTTAGTTTGACAAATCTGCAGAAGCTGATTTATTCTAAGATTCTGGCCTCTGTAGACTTTAGACTGAATTCCAGACATCACATTAAACCTTCCTCATCATTTTCTTGTAACTGATTTTAATTTTCCATGACTATTCTGAAGAGAAAAAATATTTTTCCCTTCAGAAATTTTGAATAGAATAGCTTAAATTTATTAGAAAGAAGAAAAAAAGTGAATCCTCCTTTTATATGTTTTATGTTCCAAAGAAGATATATTCCCTTGGTAGCATTAAAAAGACTTTTTGGCTGCTTAAACCACTGTATCTTTCTTTTGCCATCAGAAGAAGTACAACCTGGTTATTTTAAGATGTAAGAAATATTTTTTGAGGGAACCGTTTCTAACCTCTGAAAAGAACATTTATTTTTCAGTGAAAAATCTAAATTAAAAAAGCCCTCAAACCCTCTTTCATGCTGCTCCCACAACATAATTTAGATCCATGATCGAAGGAATCTCAGTGCCAAATTCTTCTTTCTCTTTGATGTTTTTCCTAGAGATTTTTAATATTTTATCCCACATTTTTTTTCCTCTTCTCCCTATCCCACAAAAACAATTCTGTAGAATAAAATTTCAAAGCTGTGATGCAGGAAGTTGATGCTGTCACCAGCTGGTGGTCAGCCTCAGATCCCATCTGAACACTTATAAAACACCCTTGAATATCTGTCAGCATTGTTACTGGAGAGAGGGAACCTCTTGATGTCCCTTTTCTTGTCTCTCCACTTTAGAAATTGTTGTATAATAAAGTTGCATATGGATGTGATAAAACCTACAGAGGGGTAATCTCCCCTTCTCTTTAAAGCAGTTCCACAGAGCAATTGTGTCTTTCAAGTCTTCGTGCCTCACTGCAAAAATGGACGAAATGCAGATAGTGATAGTTCCCCTGATGAGAAGATTCCTTTTTCACTCCCTGCCTTCCTTGGAAGAGCTGGGTTTCCACAGTCCCCAGTGCCACAAGAAACCTTGGGTAAAGCACTTGCATGAAAGTCCCAGATTTCCAATTTATAGATGTGATAACCAAGGATTAAGCAATCAGCAAGCTGAAGACAGCAGCAAATTGCCTTTCCAGTTCTATTGTCTTTAAATTTGTTTTGAAAAGATTACTGAAGTCATAAAAACAAATCTTCTTGAAATGTTTTCATTTTTCTGTCTATGAGAGAGCTAGCATCAACTGAGAGCTATATTAATTTTTTAATAATGTTCATCCTGGAGTGGATTGAATTCAGGAACAAAGAAGGAAAGTTTTCTGGGCTGCCTTTAACCTAAGCCATACCTAAGCCAGCAATACAGAGCTGAAAGATTTTGAGCACTGCCCTCTTCTAACCTAAGCTTTCTACAACCGGGTATTTTTTCTGGTTATTTCCTGTCCCTGGAGGAAAAAAAAAAAAATAATTCAAAAAAGAGAATGGCCAGGTTTCCCATAAGTTTAATATTTTGGGCAGTTGTCCACAGCTCTGTTAGTATTTGCAGAATTCATTCATGTGTGTAAAAAAAAATCTCTTACTTGTAATTTCTACTTCCCACAGTACCAGTGCAACCTGGACCACTGTTGTTTTGGGATTGTTTTTAAAGAAAAATGGGATTATAGCTTTTTTTCATGTAAATTCAAGATGATGATGAACAACCATTATCAGTATTGGATTTTGTTTTAAAAAAAGTAAGGTATTCAGCGTGAATAGAAAATGCAATTACACTGACCAAGAAAAACAAACAGGGGCTTCTAGTCCAAGCATAAACTGATCAGAAGCTGTATCAGCTGTGCTCTTGGTTCAGCAAGGAGTAATTAGTAGCTTCCTGAAAATTTGAGCTTCCTTTGAGACACTGGTCATTAGGTATCATTGGAGACAGCAAACTACCCCAGGTGGCCTCAGCCTGCTCCACTAGGGAAGCACACGGGGGTTTTGTGCTTTGCTCAGTTCACATTATTCAAGGCTAATTGGCTATTTTGCCACTTAAAGCTATTTTTAAGCTTGCTGTTTCACTGGACACTACACAGATTTTGGATTTTCTGATTTAAATGTCAGTGACAGATAAAAAATGCTGGGTTTTTAGTATTAGTTTCAGACTGTGCTTTAGCTCCCGCATGCAGTAGTCCCAATAATTGGTCCCCCTCTGAGACATTCTCCCTTTCTCATAAGATATTACATCTTTGATAGATTAGTTTGTTCAGTCATCCAGTTAGATGAATGTATTTGGTACAGCCAGAGAGGCCCAGGTGGGAGGGCTGCACATGCTCAGCAGTAACAGAGAGCTGCCCATGGAGCTCTGCTCCAGGCATCTGTTACGAGACAGTGCTGAGGAAAAAAGTTGAAGCTATGAGTCAGTTTTCATCCAAGTGGACATCTAAGTGGTTTCTACTGTTCTCTGCCCAGAATGGCTGCAAAGCCAGGCACAATGAACCTTGGAGCAAAGTACAAAACAAGCTTTTTCATTTTACAAGCATTTCTTCTGGAGACTGGTTTCCACAAGGTTCTTCCAAGACCTGAAAGGCAGTTCACTCTCATTTATTCCATCTCACTTGCTTTCTTCTGCTGTTATGAGACAAGAAGCAGCAAAATACCTGTTTTCCTTGCCAGGCCTGGTTCTAACTGGAAGAGTAGCTGGTAATTTGTGTCTAGAAAGCACCATGCCTACTGTTTATCTGTGTGCAGGAAACAGAATCTCCTGGTGCAGAGTGGAATAGAGTTTGCTCTCTCTCACACAGGAGGATGTATTGGATGGCCACCTTGCTATGAGTCTTTTCTCACTTAGAGTGCAA
Organism: Dicrurus megarhynchus; assembly: GCA_013399195.1. Taxonomy (NCBI): domain Eukaryota; kingdom Metazoa; phylum Chordata; class Aves; order Passeriformes; family Dicruridae; genus Dicrurus; species Dicrurus megarhynchus. The sequence continues at coordinate 391,430 of VXAD01009407.1, forward strand.
ATGCTCCCTGTGCTTGGTACTTGTGTGTAAATTCCAAGTGGGAGGTCTCTGCAGATAATCAGGATATGCTCTGGTGAAAGTAAGAGCAAGCAATAATTTAATTTTGTTTTATTTATCTAGAGTTCAGTAAACCTGCTACCCAGAATCTTAGGTTATGAATGACAGAATAAGAAAACATCTTTGCTCACAGGAACTGATGTAATATTGGCTGGATTATCTGGCTAACAAAGAAATCATGTCCAGAGATGGGAGCAGCCACAGCCAAAGAAGTTACTGCAGGGAGGATTGTCCCTTTGCAATGAGTTAAACAGAAACAACACACACTGTAATCCTTGAGCACACATCCAGGGGACTCCTCACCTGTCCTTCCGCACCTGTCCTTCCTCATTAAAGCAGAATATCACTGAGGAGTAGCACCACTAATGAAAATATTAATTTCTGTTTGGTGCCATTTTTTTAGTACGTAAGGATCTAAAAAAAAAACCCCAAATTGATTTGTCTTTATGCAAATTTCCATCAATAAGATCTGAACTAAATGGTGTTATAAGGTTTGCCCCATCTTAGGTGGTCAGAAATACATAATTATGTGTCTTTAGATCCATCATTCTCAAGCTGTGAACATAAGTACAGAATCAATTATATAGGCTCAATTAACCTCTTCATTTCAAGCTATATGTCAGGTTGTATTTTATCCAAGAGATGTTATGAGAAGGTAGAATGTAACCAAAGACCTGGAAATTACATCTGCAGACAACTGGAGAGCCCTGAAGAGCTGCTGTACATTGATGTCTCTGACAAAGTGTGCTCAGGCAGGGAACTTGTCAACCAGAAGTAAAATCTAAATGCTTAGAGGTGGAAATAGTGAATGAGCTGCCTGAATAAAATGAGTATGAGAACATCCTGAGACCTGAACTTTGTTCCCTAAAAGGAAAAATTATGATCATTTAAGGGAGCCCAGCAAAGAAGGTAGCTACAAATCTCAAAATCAAATTAAATCAGAAGACATTAAAAGATGGACAACAAAAGAGACTGAGAATAGAGGAGGGGATTTTTTTGCCTTTTTGGTGTGATAATCCTTATGAAGCATACTGGAGGAAGGGAAAATGGTTTGAACCTTGGTGACATTGATCTGAGGAGCCTTGCAGCTTAGAAGGAGTTATAACATCAGAAAGTAAGATTTAAAATAAGTAAAATACTATACTATAGTAAAAAATTCATTCTACTGAAAGACTGTGATCTCTCTCTGCATTAAAAAGTCCAGAATTTGGTGATTTTCAGGAACCAAAACCTGGATGAGTAATGAATTTCTAGAGAAGACTGGGGATATGTTACGCTTATATTTGCATCAGGACAGAAAAAGGCAAGATGTTTATTTGTCTCAGCTGTACGAACTGCAGCAGAAGTTACATTATTAAGAGCTGTTTTCTCAGTTCAGTACCAGATCTGAGCATTAATTTATGTGATAAAGTAATTCCTGTAGAACAGGATCTTCAACTTGGAGTTTATGAAACATCCTCCAGTACAGCTCTCTTTTTTCACGCCAGCAGGCTTGGAATGAATAAAATTAAGAGTCTAATTAAAATTTTGTAAAGGTTGCACAATTTTCTGTTAACAAGATCATTTGATTGAGTATTTTTCCCACATCTAATGCAGCATTCTCCAACTTTTTTTCCCTACTTTTCCTCAGGGAAAGTACAGCAATCTATCAGGAACAAACAGCTTGTGTTTAAAGAATACTGAAATGTTTATCGGTCATTTTACAAAGGGCATAATCAATATTTATTCCAGTCACAATCAATACTCTGCAAACACAGGGCACATCATGTCCTTCTGAATCCAAGTGGATTTTCTTTGTGCTGATACAATTTTATAAACTGCTAGTTTAGCTGGCTAATTATAAAAGAAACAAATCAAGCTATGGATATGCCCTGGTTTGCTGGTAAAACAAACTCAGATGTTAGCTAGGAGACAACAACAACAGTGAATATATTCAGCAATAATTAACCAACTAAGTAAAGACCCTGTCTTTCAAGAGTCAAAAAAACCCAAACAAACCAAATGCAACACCTTCAGTGAAAGAATCTCTGAAAGTCAATGTTTGGATTTCAGGAAGAATAGGAACTTTGTATAAAAAGGAAACATTTCACAAAAAACGTGGCCCCTTTGATAATAGAAGTTTTTTTCATTTGTAGTTCACTGACCTCAGAGAATGAAATTCTATTCATAAAGCAGTTTACAGAACACATTTGGACCCCATCACTAATATTAAATTAATCACAAAATGAAATTATTTAGCCACAAAACAGTTTTGTCTTGGGTGAGGCAGACTGTGATTCTGATCTCATTTACAATGGTTTTACATCAGTGTAATTTGATTTCACTGAAGCTTATGCTGAATAAAAGAGGAGAGAACATGGCTCATATTTTCTGAGTGGTCATAAATTGCGCACAATTGCAAAAAGAGGAATTTCTGCTCTGGGAAGAAATCCATGCAAATGTATTTTGCTAAAAAATTGGCAGCCTTTTTGGAGTGTGCTATTTATATTTTTTTTTATAAGCTTAGCTCCAACCAGAAAAGCTGCTATATTTCCAGTGCAAATGACCACAACTCAGTCAGGAGATTCAGTTTTGCTAAGGATGCTTGGAAGAAAATGGAAAAAAACTAATCTAGAGAATTTCTTAGAGAGGAACATTTTAATTAGATAATGTTACTTTGAGGTATTTGTATTTGTTCAGTCCAGAGCTACTGAGATGTTTATCAGTAGTCAGGATAGAAAAGCAAGGTGGGAGAGGATTCCCAGGCTGTTGCAGACCATCTTACTGGTTGGGACCAGTTAAATTCATGTTATTTGCACGAGACAGAACAGAATGGTTATGCTGTCTGTGTTGAATTGCCCCTCAAAGGTGTGGCCACATTTTATCTATCTCTAGTAATGTTTTAGCCAATTTTTGGTTCTAGGTGTTTTTTTTTTCTGTTTTACTTTCTAAGCAGAAGTCATAAAATGCTTCTGAGAAATCTTCATTGTGGCTCTCCTAGAAAAGCCTCCCAGCTACAGAGCACAAGTGAGAGCCTGGCTCCCTTGCAGGGAAGGCTGGAGGTGGCAGCATGCTACAAAGACATCCAAGAGAGCACAGCCTTGTGTTCTCCTTTCTCCTCTCTTGGAGGACAGGAGTTTCCTCTTGAGGGCTTGTCAGCTAAGAAATGTACTTCTGCACACACCTCACTGAACGATGCAGATAGCTTGGCTGTGATTCTTCCTTTGGGAACACTGCATAGGAAATTGCTGTCTCCCCTCTATCCCCACACTCCCTGTCGACTCCCCAGCTCAGTGCCTGTCCATCCAGCCCCCACAGATCACTCAGAGAAGAAAAGGCTTTCAGATTACTACAGTTATGTGCACCTAGCCACAATCACCTCTTTTCAATGTCTCCAGCTGTTTGCATTGGGAAATTGCTTTTCACTCCCTTACCTGCCCAAACAACACCTTCACCCCTACACCTGAAGCATCAGCTGGATAGGATCTGCACATGGATGTCCCCTTTCCCTGCCACCTGATTCACCACTGTGAGTTTCTCTCCAGGAGTCAGCCTCAAATTCTCTCCTGGTTCTGACCTGCAACCTCCCACAAGCAGATTCATGTCCCTAACAGGGAACAGGGGATAAATCCACCAGCATTCCCAACATGCTCAGCAGCAGCTGTAGGGGGTATAAAACATTTTGGGCTGGTTTTTAGTCTGAGTGTACTTCTAAAGAATTGTGAAAAGACACAGCTCCTGCCGTTGTCTGGCACACACAAGTGTGATCAGTGGATTGCTTATCCACATGGCAAATACTTCCTGAATTGGCAATTGCAATACAAATGTAATGTCAGAAAACGATAGAAGGCACAGGGTTTGATGTAAGAGTTTTCTGTTTAAATTTGAATTTATCTAGACTTAGAACGCTGCCTTTTCAGTGAAAACATTCAGATGTGTCTCAGATCAAAAATGGATAGAGCAGAAGAGTTTCTTTTTGTACCAAGGAAGCAGAAAGTAAAAAAAAAAAGCACAAAGATGACTGTTCTGATGAAAAGTGAAAGGAATCCTTCAGTTTATAATCTACCTCCTTTTTTGATAGACTAGAACAATATTTTTTGGGGAAAAAGGGGCTCTACTAAGGGATTTAGGGCTCCAACCTGACAACGTTTTTATGTCTTCATTAAATTAATTTTAAAATAATCAATTATGGTTTCTGGGGTTTTATGACTACTGGTAATTTTTGTTGTATTTTCTGCATTTTTTATGAAGTGGATGTAATGCTTAAGAACTCTAAATATACTTGGAAGGAACTAAGAGAGTATTTTTTTTAAATATAGGTGAAACAATAAGAACAGAGTAAGTGTCCTTAGTGAAGCACAACAACTTATACCATAAGATTCTACTCTACATAAAGAAAGGTAATAAAAGGAGAGATTTAAAAAAAAAAGGAAAATGAAAGGAAATTTCTCCGAAGAGGAAAATAATTTCCAGCAACTATTCAGTTGGAGGAATAAACTGCAAACCCACAGAGCAGAAAGGTGCTTGGAGGATTTCAGATACCACATTGTACCTGAGCCTGCTGTGTGCTACGAATTAGCCCTGACTTGTGGGTTTGTGATTTGCAAAGGTAAGGATGAGTGGCTGAAACACAAAAGGGTGAGGCTTAGGGGTGAACTAATGGCAGCCCTCCTATACCTGAAGGGAGCCTACAAGAAAGATGGAGAGGGACTTTTTACAAGGGCCTGGAGTGCCAGGGCAAGGGGGAATGGCTTCACACTGAAGCGACTTGTTTTAGATTAGATGTTGGAAAGAAATTGTTCCCTGTGAGGGTGGTGAGGCCCTGGCAGAGGTTTCCCAGAGAAGCTGTGGCTGCTCCATCTCTGACAGTGTTCAAGGCCAGGCTGGATGGGACACTGAGCAACCTGGGATAGTGGAAGGTGTCCCTGCCCATAGGGTTGGAGGGTTGGAACTGGGTTATCTTTAAGGTCCCTTCCACTCCAAGCCATTCTATGACTGTGTGATTCTATGTTCCTCTCTTCTTGCTCTGCCTTGGGCGTATGGAAACCTGACCGTGTTCCTTGGTCCTATGTTCCCAGAAATGTGGTGATCAATGGGAGGGAGAGAGTTCAGGAATAGACACAGAAAAAAACCTGAAGCAAGCAACTCACCATAAAAAAAAAAAAAAAGAAAAGAAACTGAGAAATAAAATAATTTGGCAGTGAGATGCCTTGAGAACAGGTGGTGGACATAAAGGGTGGTGGCCTACAAATATTTGCTGGTTAAATTGAAGGGTAAATACTCTTATTGTACTGCATAAGTATTTCTGGGAAAGGGCAAACAACTCCATGGAGTGACAAATATTCCAATTTATAAAGTAACATTTACCTTACAGATATCATAGGGTAAATATTTTTCAAGTGTAGATATTCCATGGAAAGATATTGCTCTGTGCTCTGCATAGAACAGTAGCTAGGACAAAATTCATTAAATAAAAGCCAACTATTTTTCAGGTAGAACAGCAGCATGACTTTGCAGAAATCTCATTATAAACCCCAACATATTATGGGGAATTTCCTACACAGGCCACTCAAGGATATGTCGGCTGACCTGAATTCTGTTTTGTTAGAAAACCTTATCAAAAAGTCCCAGCAACGCATAATAATTAGACATAATGCTAGCAATTACATAATAAAATTATTTAGCTTTTATTAAATCTATTATGTAGAAATGTAATTTATAAATATCTCTTACGTGTAATTATGTGTATATATAAATATATGTATAATTATATATAAAATGGATTATGTACAAACGTAATTATTATTAAATGCAACAGCAACAAAATAACAATTACATAAGTAATAACACATAATAATGATAGAAAAAATAAATTTGCCCTGTTAATTAACAAACAACTCCCTACTTTTCTGGAACAAATGTGTCGGCTGACAGAACTCAACCAGCAACTTAATTTATGAGATCCTGATTTTCCTCCAAGAGATTACACTCCCCACCCTGCTCCTGCCAGAGTTAAATGCAGTAACTTCAACCTCCTGCCAAAGCATTCTTAATTCTATCTCTAATACCCACTAATACTGTAAATTCCCATCATTAATCTGTTTTGATATCCCCCCAAAAACTCAGCGTCAAGTGAAAGTAAATGCTGTTCTCCTTCACTTAATGGCTGAGGTGGGACAGCACTCGGGAGATCTCTTGCCCAAAACCCTTGCCCAGACCATCATTAACCAGAGTGGTGGCTCTGGCCTGTATCCACCCAACTTTTGAATATACCCAAGAAAGGAGACAACCTTGCAGATTTTCTTTAAGTGAAGTAAAGCACCACTGGAGTCTCTAAAATATGTTAATAATGGAAATGAACCATAGTGCCCCAACCAATATATCAACGTGGTAATTCCACAATTGTGCCTCATTTGGGCATCAAGGCTAAACCCCAACCTAATCCCAAACAATGAGATTTCAGAATTAAGCCACAAGCTGGGACATTACCAATTACAATTTAGTAGTTTTGTTGTCTGAAAACTAATTTTCTGGGACACTTGGATCAGATAGTGAAGCAGAGTTTTGGGTGCATTTTGTGTTGTCAGGATGTGTTTGCTTCACACACAGTGCTCTCAGTAATGAAAACCCACGCTACAAAACATTCACTGGAGTGACTGAAGAATGAAACACATCATCTTTACTACAAGCCTCTTCCAGCTCTCATCCCTCTTTCTATTTGCCTTTCTTCAACATTACTCCATCACATGGCCCTGTGGTATTTTATAAATATGTGTGACATTTTTCCATATAATAAAAGTCTTGCTGGAGCCTTTGGAAAGGAAAATATTGTATAGCTTATAATAATAATCATAATAATAATCAGTTATTACCTCCTTTTCTCTGTCACTAGATGCAGGACAAGGTTTACCATGTTCTAACAAGATTCTTTCTTGGTTTTCTCCTGTAGGTAAATTACAGGCAAGGAGTTACATGCTGTTTTATCTGTTCTGCTTATTTTGCTTTCTAGACTACCTCTCCATTTCCAGCTAGTTCTTTCAGTTTACTCAGAGGCAAAACTTTCAGATTCCTTCCTGAGATTCTACTGTTTCAGCATCTCTCATATTCTCAAAAGCATTCCTACCTTATTAAGTAGGCTAATGTTAATTGAGTCCTGAAAATGCAGCCACCCTTACTTCTATTGGTGTGTCACTGTTCATGGAAGCTGCATCTTGTTCCAGACCTCCAGCAGCTCGTACAGCTCTTTCTGCTGACTCCACATTCTGCTGTTTGCAGGCTGTAGTGCAGTGGTCTCTTTGCCAGGGCACTCAAATCAGTGCCATTCTGTGTAGTTTCCTTTCACTCTGTCCACCTCACTGTTCAGCATTTCTGTTTCAGGAGCCCATCACTTTGACTATGGCATGCAGTGTGAGTTTTTCTGTTCAAGAAAGTGCAGCTGTTTGACCCCATGCTTAGTTCATCAAAAGCAACAAGCAGAGGAAGTCTCCCCAGAGGTAAAGAGCAATCTCTGAAAACCGGGAGGTGAATGCCAACCAGCCCCTCTCAAGATAGACTCAACACAGAATTTGAGACTGTGTTATAGTGGAAAGTAATCTAGGCTTGGCGAGGTAGAGGGGCTTGTGGAATGATAAAGGTCTTTTCCATCTCTATGATTCTATTATACTATGACTAATCTCACCTTGCTTTAATATTCTCTCCTGTAACCTGTTCCATGTAATTATTGTCCTTTCAGTAATGCAGTTATCTAAGAATTGATGATCATCTCATTCATATTAAATACTGCAGTAGGATAAACTGTATTATTTCTGAATCATCTGAAATAATGGATTGTAAAGTCTAGACCTGAATATCTTCAGTCTACATAAGTTCTGCCTCTTAATTCTATCTGCCTTATTTTCGACTAAATCACTGTTGTGTGAACAGGGGTGTTAGAGGATAGAAAGGAATGAAAGTGGAGTAAAAGACAGAGATTAAAGAAATGTAACAATGTTTTTGAACCAGGTGGACACTGAATTAAAAGCGAAACAGGTAAGGGAGGAAAAATTAAATAAGGGTGAAGAAAAAAAACAATCCTCAACACTGAAGATATACTCAATGGATATTAACAGTGGGATGCAAAACTTTCATTTAAATATCTTTTAATCAAGTCCATGATATGGATGTATTGACTAAAACCCATATAGATTTCATTGCTATAGACTGCAAGAAATTTGCTGGTGACTTTCTAGTTTTTGCTGGACAGTTGTTACATACACATCACAAACCCCACCATCACCATAATTTGTGGCCCTGTTGACAAGCTTCAAAGAGATGCCAAGTCATGAATTGTTGTGGAGACTTAGCTGCCTCAAATGAAAATCCTTAATGCATTTCATGGTGAATAATTATGCTAGAGAGGTGCCAGGGAATTGTTATCCATATCAAGTTAGATGCCAGACAAAGCTAAAGACCTGGAAAAAAGGGTCAGATCAGACAACCTTATAAATGCTGCCCAGGAGGTGGATGGAGCCAAAAATACAGTGGGATGAAGCAAGGGAGAATTATTTGAAGGAAAAATTCTCAGCCAGAAACATATTCCTACACTATTTTACCTCTCTCTGCGGATAAAAGCTCTCACTGTATTCCCCTGATGCTTCACAGGATGAAAAAACCACCCATGGAGTGTGATTCAGATAAGTATGACTAGGCCAATGAGAAAAAGAATTCAGGATTAAAATCCCAGAAGGAGAAAGGAACAAAATCTTCCCAACACAAACGGTGGCAAATGGCTGCACAATAGACATGAACAATGTAAAAAAATGCTGATCAACACAGTACCACCAAACACACCAAAAATATTAAAATTAGGAGTTAAGGACAGGAGAAATGGTGGCAGAAAGTGAAGACCAGAGATAGGGAAAAACGCAGACTGGTATCATGGAAAAGGAAAGTGGCAAGGAGGGAAAATCTAACCAAATGAAACTCAGATGATATTTAGATACAGTGCTTCAAATTTTTCACACTGTTGCCATGTCCCTTTCCTGGCCAGACTGTACAAACATAGTGTTTGCTGCTGCTTCACCTCTTGTTGCTATGCTGTTCCTACTTCAGTGTAAAAATATTATGGAAATCTCTCTTCCACTACTTCGCAGGGACTGCACATGCTATCACCTGTTTTGTTTAATTGCTAATTGCTCTCAGAATGTTAATGGACAAGTAATGCGTGTAGGAGAGCCCGTTTTGTAAATTAGATTTCTTAATGGACTTTCTGGGAGCATGAGAAGTAATTAATCTCCCCAGTAACGCACTGTCACCTGCTGCTGTGGGTTTCCAAATGTCCTTTACCAACACAGCACTTTTTGTTTGTGTGGTCTTGTGTCCATTTGCTCTCTGAAGAGCTTTGGGGTGGTGGGATTGTGAGATGTGTAACATCTCTTCTTGTTGCTTCTGCAGGAAGGGAGATCCACAATCCCATACAAATATGCATACTTTCCTCTGTAGGTTACACCAATATTCAGTAGCTCTTATCTCATTCTTCACAATTTTTTCTGGTGACTTCAGAGCTGAAATTAAAAATTCTTTCCTCTCCATTTTGTGACAGTTCCATATTTACTGTCACATAAGCCTGAAGTGCTCACCAAAGAGAATCCAGAAATCCTTCATTTGGCCCCCAAGTAAACAAAAACCTAACTGTGTGATCACCTGTTGAATTCAGTAGGAGCATACAAAAAGACAGCTCAGTAGTTCAGGCTTAGTGTAAAACATAAGTTGGAAAACTTGTGTGCTACATAGATACTTGGAATTCCTTCAATAAGTTAAAAAATAATGCCACAGTTCTTTCTGATGTTCTTCTGATCTTTGGCTTTTGACACTGAAAAATGCCTTCAGTGCTACTATAGGTGTAGCACTTGTGGAGTTGGAGGCGTCTGGCGATTCTCAGAATTGACTGCATGCCACCTAAGTGTATTAAACATCTATTTTTCCTTTTAAACAGGGATATGTTGACAAGTCTGTGATTTTAGGTGGGAGAGAAGACATGTGGCGTGTTACAGAGTTGTGAATACTAAGCCAAAGTTGTTCTGGGCTGGTTTGAAAAGCAAGGTGAATTTCTAAATTGCATTTTTACATTAGTATCCAGCTGAAGAAGACTTTTGTCTTTTATTACTCACAATAGAAAAAAAAAAAAGTTTTGACAAATAGAATTAGGAAAGCAGGGAATAGAACTTCCAAAATAGAATATAATCCTAGATATTGCACACTTTCTAGTGTGTACTGCAATGATAGTTAATACTGAGAAATAAGCTGAGTCAAGAGTCCAAAATGAATGTGTTGGTTCAGGTTAAGAGCTAAATAGAAAAAAAATTGCTTGAGTAGTTATCCTGTTTTCCTACAGAGACTGAGGGCTCTGTGATGACGCTGTCTCTGTACATTTGCCACCACGCACTTTTGGACATGTCCACCCTGCAAACAGCTTCTGGAAAATGTGCAAATTATGGCATTTGTTGTTAAAGGGTACAGGTTTTAGGGATGCATCATGAAACACTTGAGAACATCACAGCTCTTAGGAGATGGAGCAGAGGAGGGAGACCCCCCCAAACCTCACACACAGGAGCAGCTGCAGCAGCAGTTCGGGCCTAGATGGACAGAAGCAAATCTGCCTCTGGGCCAGGTCTGTGTCTTGCAGTGGGGAATCCCATAAATGTCTCTGGGGGACAACCAAAGAGATCCTGTAATCTATGGAAATGCTTGCTAAGGATCCAAGATGGCTTCAGAATGGATTATAGGGGAACAACATCCTTTTGTCTCTGCCATTGTTTAGATTTGAGAGCAAGGTCTTGACTACCGCCATTTCAACATTACTTGATGCATAATGAGTTAATAAAAGAGAGCCATTTGTAAAATTAGTTTTCTTAACAGCTCTGCAGAGAAAAAATATTTTTAAATGTATTTATTTTTAGTTTTCAACTTAATTTTGTCTATTTGGAAAAATATGTGCTGATAGCTCTTGATAAACCTGCTGGGCTGCTGACCTTTATTGACACAAAGCCACCTAATGATGTGCTGGTTTTCTTAATGGAGAGGACAAGAAAGTTCCTTGCCATCCCTGTAAAAAGTGTTGTTTTGGGCAGTCTGAGATAAGCAAACTTTCAGCAGAGACACATTTTGAGTAATTTTCTTGGTCAAGAAAAGGGAGAGAGCCTGAGTATGTGTGGTTTTGGTGGAAAAAATTAAAAGTTCATGTCTGTTTTATGGTAAATTATAGGGGGGGAACCTAGTGCCAGGGGGCTGAGTATATTTCAGCCTTGTTTCCTCTTAAGAGAAAATTGCATAGAGATCCTGGCAACTGTTGGATCAGTCACTGAGTTTGTGAGAGATACTGCACAACTGATTCATGTTTAGCAGTGCTCTGTCCCCTGAGGGTGCAGAGCTTGTGTGATGGATATAATACACCTCTGATGGTATTCCAGGTGCTTGAATATGGGCTATGGGGAAGAAGCAAGCTCTTTTGCTCTTTACCCTTGAAGTGATCTCATGAGAACACCAATACTCCTCTTCAAAGTTCAAAATTATTGCTTAATTCCCATTGTGTACTGTTTGTTTTCAACAGACCTTTTGCTCTCTGCAGCCTCTAGAGATAGTGAGAAGCCCTTCACTGCCTTTTTGTGCAAAAGATCAACATGTACACTAATCTCACACATATATCATCCCAAAATGCTATCAATGTGCTGCATTAGAAATTTGCTCGTGTTCTAGCAGCTGTGCTATTCATGTACACAACTACTCCATTTTGGGAGCACGCCACTATACATTGCTGAACTTATTTGGGGTCCATGTCACAATCAGTTTTGTGTAGTATTGACTAAACCTCAATAGCAGTTTTCTTTGTGAGTGTTGGGCGTGTTCTTTGTGATTGAGCCTAACGGCCTAGTTGGCCTCAATGATCTTAGATGTCTGTTCCAACATTAATGATTCTATAACTAATGTTACTTCCAGAGAAATTGGCACCTTTCACATTCTCCCAACACTGAAGCTGTTTACCCAGTCCAAATCTTTCTCAGAGTGCAAATACATATTATTATTTTGGCATAGTAGTGAAACAAACAAAGAAACTAAGAAAAAAGTGGTTTATAACCCATTGCCCAGTCTACTTCATACAGACCCCAAACCATCATAACCGAACAGTACAGAGCTTGGGATGAGCAGCCAGAGATTATTTAGCCTAGCAAAAACAAATACATATAACTCTGTGGATGTGGGATAATTTCACTGCCCTAAGTATAAAAACTAACTTGAGCATCTTGTGATGCTCAGTGCTGGGGACAAAGTAGTTTCTCTTATCTTCTCTCAGCTTGTACAAGGCTAACTGTGATCCCAGATAGGGCACACCTCATCTCTGTGGGGTTTTTTACCTATCTACAACAGGGATAGTGTACACACATCTCCAGCCACTTTTTGTAAATGATTTTGCAGACCAAATGCACTGTGTTAAATAAGTGTTAAAAAGTACATTTCCCCTGAGATTCTGAAATGACCAAAAAGATGTGTAGCAAAATATTAACTCATCCTCTCTATGGAGAATTACACTGCCCAAGGGACCTGGCACAAGGTTTTTCAAACCTCAAAAGCCGGTTCACAACACAAGCTGGTGCTGATGAATTCGCCCTCAGACAACAGATGTGGGATGAGCTGGCTCTGGGGGCGTGATGGGGAACAAGATGTTGAGTGAAGCTATTGAAACTCCCAGAAGAGCTGAATTGCTCTTATAGTGTGGAAGAGAAATGGGGAAGGTTAAGCCAGTGTTTCAGTCTCAGATCATAAGTAGTAACAGCCAAGAAAAAAAAAAGACAAAAGAGACAAAAAGGCAACCTTTATTTTTTGTGAGAATTTGTTCTTAAGCAGCCTTCTCTCAACCAGAAATTGTTAAATGTGAAATTGCAGTACTGGCATTGGAGTACTCTGCTCTTCATAGACATAAAATAGGAGAGTGATGTGACTGTGTGAAAACAAGATGAAAGCAGTGGATCTCCCACAAGGTTAGCATACTTGACAGTTTTACCTGACCTGCTAAAAGTCTAGATTTTGAGAGTAGAGAACATATTTCAGATAAATTTTAGCCTTTTAAGAGTTCATTCTTCATAAGAAAATCAGCATTTGCTTAACCAAAAATAGCCACTAGGCCAAAACAATTTTTATTGGATGTAGGATAACAAATTCACTTTATGACAGTCTGTTCTGTATGGCTCACTCTGTATCTCAGCAGAGAAAAAGATGCCAAATTTGGAACTATGATAGACAGTTAATCACTATGGAAGGAAGCATGTAAACTTACTCTTTGGGTGGATAATAACCATGTAAATTCCAGAAGCTTTTGGGTAAGAACAATAGGAAATGAAGTAGACATGAAAAACAACACTTTTTCAGAGCTAAAATAGGTTTTCATGGAAAACAAGTATTTTCTTAAAATTAAAACTCTGGAACTATTGAAGGGAAGGGACTCAAAGATCCCAACTCAGCCTCAGCTCAGGTTTTAGGATAGTTTCTGTTCTTATAAAGTTGAGACAAAAGCAAAAGCAGTTCAGAAAATAATTGTTTTGGGCATGGTAAAGAAGATCCAGCAAAGCCAGCAAGCTCTGTGTTCACTGGAGGGAAAAATATCATATTCCTTTGTCTTTGCAAGGAAACAAACCAGTGAAATACTTACATTAAATGGAATCAATTTCCATTTCCTGCGAGGCAGAGTCATTCTCAAAAAGGTACCTAACATATTCAAAGCAGTAAAGCAGGTCATGGCAGCAAGGCTCCTTCCCTGTTTTGCCACTTGCTGTTTCACATTTCAAATACATTAGTGGAAAATATCAAACCTTTATGATGGCACACAAGGATACTGAACTCTTTGCAGGTAGTTCTTCATCAGCAGAAAAGCATGCCCAAGAGAGGAGTGGATAAAGAGAAGTATACAAGTATTTGATTAAAAAAACCCCTGACCCAATGCCTTTGAAATGTAGGCTGTGATCAGCAAAGCTGCAAAATAAAATCCTGTAAAAAAGCAATTAAGAGACAGCACAGGGTGACAGGTGTAGCCTGTTCTTCACCCCTAAAACCAAAGTACTGCTAGATGGGTCATTATTTAAAGGCCACGGGATGATGAGCACTGAGATGTTACAGAACGCTTTATTAAAAGGGCATCTGGAGGTCAGGGAAGTACTGAAAGATCTCAAAGCAGAGAAGGATATTTGATACTGTCACCTGAGGAAGCATCATTAAGAAAACTCTAAGGGTCTATCACATATGCTAGGAGTCAAGAATCAAACAGAAGGATCAAGGTTAGTGGCTGTGGATGAGAGAAAGTGACTGAAAGACTGAAGTGAAATAGGCCTAGAGCTGTGCGTAGATACAGAAATCCCGCAGAGCTGAACTAGAGCGCTCCTGTACATTGACAGTTATTGATAAATTACTGTGATTTCATAAATGCTATACACTGTTACAAGTACTTAAAACTGAGTTCCCATTTTAAGCTCCAAAATGTCACCTCAAATGTCTCCTAAGCCAGAGATACTTTCTTTCCCTCTTGTAAGACAATAGTTGGAAACATCTTCTGAGAATGTGTTTTCAGATGCCAGGTAATCAAAGCTAAGTTGTGCATGGATATATATTTTAATTTTTTTTATAAGAACTAATGAAAAGAATTATTTTAAAGTGCCTGCTTGTGAGAATAAAGCTCCTCATCAGCCTAATTGCAAGCAGACACTGTCTTTCCATCATAATAAATTTAAAATGGTTCATTAGCTTCTATAAGAGGATGAAATGGATCATCTTGTTAAGACTGATGTTGGTTTAAACAGTTGATTTCTCTATGTTTGTGTTGGAATTTGCAGCATACCTGGACAAAAAAAAATAGTTAATAAATTAAGGAATTGTTTGGAAAACAATGAAAGAGAGGGAAGACTAATATTTCCTGCAAATCTCAGATCTACATCTTGACTGAAAGCTGAGATGGGGTTTAAACAAATGTGGCTGTGACTATGAACACGTTGCAATGTCAGCACTCTCTTGAAGGGCAGTACCTTGCTAAGTTGCAGTAAATCTGATGTTTTCAGGCACAGAAAGGGGTGATTTGATTTTTCCCAGTACACGAAGAAAATGTGTGTAGGGAAACAACAGAAGAAACTGTGCTTTTTGTATTTTCATTATAATCCCAAAAACAGCCTTGAAAATATAGCACTATTATGGCATTTATATTCTAGAAGGAAGCATTTCATCCCTAATGATAATTGTTGTTATCTAACAGGAAGGATGTGGTCATTATTTTGTTCTATCAGCTCTCCTTCTTCTCCCTTTTGCAGGGATTTAAACACACTGTGGTCCTGCTCAATCCTTCAATCCATTTCTCTGGCTGAGGCTGGCAGTAGTCAGTGGATGTGATGGAGGGATTTTATCATGGACCTGGCTCTGCATGCAAAATAGGGATTCTAACTAGAGAAGGACAAGGAGAGAGGAAAAGCTAGTGTAACATCTGAAAAAGAAATAGGAAGCACCTCAGCTCCAATTATTTTCTTTCTTACTTTATCTTTCCTAGGAGAACTTTATTGACTTACCTGATTTTTTTAAGTTTATTTTTTGGTCTGAACCTCTGAGAAAGAAGAGTCAAGGTCATTGTTTCCACTTTATACCTTCAGACTCTAACTTTTGCCATAGATATAGGATGCTATTTTATTTTTTATTTTGGAGGATAATCCCTGATCATTGTAAACTCAAAATACAATATAGCTCACTTATGAGAAAGTAAGGTTAGTTTAGGGATTATGTTTTCCCTATTACGCTGCTAAGGCTCACATGCTTGATTCTGCTCCTCAGTTCTGTCACCTAGACTGGCTGATATTTCCAAGTCAAGCAGGCAAAACTGCCACTCAGCTTTACAATAAAGAAATAAAGATATTTCTCTTTCTGGTCTTATCTCCCTTCAGCTTCTTCCTGGCTTCTGGTCTGTTTAGATCCTATCTACTCCAAGGCAGCTCAACTGAAATTCACTTAGAAATACTCCAATTTACCTTCAGAATGTAATCCCAGTGCCTATAGGGAAGACTATGTGCTCTGCCATTGAAACCAAGCTTGCCTCAATGTCAGGGTGCCCTGGGCTACCGTGGCCCATGTGGCACCTGGAGAAGCCTCCTGGGCTCTCTGCTGGGGCATCAGCAACTCACACACTCAAGCAGTGATGCACCAGCTTGTCTCCCACCCTGCTCTGTCAAATACAAGATGTAGCTGACTGTGATTACTCTGGGAGTATTTGTAGCCAAGTTCTGCCAGTTTTGCCTGTGGGCAGCAGCTCTTTACTCAAGTGATGAAATTAAAGACGTTCTCTGTCACTGTGTGTGGCACAAGTGAAGGCACAGGGCTTCAGCTTCATGTGGACAGCCCTCTGCAATATTTTCTGTGACAAAAAAGCTGCTTGAAAGAGTCCTGATAGCCTTGCATACCTGCACTCCTCACAGAGCCAGGAATGGTGTGGGTCTCCTCCAAACTCTGAAGTTGCCTGTGCTGTTAATACATAAATGCTGGGTCTTTTTGGATAATCTATTTCTTCTACCTCACCTGTCATGCCAAAATACAAAAAGCCTCTGAGGTGTACATTCTGTGAAAATTATGAGGAGGAGAAAAAGCGCATATACCATATATCTTACATAGCTGGTCGTTACTGCTCTGACAACTATTCCCAGGTCTTTTTGCAATGTATGGTTGCAGGATCATACAAGCCAGAAGGGCTCACAGGCCTTTCCCTGACCAAAAGGGTCCATGCTTTTCCACAAGACTGGTGGATTCATACCTACTTGCAGTGCAGCTTGTGCTCCACCTCCTGAAACACCCAGCCCTGAGGGCATTTGCTTTTAGGGAAGATCCCACATCTGGCTGGCCTTCACAGGACACACAGGGCTTCAGCCTCCTTCTGACCTTGTCTCCCAGGGCACAGCACAGGTGCAATACAAAGCCACTGCCTGATGTGCTTTACGATATGTTCGTTTTCTGTCTCTCTGCATGATACATTGCTCCCAACCAAAAAGGGAAAAAAAAAAATAAAGAGGTACCAAAGTGACGGAGAAAAATCTTTTGTGGCCCTCTAAAGCCTCATCCTTTTTATTTCAAACCACAGGTTCCATAATGACACCACCATTTAATTCTGTGGGATTAATTAGTGTTGGTGCTCCCAACTTCTGTTACCTTAAACCTTTTCTCCCTTTAATAAAACTAATTGCAGTTCCTGTCCCTGCTACCAATACCACAAGCTATTAACTGCAGCCATTAACTGCAGCTTACAGAAACCATACTGATTTGTTCACTTCACCTGCAATCCAGGAAGGATGGACCTGGGTGAATCACAACATTCTGAAGAGTTTTATAAAAATGCAAGCAATTTGTCAAAATACCTGTTGATTTCAGTGTAATTGCCTCTCCTGCCTCCCTCCATCCACAAAGCTACTCTGCAGCTACTCACTTCAACTGCCAGGGCATCTTTGTGTCTCTGTGGATTTTCCATCCTGTGTCATAGGATGGGAAAGAGGCTCACTTTTTGTTGTGGTTTTGTTTGGCCAAGGAGGAGTACAGCAGGATTTTTTATGATGTGAGCTTCAGTGGCAAATGGCAGGAAGTACAAGATCTTACTCAGGCTCAGGACAGTCTGTAGAGTGTTAATTTGGGTGCTAGCAGGGGCTTGGAGCCATGGAGGGTGATTCTGAGTTACTACTCCCATGTCAGGTTCACTCCAAAGACAGTGCCCTTGGTTTCAGCTACCTCTAGACAGGGGAGCAAGTGAGGCCCAAGGCACCAGCAGTGGCTGTCAATGGAGAAACAGAGCATGGACAGATTAAGAGTTGTTCATCTTGGACCTCCAGAGCGAATGGACACCCAAGGTGTCCTTCAGAGCAGGGGTTATTGCAGCAAGGACCCTGCACAGGAGAAAGGCAAAGTGCAGTGATCATGTGCTCCATATGGATCTGAGAGCCAGCCTCAGGGGGAAAATATTTATGATGGATGAAACTGAAGAGAAATCAGAATTATTAGTTTGACTCAGGGCATGAGTTCTTAATCCCTAGATCAGCTGTTGCAACATCCTTTGGAATACTTAATACGAAATCCAACTCTGGTGATATACAAAACTGTCACTGAATGATGCAAAATACCAGATCTTTAATGAGGTTGTTCTTGTGTTTTATGGGATGCAGAGCAGTAACCTACTTTCTCCTGATTAAGGAAAGAAAGTGACTAATTTTCAGTGTTGCATCATTTATTAAAAATAATAAAAAATATGAAAAATCCCTTAGAAGCCTAATGTGGAAAATTAAAGAAGTCTGGATGAATAAACGTATCTCCAATTAACTTAAGCTGTGCAAATCCTTTAGATGAAACACTGAAATGTTTTTGAGACACTATTTGGTGAGCTCTAGTAACAGCATCAGATTTTTCAGAACAACCTGATTTTCATGTTACAGATGTGTCAGCATAAGTATGGATGCACTAATCATTCTGGTATAATTAACTGCCTTTTGAAATGTCTCATTAGCGTGGGGAGATACTGATGAATAATTTGTCATATTCTAATTATTCCTTTCTCCCCCCCGCCCTTTTTTAAAAAAATACATAATTATAAGCATTTAGGAAATAAGTTGCATGGTGGTAAAAAATCCACCTCATCATTTTGATCCCTCCAACTTTTCTGAAGTGCTTAGTTTATGCAAAGGGCTGAGAATTAAGGTGGCTGTGGAAATAGCTGTTCTGTGATGTTGCAGCAGTGCACGAGGTGCATCTACTACGTCGTATACCACGGTTCTGCTCCACAGGGATAGTATTAAGTTGTCCCAAGAAATTGCACTCGTGCTTTGAATTCCTCTTCTCCTTTTATTCCTGTTTGGTCTGAAAAATGTGTTGAAGTGGGGGCAGAGAGTAAGCAAAAATGCCTCAGCGTGTTCTTGTGCTTGCTTATAGGCAACACTTCCCCATTTGCACCCTTGTGCAAATATAACCTTGTAACAGCTTCACTAGAATAGCACTATTGACTAGCTTCCCATCTTCCAGGGCTCTTGCACACTATGTGCAGTGCTAGACACGAGGAATTTACAGCACTATGCAGAAAAATTTGATCCAGAAGAAGAGAGAGGATTCCAGTACTCACACTTGGGCAGGGGTAGGGAGGCAAGTAGGGTCAGTTGATTGTTCATGGAAGGTTGAGGGATGCAGGTTGCCTGACTCTCCAGGTATCTGGTAATGGTCAGCTCTGTGGGTGAAAATGTGAATCTCAGCATCTTGGAGGAGGAAATTTTCCCTAAGGGTAAATTCTCTTTAGTCCCATCTCCCAGACAAGTGGATGAGCTGGGGATTTGCTCCTTTGTAGTTACATTGCAAATTAAGCTCACACTACCTTCTTTCTCTCTATTCTCCTTTTTGAAACAGAAAAGGAATGGCTAGCCCTAGTAATTCAAAACAAAACCAATAACCCTCATATTCATTGTCCAAGAGCCAAAGAAACCTTTCATTTAATGAAAAAAAAAAAAAAAGTGAAAAATGGGATTGGGGATTTTTCATAATCTTGTTTTAGGAGTGAGAGTGACTTCAGAATATTCATCAGATCCATTTTTTTTCCCCTAAATTGACATTCATTTCTGTCACAATTTTCAGTCTTAAAACTGTTCAACATGCTCTGCCTGTGTAAAATGTTTCTCCTATAGTCTCAGAAGTCCAGTTCTCATTATTACCACCATGGCCCTACCCTTTAATTACCCCAAGGAGGAAACATTTTATTTCTGAATATCCCTTGTGCAAATATGCTGAGCACAAAATTCAAAGAAATACATGGAGAATTGCTTTCTAGCTACAGTTTTTTTATCAGCAATAGTTCAAATTTTGTATTCTGGAATTGACTGAGGGTTCTGAGGTGATAATAATTCAAATCAAACTTATGAAGCAGAGAGAGTGCTTTCTGTGAACTCTGCCAGTCTCTCAATTGTTTCCTATTTTTTCATCCTTCCATACTTCTGTGTGTTTCTGTGAGGGTTTTTGATACATCCCACATTTTCATCTGAAAATGCAGTAAGTGAAAATTCAGTGGAATGGAAGAACAGCTGGTGAAGAGCAGAAAAGTTAAAAGCCTCACTCACCTGTGTTTATGCACATATTTAATCTTTGTGAGGGAATTCAGTGTTGTGAGGCAAAAGCAGAGACCACGTGGGGGAAGTGCCTTCCAGCACATATTCATCAATCTCTCCTTTCCCTGAGCTCCGAATGGCATGGTTATGAAATCAGTTCCCTGGAATCATCCCTGTTTGCATTCAGCTTGTTGTGGCAGCCCATGCAGGGACAGAAGAAGGGCAATTTCTGTAATATATTCATGGCTCTTTATAAAGCCAGCACGGTCATGCTATTAAAAGAAAGAAGCAGGACCAAGGTGGGCTTCATTCTGAAGCTGAGCCACGCAGGTTTCGTGTGACTGCAGACTCTGTATTTAACTTTAACCCACTGTGACTCATTTTCTCATAATAAAATTGGAATAACAGTGCTGCTCTTCTTCACAGGAAGCTTTTGAGGCTTATTTTTTTAGTGAGGTCTATTGAGCTGGGAAATGTCACAATGATACACCATTATCCTCCACATCCCTCTTCAAATCTGCTAGATCTCACAAATCACCCAGGTTATTGGCTGGAATGCTAAATGGTGTTCCTGGTTGGTTTTTTTTTTTACATTTCTCAGTGTTTTTAAATGAAGGTATATAGCATTGTTTAAGTGAAATACCCAAAATAAATAAACAGGGGTTAATCTAATAATTTTTATCCACCTCTCTCTCCTGTACTATTGTTTATTTTATATTGAAGCACTCTTGTTTCTGGCAGGGACCGTGACTGCTTGCACAGCATCTAACTACATGGGGAATTTATAATGTGAACAATGAACTTCTGGAAAAGTTTGCATTGAATATTTTTCATCACAAGAAATACTTACATTTCCCAGACAAGAAAACATCCCTCTTTAATTTAAATGAATGCTGTTCCAAGCAAAGATAAATTTAAAGGTAGAATTGAGTATTTTCTCAAAAGGGAAGCTTAGATGATCTTTGGACCCTTTCTCTTTTCCTTCTCTGAGAAGGAAAAGCTTTGAAGTTCAGGAGTGCACAGAGCACGGTGCTGTTCCTGGCTGTGCCACCTCCAGCTCTGTTTGGGGCAGTGCAGCACTGTCAAACAGCAGCAGTCAAATTTGTCTTCAAATGCAGGTGTCATTTTTCCATGAGTGATTGGCTGACGTAACAGAATTGTGTTATGTGGAAGGCAGTTAAAATTATCTTTTCATACAACTTCTGTCCTTAAATAATCAAATGGTCGATTTTTTCTAATCTTTGGGGATGCTTAGGTTGTCACTGTCATAAGTAAATGGGCAATAAGTACTTTCTTGAAGCACCCTTATGACTGAGTGTAGGACTTTGCCAGTATACTCGAGAATAAATGGCATCCTGGTTATCATTACTGTTATCAATAATCTGTTTGCTCTGAGAATTTCATCGTGGCTTTATTATAGTTTCAACATAAAAGTACATCCTCAGGTGATACGACAACCTTGAATAGAATACTGGCTGGGAAATGTGCAGTTGAAGCCTACTGGAAACTTTGAATTCTGCCCTGTATCTGACTATTTTGTGCATGTCTCTACAGATGGAATGAAATTTGTTTTTCATTCTCTTTTGTGTTTTGATTTGCAGGCTGGAATTGTTTGTCATAGCAATGTAGTTTATATCACCTATAGTTATTTCCCAGTTGGTTGCTGTGGAAATGAATGTCAAATCAAAACTAAAGGACTGCATTCCAGGTACAACAGATGTAACACATGAACCCTTGAAAATGCAATGTCCTGTGAGAGGGATTGGTTTGGCAGATGATTGATGTCTGGACTCTGTAGTTTGGCCCATTTTTGCCCAACACAGAACTAGTGAAAGAGAACAAAAATGAATTTAAACCACTTCTGTGCACTTTTATTTTTCCTGTGGACAGGTATTGCAAAGACAGCTTAAAGTGTCCTTCAACTCTTTCCTTTCGTCGTACAACCCTTGGGAGCTGATCTGACAAAAAGAGAGCTCTCTTTGGCATTACCTCAGCCCAGCTCCCCAGAGAGGTTTATCTGCATAGAAGGGATGATCAAGGAGTCAGTTTGACTCGTTCATCGTGCTGCAGGAGAGCTTCAAAGAAAACACAGGCACGGCTGGCTTTTGTCTTTCTGAGCTGAAAACCTGTTGTTTGGTTCTGCTGGATACTATTCACCTGGTGAGACTGTGATGTAGCAATTGCTTACCCATACAAATGGGTCAACAGGAATTATTGTTAATTCAAATAACAAATTTATCAAGTAGCTTTAGGTGGAAAGAAAGAAATATTTGAAGTAAGGCTATTCTTTTGTTAAAAACCTGAGAATGAAATGCACTGAATTGTCATTTCATACTAATGATTCTTTCAAAGGTAAAGATGATAAAAGGACATTCAACCAGAAAAAAACCTAAGAAACCCTAACACCCACCCCCAACCCCCCCCAAAAAAACAACAAGAAATGTTTTGCTTGGGATTGGCAGATACAATTGAGATTACTTGAAATAATGTAATTTGACAGGTTTGTTTCTGCCAACAAACTGAAAAAAAATCCTAAAGGAGAGCTTTAGTTCTCCTGCTTCTTCCTTGGTTTTACTGAGTCCTGTGGCAGGGATATATTTTAAACATCTTTGACAATGTTGTGTGATAAAATCCTCCAAGCAGCAATACTTCTTTTTATTGACTCCATACATTGCACAGAACCCCCTTCCCTGCCTTTTCAGTCCTCCATTCCATAACTATCAGACCCTATACTTTTCGTAATATATCCTATCCCTTGTTGACTTCATCTTTTATTTTCCTTTTTTTTTTTCCCTTTTTTTTGGTGTCAGGGTTTCCCTGGAGCATAAAATGCTCCCTGACAGATGCCAGCCAGTCCTGATCCACCTAAGTAGTGTGCAGCATGTTGATCTCTTTGTTTCTTGCACAGCCTTAGCAATTAAGCTTGATTAATTTTTTTCAAAGACACTGGAAATTAAACAGTTACAAATAATTATGCAAATGTAACCACATTTTGCTTAGATTATAAGTTCAGTGAAATAAAGACATCCTCGTTTGTACAATGCAGTTCATACTATGAGGTGTTAATCAGTCATTAGGGCTTTAAATGTAACATTTAAAAGTATGATGACATAGAAGAAATATTTCTATTTTCCATAAAAGGAATGAACATCAATTACAAACTGTGCTCATATAATGCTCTTTTGGAATTCTCCATTCTGGTTCTTTTTATTTTAACCAAAAAACAGAAGGGAAAAAAAAGCCTTTTTATGACTAGTGAAATTTGCATAACCACTGCTGGCCTCACCAAAGGCTGGAGATGGATGTCAGGAGCAAAAATGGATCTAATACAAACTTCTTCTCCACCAACCCTCATGGACTGTGTTTGCATCAGGATTTAACATGTAATTCAAAGTGGGTGCAAATTTCAAACTCTGGAATGGGACATTTAGAGGAGCTTGTCTGGCTTTGCTATGTGCAGTTCCCTTACATGAAATGCATTTGACTCTCAAATTCTGTCCTTATTGATGAGTTCAGAAAAAGTATGAACAGTTTATTTACTGCATATCAACATTCTTGAACATGAACTTGAGCTTTAAATTTGCCTTTGTGTGTGAGTTTTTTTCACAACATGTTTCTGAACCCCACAGGAAGATTAATAAATGAAGGGAATCACGCTAGCTCTCCCAGAGAATGACATAGCTCTGGTGTTTGCTTGATTGCTCCTTCTCCCCAGTCACCTGTGCTTGCTAATCCCAATAGCTGTGCTGTTCCTAATGGCTTTGTTTGGTGTTCCAGACTGACGTTGCATCAAATTTGGAGCTTGTTTGTTTGTTTTCTGCAGGAGTTCTCTTGTAAATTAACAATAGTTAATGGGGAGTTAAACCATTCTCAAACCTGACTGTCAAATTCACCCAATAGGAAAAAAAAAAGACCTTTAGAGCCAATTGACTGTTACATAAACATACCCCAGGGATAACCCAGAGTGACACATGAGGAGTGGTGGCCATCAGGGAAAGAAGTTATTAAAAGTATTTCATAACTGGCAAAGTACAAATCAGAGCCTTTTTTCACCCTTTCAAAAGTAATTGCCTCCCTTCACTGCACTGGGTCATGCTGTCTGATTTGTTACTGGCATTTAGAAGTAAATATATCAACTTTTTGATCCATAATCTCACTGTGGTGCTCCCAGTAGAATACTGACGTTGGAAGTAAGGTGGAAAGGTGAAGTTATACACAACTCTCCAGAAATTTGTCTCTTAAATTTTCTCACTTGAATTACTGTGAACTAGATCAGGGAGAGAACCAGCTGGAAATTAATGAGCTATTGACTTGTCTGAATCATTGTCCAAAGTTGTAATGATGATCTTCATTCTCAAATGTACACAGAATTTTCATGTCTTTTTATACCTCATTTTCACTTGGATTTTTTGTCAGAGAGCCCAAAACATGATGAACACTGTTCAGTCAGTACTTCTAGGCCTATCCAGAATAGAAAACAGTAGAAACCTCAAATATTCTCTAGTCAGGAAATCCAGATATGTCATCAGTTCAATATATAAAATATACATTGGCTGTCATGGAAGATGTGCACTGATAGTGTCATTTAACATCTAAGCCTCATTTTGCAAATGGCAGAAGTTTAGAGTTTGCATAATCACGTAAACTCTTCAGCCTTGAAGCAAACTGAAAATCTAGATCCCTTTGAAGGTTTATCTATTGCTGAATTAAAATCCTACCTCATATTCAGAAAAAAAAAATAAACCCCAAGGGTTTTTATTCTGAACTAATATTTTTCAGCATGCGTGCCAGCTTCACTCAAATATCTTTCTCAGCTACTGTCAGCAACCTCAGATTGTGAAAACTGTCCTTTTACTTCCCAATTATGAACAAGCTGTGACATATAGATTTTCTGCAGCACTGCTTCTGCAACACTGCTTCAGCTTCCTCATGCAAGTTTACAACAGTTTAAGATACTCACTATATAAAGTGAATATCTAACATGTCTGTAAGGTTTAATGTTTGAAAACAGCGCCTTTCAGTCCTGGTTTTAAACTTCTCAAGGAGAGTTTGGTAGGGAACCTCTTTCCCTATCTTGAGTTAAAAAAAAATTACTAAATAGAACCATAACATGTAGGATAAGTTACATCCTCAGATTTGGCAGCTTATGCATCACTGAGATTATTTTTTAATTAATGAATCAAATATATCATAAACTTAACCTGTCTTCTACTCTAGTCTCTTCTACTACTCACTTGGAAAAGATTAAGTATCAGAGATGTTTAATTCAAGCCCAGATCATTGGCATGGGCTTTATAGTTGTACTTTTATTAAAGGAGCAGTTTACAAAGAATGGCATAACAGAGTGAACAACCTCAAGATCATTAACTAAGCAGTCCAGAAATTTTGTCTGGGGGAAAAACCCTGCCACTGATCAAAATTAAGAGGTTTATAATTGTGATAGAACCTCAAAATATTACAAAAATGCACTGTGAACCAAATAAAGAAGGAAAACCAAAGTTAAATAATTCAACCTAATATATTTTTTATTTTTATTTTAGTGGGAAGCAAACATCTGTGTTTCAGACTGCTGGAATCAGGTAAGTGGTTTTAATTCTTTCCCTCTCTCTCTCTCTTCCTTTCCCTTTCTCTTTCCTTTCACATAGGCACAGAATCATAGAGGGGATATCTGAAGGTCATCTTCTCCAATCCCCCTTCTAATACAGCCTGGGACAGGGTTAGCCTTCTTTGCTGCAAGGGAATGTTGTTGGCTTGTGTAAATTATGGCTTTTCCCTTCTCCTTTATTTTTTTCTCACTCCAGACAGTGAAACAAACAAACAAACAAACAAACAAGCAAAAAACCCAAACGCCAGCTTTTACAGAGATGTCAGTTACTTCTCTAGAAAGGCATTGACCTGATAATTATCATCTGAGTAGATTGTTTTAGCTATAAGGATACTCATAAATTTCAAATACTGTGTTAGCACTCTTCTGACAGGCAAGTGCTTCATTCAGCTGTGTCACTTACTAGCTCACAACATTCTTTGAATAAAATGTGTGCTCTAGACTGTGACTGGTGACAAGGATAAATCAAGGGGTCTTAAATCAGGTACCTGATGGATCTCATGAGTCTTTCTCTAGGTCTCCAGATTTAGCCTCAGGTAGCAGAGACAACTTCATGAATACAAGTTGTAGTGGTTTGGTTCAAAATGTCCATTACTTACTTCTTTTCCTTCTGTGAAGTAAGAACCAGGAGAAAAGCAAAGCAGGCACAAAACTTAAACCTTAAAAGCATAAAGAAGTTTATTAACAAAACTAAAAGGCAGGAAAAAAAAAGTTAGACTAAACCTTCAGAACACTTCTCCTCCCCCCACCTTCTTCCCTCCTCCCACCGACAACGTAAAAAAACAACCCTCGAGATTTTCAGTCAGTTTACCATCTCTATAATAACCTTTCTCAGTCCACTTAGGGAGAGGAGTCTCTCTTGCTCATGCTATGGAGACATCTCCACACGAAAACAGTTAAACAGTTCTCTTGTGGCTCAGTGTCACAGCAAGGCCGCCCGGAATGGTTTCTCCTTGCCTGTGAAAGTCCCTTCCCTCAACTTGCAGCTTTCCCCACAACTGCTCGAGGGTTTCATCTTTAGCTAATGGGGTACCATTTTAAGGATGAGCTGTTCAGAAACAAAAGTTCTCTTTACCCATCTGTGGGTGCAT
>VXAD01009407.1:418425-574236 GCA_013399195.1 Dicrurus megarhynchus
GCTTCATCTGTTCTGGAGAAATCTTACAGCACTAAAAGAGTTAATCTCACCCGGCCTTGCAGCTGGAATCCGCCGCTTATCTCTCCTTGCCGGGCTGCTGCCCGCAGTGGGTGAAGGGGGGGCATGGCCTGGCTGAAACAGGGCTGGGGGGGCCGGGCCGGGCCGCAGATGGAACAGGGCCGCTCCAGGGTGGTCTCCTGGCCGGCCCGGCCGGGCCGAGCAGGGCCCGGCCTGGCTGGGCCGTGCCCCGGGCCTCCCCCAGTTACCTGTCCGAAAGCCAGAAGTCAGAGAGAGCTTCCCAGGCTCGGTTCGTTCTTAAATGTGTATCACAGAGGCGTACCAAGCTTCTTAAGTGGCTTAAAGAAATTGTCAATATTCAAACTAGCCAGTTGATTGGTTAGGTCAAGTCTAGAAAAAGCTGTAAGCACCTCTGTGCAAAAGGATCACTTCCGAGGCTGAAGGAGTCTTCCTTAAAAAACTCAAACTATGCTAACCCATGACACAAGTATTAGCTGACTATTTAATGGCCTCTGGAAAATAATTATTTAAGTCTAGTTTTGAGTGTTTATAGCTCATAAATATGTACACTGGAGAAAGCTGCAGTTGTATTCTCTTCACCCTAGATGACTGGAGAACAATTAAATCTAGCTTCAATTGATTAAAAAAAAAATAGTCAGAGGTCTTTCAGCATTACAATTTTTTATTAAGGCCTTTATCCAAATTTTTGTCAAGGGACCTTTTTGCTCTTGTTTCTATGATTAGTTGGAAGAGAAATTATTTAACTTCTGTGTACTTCTAAGGTGACATGTTATAATTTATAGAAATGCCAATGCAGTGAAATAATGCAAACACAAATGAATGTACTGACAATTCCTATGTAATTTCTTCAGAACTGTCACTTTTCTGTGTGTGCTCAGTGCATTAGTGCATAGCAAATGTGAAACAGCCCAGTAATCAATATTCCTTGTCAAGTTCAACTATATTGCCAGGGACTTATTGGCATGCTATTCCTTCTGAATTTTCTTTTCTATATATTCAATTAATTTAAATGCATTTCATTTTCATTCTTAACATATAACACTGCATTTTCATTTGGATCCTTAGCAAATTCTGGGCAGAATGACTCCTTTCTTTTGCAACCTTTTTTTAAAACGCTTGGTAGCAAACCATGTCATTTACAGCACACAGTGCGACACAGAATTCTTGCTGAGATTCTTCTTGTTAACCCAACGTGGACACAGGCTGTGCTGGATAGCTTAATTTCTTGTGTGGTCAGTGTATATAAGAGGAAAAGAACAATGGCTGTATTTACTGAAGTGCTGCACTGAGTCACTGAAAGGACAATTTTATGATGAAAGCTTTCCTCAAAGTTAGGCAGTGTCTTACCAGCCTGTCTAAATTTCTCTCTGTGATAGCTGGCTGTTTCCTACAGTGCATTTTTTCTGTCTGTGAATCTGGAGAATGTGATCTTATTTCATCAAACTTTCAAATCCATTCCATTCTGGAAGAGATGCAGATTAGAGATCTAACACAGGACTGTAATCCATTCAATCCCCTCAGAAGTGTCTCTCTTATAGCTGCTGCTCAGTCTTTATTTATATCCGGACACTGTCTACTGTGTTTGAGAACTTAGAATTTAATATTACTGAGAGATACAGAATCATGTCACAGCCATCCTTTGACTTCACATCCTAATTTGTGAAATGAGCTATCTTTTCTGGTGCTTGCAGATTAGTTAGCACTTTTACCCATCAAGTACTATGTTACTGTCACAGAGAAGTTGAGACAAGTATTTAGACAACAAATAAAGTGTGTGGGTTATTGAGTGGAATGGCTGAAATTCAGTAAACATATGGTCTGCTTTATGGTGTAAAGCAAACAAAACAAACACTGCACCCGAGGCTTTCAATAGTCCACACCCTCAAATGTGTTTTGCCTGGAAACAAAAGGAAAAAACACAAAAAAAGCAACAATTCAGCCAGAAAATTCTGGCTGTCAACTCCCTTCAGAGCTCATCCTTTTGGCCTCTGCTCCTAGGTCCCATTTCTCTGGGGTTTTTTTGTTTTCTTTCTTGCTACCCATGCAGCATCATACCGTAAACAGGGTCATACCAGGCAGAAAAGTCTAGGGAATGCATTCCTCATCAAAATAAAATGGGCTAGAAGGAAGATGGCAAATATTTTCAAGATCTTGAGGACCTGAGCCAGGGAAAGAGGAAAAGACCCAGCTAGATCCAGTAGGAACACCATAGGCTCTTAAAGTGCCACCAGAAAACAAGTGAACACTGATCTCTGGAGAAACCATCTCCCACAGATGGTGGTGAGCTCTGGCACCAGCACAAGCAATTATCACACAGAAGAGAACTCAGCAGCCATGGAAAATACTGATATAAGTTGTAAATTTCTCAGTCTTTGCATTATACTTGGAGTCTCTTTCTTTCATATTTTGTGTTTCTCAAAAAGCTTGTGAGCATCACGTTTCAGCCTTATAACTGATTTTTTAACTTCCTGAAATTTTCTGAACACAAAGCCATGAACTTTTTTTTTTTTTATATACAGGTCATTGACAATTTCTATGTTTCGCTACATTCTTGATTAAGGCTGCTCTTTATGTATGTGAAATCTTATTTCACTTTAACTAGTTCAGTCAAAATATTACAAGCTCAGTTAAACAAACAGGAAAAAATGTAGTTTTCCTGAAAATGCTGTCTGCCTCTACAGGCAAGTCATTTTGTTTCTCAAGTACAAGGGATGGTGAAAAAATAATAACAAAATGGAAAGAAGCATATTATGACAACTGAAGCAAGGTGTTTAATCTGGAAAGGGAAAATCTACCCACTTGCAAGTGCTTTCGTTGTGAATTGCACAAAACCTACCCAGAAGACAGGGAAAAGATGAAATATAGTTTCAGTACATGGGAAACCAATAATCATTGACTGCACATGTGTCCAGACATGTTTTGAAACTCCATTTTGACTGTATTTCTGGGTTTTGCTTTACCACTAGTTTTTATGCTTTACTTCAAATGAAAATTTATAAAAGGGTCAGCACGAAGGGTACAGGGTAATTTATTTATGTGCCATATATACCTAAATAGAAACACTGCAGGTGCAAATGACTTTTGTTGAAGAGCAAGCTGAATGCAGCCATGATCTGATGCAGAATGGAAAGCTCTGTGTGCAAAGGGTGCATATGAGTGCCCTGTGACCCATGGGATCCTAGGGGAATACCCATGTGTTTGAGAACATGGCTGTGGGACCTAAGGTGAATTCACAGTTATGACTGGTGTTAAGAGATGGAGGATTCTTCTAGGAGGGTGGGGAAGTGGTAAAAAGGATCCTACAAGCAGTTTGCCATGTTGAGTAACTTCATCAGCATGAGCTTGTGCTCATAAGGTGCTGATAATCTTTTCCAGACTCTAAATACATCACTGGTGTAGTACCCAAAGAACAACTGTGTAGAATTAAAGCCTAGTGACTGCACCTAGGAAAGAGGTGGGTTTGCACCAACCCTGAGTCCTTCAGTAAAGGGAAAAAAATTCTCAGAATATCTCTGCAAAAACTACCCATATTTCTGTTAAAATGCTTGCACTGCTCAGTCATGTCCTTCAGCCTGGTTGGGCTGGAAGTGCAGCTCAGGGGCTCACACAGTCCCCCAGGTGATGCTCCAGGCTGCCAAGGCTGGCGTGTCCTGTCTGCAGGAGCTGTGAACACAAGCAGTCCTGTCACAGGCGTGTTGGGAGAGGCTGTAAGTCACAAATTATGCTGGGTATCTTCAGACAAACCAGCGCCAAGGCTCTCTTAATTCAAAGGGCTTTCAAAGGGTTGGGGTCTTCCCAAGTGGTTCGTGGCCAGCAGAAAGCTCTCGGTCAGACCCTGCCACAGGAGGAACCAGGGCCAGCGCCCTTCACTGCCTGGTGTGGGCAGGCATCTCTTGTCCCATGAAAACTTCACTAACAAAAACCCCTGTCCGGCATCTGATTATGTTATATTCCTACTTTTCTGTAACTTCTGTTGGCATTCAAGCCTTAAGCCATGAAAATTATAGAGTACTTAATTATATTGAGGCCATTTTGCAGTGCTGCTATGCCATCATACAAAAAACACCAGTTAACTTGCTGCCTTGATAAAGCTTGAAGACAGTTTCTTATTCTCCTTTCCGCTGATTATGTAAATGTTTGTTGTCATTGTGTTAAAGAGGGATTTTTCCAACCCTCTTCTTAATAGTTTTCTTAATCCCCACCAACACTGCTGCCAAACAAAACATGCATTTGATATATTCAGGGACTTAATGACGGAGTCTGGAGGGATTTCAGGTGTCTCTATTTGTGGGATAGTTAGCTTGAATTCACTTTTAAAATAGTTTGCAATTTTTCAGAAGGGGCTGAGAATCTTCCTTTTTTAAAGTTTCTCATGCTAAGCATTCAGAATTATGTTCCAAAACATTACCCTTTCATGTGTGGAGCATAAAATCAGCCTTCCTTTCCTGTGACTTCCAGGTTAAGTAACCAGTGGTTCAACATAACCAAGGCAGTACATAGTTGAGAGACTGGATTTTTTGCAGCAGGTCAAAGTGAACATAAATCCTGTAGCCCCTAAAAGAGGAAAGCAAATACCATGGCAGAGGTGAGTCTCAATCTGAATGACTCTCACCTCCTGCAGCCACTTCAGCCTCAGTGCTGTGGGAAGCAACACAAACCACCTTTCAGCTGAGCTGCCAGCCATGGCTGTGGTGAAACCCATTGCTCTAATGGGCAGGAAGTGTTCATGTTGGATCAGTTTCCTTATTTTTATCTGCAGTCTCCATCCCCATCTCACTGTAGGCTGCTTGAGGCCGTGAATCAGTGTGATTTCTGAGTGCTTAAAGCCATCTGGGTTTCAGCCCTGTGACCTGTAACTTGCTCAGGGTGTCCGTAACTAGCTGGCTGTGCCTGGCCTGTCAGATCTTATTATCGAAGAGGGATTATGGGCACAATACCTCATATGGATGCAGAGGCACTGAGGAGCGGTGAGAGGCTGTGATCATGTCATGGGCTGCAGTAACAGCTCGGGGTGTCACCACTTGGGGCACTACAAGGCTGAGCAGCAGGAACCACGGGCTCTGGATGACATGGTCTTGTGGAAGTGACTGATGCCTCTAGACAGACGGATACAGTAAAACTGTAATCAATGATGCTCTGAATGCCATGTGCCTGTCTCATTCCGTCGAGCCTTTTAGCAGGAACTAAGTAAATCTATGCTAAACTGTCAGATTTTGCAGTTACATGGTACCTTGTCCTCACAAGAGGTCCAAGATGATCATAATCCCAAATCCTCCAACATGCCCCTGAATGCCCCCTGTGGAATGAACTGCACGAGCCACAGAGTGTCAGAAAAAGGGGAATCAAAGCAGCTTGATTTTGATCTGTGCTTCTCAGGCACATGCAATGGGCTGTGCAGATGAGTTGACTTTCCATGCAGCAGTATCAGCCCCTCTGTTGGTAACACTCACATTATGCCTGCGCAGTGGCCCATGATTTCTCTAGGAGATGATTTTACTTTCCCACCCATCAACTGGCTCAGCAAGTAAGGATGTCTCTACAGGTAAAGGAAGTTTTAAAGGATTAAGCTGCAGGGCACTGCAGTGGGATGGGACCTAGAAATAGCAGACCTTACACAGACATGTGGAATATTCTGCCTTCCTAAGTGCAAACAGCAGCTGCAGTGGAAGACAGGCATGGATGAAGACACAGAAAATAGTAAAGCAAAGATATAGTCGTACACATGGAACAATGAAGTTAGAACTGGGGTGGCATTAGTAAGCACTTATAAATCGCTCTTGAGTATTGCTGAGAGACAAGGAGTCAATATGTGTGCTGTTAAGTTTCCTGTAATATAAATGACATGGGGCAGCCAGGTGCAAGTGAGGGAGCAAGTTTTGTGGATAGGAAAAAACTGTGGCTGCGGCAAAGACAGCATTGTGGGAGTTTGTAGGAGCAGGAACCATATACTCTTGTACCTCACTGTATCTTTTCCCCACTCTCTTGGAGATGCTTTTTGCTGTGGCAGTAGAGGAGTTCTTGGGCTGGCAAGTATCATGTGTGGTACATGGCAGGGTCCTCTGTGAACCAGAGCCAGTGCTGAGCTCTATCTTTGCTCCACAAAAACTCACAGTGTTTGGGAGCTTGAAATATAAAACAAGTAAATAAAACACTTTAAACTGAAATATGAGGGCATCCTCTGTTTCCAAGTTATATAATAAGGTATAATTGCAACAGAATCTTGTTTTGTTAATGGTATCACAAGGAAACAGCTGGAAATTGTGATCCCCGCTTGCTGTTCTTCCTTTCCCTCCTCTCTGTCCCACAGCACATGGAAAACATTTCAGACAGGCAAGGAAAGAGGGGCAATTGAAAGTGCCTTCATCCACATGAGCAATCTCAATGAACTGAGCACTGAACCTAGTAATACACAGAGCTTTTTTTGATGATGATCAATCAGAGAAACAGCAAATTGTGCACAATTTATAGTCTTTTTCTCTGATGAAAAGGATTTTGACATGAAGAGTCCCAAGGCATCCAAAATATCCCACTTTTAAAGGGGTAAACTGCTTCTAATTCTGCCACGAACATTCTGCATGGCTTTGAAAATTCTGGGTGCTCACCTGGTGTCAAGTGGCAGTCGGCGATGGAAGGGATGGGGCAGATTGCTTGGATGCAATCAGCCATTCTTATTGATACACAGCTAAGTATTTATACCTTTTCAGCAGTAACTAAAAATAAATCCTTATATAAGCAGTAATCACTATAACAACCATATCTATGTTTCTTAATAATATTGCCAAATTAAAAGCTAGCACTAACCAGCACAGAGACATACCAAACATGCCTTTCCCTTATGCTAGCTATTTTGTGGTAGGCCACGCTGCCTGCCATGGTTTGTGGCCTGGCAATATTACTGCATCCACTTCTGACATGAGTTTAGCAGTGCTATCACTTCTGCTTTCTAGCTGTATCTCCACAGCATGGGACTCAGCAGCAGGATTACTGGGTTTTTACAGGTCTGTCCCCGACTGAGATCTTGTCTTCTGTGAGGGGTGGTTCCTGTGCTGGCTTGTCTTGACACCTTTTATACACAGACAAAATTCTCACCATCTACAAGGTCAGTAAAACTTTCTGTGGTACCTTGCCAGGGTTCATGCCTCAATTATTATTCCCCTGATGAGGGAATTTTTATATCTTTTGCTAGGTGCCGTAAAGAATAGGACCTTCTGTCCTTTTACCTTGCAGATAGTTGTTTATTAAGTCTTATCAGAGAAGTGTGGCCCATAGTCGGGCGTTAGACATAGCACAGAGCAAAGAATGCCAAGAATGGCTGCTTTATCTTGATTACACACTCTTTTAAATTATCCAATTAAAACTTAAAACGAAAGATATTTTCTTTTTTCTACCAATGCTCAATAATTCACCTTGTCACAACAAAAGGAGTTGCAAAACTTTTTATCCAATCATTCCAAACTACCTCTACCACAGAATATGGGGTATTAGAAGAAGAAGTCTAAAAGACAACTATTATCCTCCATTTTGGAGTTTTTTGCTTTTATCTATTGACTATATTAACTAACCTAAAAAGTCTAGAGTTTTCACCCTGTGACAACCTTACATAATATCCCATCACCTAGTTCACACCAGTGTAAATTTTAATTCTTCCCAGAGAGTATATAGATTTCTCCATGGACAAAGGTCAGAAATGCTGATGTACAGGATGGGGTTTATACTTAAAAACAGGCAGATTTATATTCTCTGCATTCTGGACTCCAACAGGACCCAGATGGGTGACAAAGGTACTTTGAGAAGCTCTGTTAGAGTATTTCTCAGACCTGACCTATGAGGCAAGACAGAACCATGAATTTTACTTGTTCACAACACTAGAAGGCTGTCTGAAGGACATTTCACAATCTAGTTAAAAATGTATGTTCATGAAAGATATATCAGACCTATGGGGAAATTAGCCTGTAGTCTTACAGCACATCTGGCAAAATCACTGAGGGAGCCTAGGAGACATCTAAAAGAATGGGTTAAAATAAAATATATATCATAACATATGTTTTGTACAGGACATAAGGAAACTTTGTCTAGTAAAACAAAAAAGGACCATATTGGACATGTGTAAGGTGAAGAATTAACATTCCAAAGAGCAGAAGGAAGTTAAGAGGTGCCACTACAACACTCAGTTTGTCACCCTGTGCTAATAAGCAACCAGTGGTTTACGGTGCATGGAGAAGAGTGGAACTGGTACTCTGCATAAGCTGCTTGATTTGTCTTATGATTGCGAGGGAAATGATTTTATGGTAGAGTCTCTCCCCACCCCTAGTGCTGTGTGCCTGTGAATACCATTTAGGGACTTCTATCTTTCTTCTTTAACTTCCTTTAAAATTAAGGGATTGAATATGTCCAAGTTGCTGTCTCCCTCAAATTTTGTCCTCTCCTCTCAGGGAATTCTTTGCGAAACGGGCACACTTGAAGCTCTGCTGTGTAGGAGCAGGAATTCTGGTGAGGAAAGGCACAAAGCAGAACAAAGGTTTGGTTATGACCCTCCCTCCAGCTTCCTCCTCAA
Organism: Dicrurus megarhynchus; assembly: GCA_013399195.1. NCBI lineage: Eukaryota > Metazoa > Chordata > Aves > Passeriformes > Dicruridae > Dicrurus > Dicrurus megarhynchus. The sequence continues at coordinate 427,019 of VXAD01009407.1, forward strand.
CACCTACAGGCTTCAAAATCCACTTCTTTCTCTTTCATTCCAAAGCTGGATTTCAGGGGAAATTTCAAGGCAAAATGCACAGAATTTCTACTCCCTCATACTGGAATATCTCCGGCTGATAATAATAGCAATCTCAAAATATTATCTATTAAGAATCACTCAATGTCAGAGGGAAATTATTGACCAAAACAATATTTGCAATAAAAATAAAGGTTTCTGGACTATGGAGAATAACAAACATAACCAATTAGCTCCATTGAAAGTTGTAGCCATGGGATTTTGTTTTATATTAGTAAGATATAAAATAATAAATGTATTCAACATTTGCAGATTTTTCTACAGTCAGAACTTCTGATCATAGTATTGATAATTGAAGAAATTATTTTAAATTAGAAGAAAGAAATCTTAAGACTTTTGAACACTCTGAATAATTTATTTTCTGCCTTCATGTTTACTTAGCTCTTGAAAGATTTGCTCCAGGTATATATGCAGCAAGGCTAGTTAATACAATTGTTGGTTGTGCTATAAATGAGCAAATAATTTCTTCCCTTAAGGAAGATGAAGCAAAGAATGAAATATGTACCTCCAAAAGATGATGAGCATTTAGACAACAGCTAATGAAACTTGAGCGAGGAGTGATGAATCACAGAACTCGAGGTCATGGAGGAGAGATGTGTAAATCATCGGTTTTTTCAGTTTACTGTCAAATCTGAAAAATGAGGAGAAAAGAGGAATTGTCTCAAGTTAACCTCAAATGTGTTGTTTGTCTGTAGTAAAAAAAGAAAAAGAAAAAAGAAAAATTTGGTTTTACACTTAGAAATATGAACACAAAATCCTTTCTTCATCCTGAACCTAGGAGTTTCATTTTGAATTTGAATACTGGTGCTGTGTATCTTTTCATTTTTAAAAAAGAGAAAGAAATCTTAGAAATAAACCTTTGTTTATAGATTAATTTGCATTTTGTGTGCCAATTTATATGCACATATATATTCCCCAGTCTGTTAGATGTAGTTTGAAATAAATGACTGGGGCTCAGTTCTCCCATTTTTTGCTTGTTTGAAAAAATGTAACAGACCAGTGGACATAGAGACCTTTTATAGATGTGTAGGCCAGCAGTTGACTAGGCAGCATTAGACTCCACAATTTTCAGGTATTTTGAGAGGACCATAAACACTGCATTTTGAAAAGCTGCCTTCTCAATTTACAGCACTGCTGTTTTAATATGAGAATTTAGCCTTGTGAGGAAAAGACCAAATGGGTCCAGTTCCCTCAGTCATGAAGCTAAGAAGAGGATCTGTAACTTCCCTGTAAGGGAGTGAGCTAAAACTTGGGCTCTGACACCTCTCAGTCTTTGGAGCATTACTTCTTCAGCCAGCAGGACCATGAGCCAGACAGGGCTTGCTGTATTAAATTGAAATGTTTACATAGATGTCAATGGTCTTGGGTCAAGTTCAGAAGGGGTGTCCATGTGTGTCCATGCAAGGAAATGCTGCCACCTTCTTTAGGGAATATAATTTTTCTAAATATTAGGTATCCATTAAATCAAAATATATTAATATTAGCTTCATATTATGTGTAATAGTCTATCTGGTAGACGTCTATGGATCACAGCTAAACCATCACCTGGACATTATACAACTGGAAATAGATATTTTCATGTTAGGAGCAATTCTGGAATAAAGACAAGTAACCATAAAGGGGGAAAAAAAAGGAAGAAATGAAAGTGATTGTCTTTCAAAGTCAAATCAAAATTTTCTTCCTGTCAAAGAAATGGATATAGTGGAAAGATTGTCATAATGCTAATGTAAAAAGAGCTAGATAATTTGGAAAATAGATGCAAAAGACGTAAATTGGAAAAACTGTAAGCATTAGGCATGCCACCCATGCCTTTTCAAGGAGAATGTATCAGATCTGAGGTTACTCATTAAAGACAACAAATATTTTGACCCTTAGATAAAAAACTTTGTTGCTAAAGACAAACTAGTCTTGTCCTGCACTTTTTTCCTGTAATTGTGCATAATAGAGATAACAATGTCTGAAACTATTAGCTAGATTCAAATTATATAATATGGACTTTTGTTGTAGGCATAATTTGGTTTTCTTTTTGGTAAAAGCAAATTGGTTTTCCCAGGGCCTCTATATCAATGTGTATAGCTTGCCATCAGATAGGAGGAGGTTCATGGAAATCAACCTCTTCCTGAGCCCTTGCTTTCCTTCTTGTAAGCAGTTTTGGTTCTGAATTGTCTCCCTAGGGCCAGGTAGACAGAGCCAGAGTGGAAGTCAAATTCTTTTCCATTCTAGGAGAGCACAGAAGAGATTGAGTTACTGGAAAATGATTCACTTGTCCATTTGGGTAATGTCTTACTATTACTTCTCAACTGGTACTTGGTATATATGCTGAGGGTTGAGGATTATATGCCTTCTATATTTCTCTAGCCCATACATCAATATAAGGTCAATTGCCTTTTATAAACACTGCTAAGTTTATTCTTGTAATTATTTTGTGTCAGTGGGCTCTGTACCTCAGCCATAGCTATGTAAAAGATATTTTTATTGATCAGCTTCAGCTTGTACATTGTTTTATTGAACTCCCTCTCTTTCCTCTTGATATATGAGGACAGTAGGTGCTGGCTATCTATTTTACATTCTCTGTATGTTCACTAGGAACTTCTGTTAGTTTCCTGAAATGCCCACTTTCAGTCATGTCTTTACTAAACTGAGCAGACCCAATCTTTCAAATCTCTCCTTCTGTGGAAATCACTGTGTTTTCATTATGTATTATGCATAATATTTTGTCAATCTTCTTTTCACCCTTCACATTCAGCAATATCTTTTCTGAGAAATGATGAAACTGAATGAAAAATGTCAAGTGATATCTCACAAGTAATTTACACAGTGATGTTATGAACTCCTCAGTATTCATTTCCTATTCACTCTTTATGCATCCTAACAATTTCATTTACACTTGATTCATCCTAACAATTTTATTTACTACTTACGCTGTACACTGAGAATCAAGTTCACTAGGATACCAGATGTGGTATTACATTCATTTTCTGTTTTTTAGATTTTTTCCAATGAATCCAAGTATGTGTGAGTAGTTCAGATTATTTCCATGGACATTATAAATCATTAGTCAACAATAAATTTCACAGCTGAACTATTTCCTAGGAATAATTTATTTGAAGCAGTTAGTTCTTTCTATGAATTCCGGTCTTCTATTTTGATAAAGAATTTGTCATTGGTAATAATTCAGCCAATAGTTTATGTAAACACATTGCAACCTTCAATTGTTCATCCATTGTTTACTTTGAATAACCAAGTGATTATTCATTGCTTATTATTTGCACTTCCTAATTGGCTATTTGAGTCAAAATTGTTGCTGTTTCCAGCCACATTAATAGTACTTTTAGTCAGGAACTTTAAAGAAAGTCTAGAATTGTAATTTCATGAATAGAAGAGTCAATATGGTTTGGGTTTTTTTTTGTGATTGGAAGCATTTCTATAACAAGAGCAGACATACAACTTGTTGAAGAGTGTTGTCAGGTGTGTCAGAAGCTGTTTGTCAGATGCAATGTTGGAGAAATCTGATATTGGAGAAGGACAAGGTGGCACCAGTAAATTAACAGTGAATCTCAGAATGTGTATGGGAATATTTTAGGTTGACAAAGCTGGAGAGCTGACAATAGACAAAGAACTGTATAACCAATAACACAGGTAGTGAAAAAATGTGAATATTGCTCTGAAGAACTGAGTTCAGTGGAAGATTTTTTGCACCAGGATTTAAACAGAGGACACAGTATGATAGAAGGATTGCTAATCAGTCAGAATAAGGCAGTGTGAAAGAAATGATCAGGAAAATTTAGAAGTGATTGAAACAGTAGAAACAGGAAAGCTTTGATAAGTTTAAGTTTTAGTGACTGTTTTATATACAATTTTAAAATTAGTTGCCATGCAGTCAAGCAACTTGCAAGGGAAATAACTTATGGAGAGGAGGGTAACTTTTGTTTAATGAAAAAGTAGGTAAAGAAACTGACAGCAGCAAACACAGACAAATGAATTCCTTGGAAACTTACATCAATTATCTCGATAGAAGCTTAAAAATGTTAACTGTAGACAGAAGAAAACGTGGTGGAAAAAAACTGGCATGAATTGATCAGTGAAAGAGACCTTGTCAATTTCTTGCAGAAAAGAGGTCCCATTTCCTACAGGCCCATACAATACAGCACTTCCCTATTGCAAATTTAAATTAATTTTCTGGGGTGCGACTTTCTAAACTGACAAAGTTTTCCAACAGGATGAGGTCATGTGCTACTTGTCTGACTTCCACTTGGCATCTAGTTAAACCAAACTTCCTGACAGAGGACATTAAAGTTATGACAAATTTCAGGTCTTCAGAAGAGAGCTGTATCCTACTCAAGTTTACGTACTCATAGCCACAGGTATTTTCCATTTACAAAATTTCAAAGAACTCTTCTTAAATTTCAAAAGACTAGTCATAATCACAATCCCTCTGACAAGAAAGCCCAGCTCTAGGGTAAGCAAAAAACCTCTGAATTATATTTGGTTTCTTTCCATTATCAGCAACAGCAATATTAAAAGGTGGTGTGGGAATATTTGAATTACCTGAATAAAATACTTCATTTTGTGCTCCAGCACTGACAAATCTTCCAATTCTCATTTATTAAGTACCCATTAGCAAATGATAAGTGGGGCTTCAAGGGCTTCAAAAGTGATTTTTTCATTATCAGGAAAGCGCAGAAACAGTAGGAAGAGCAATATGAATTGCTACATGTTTATCAGAGCACTCAGATTTACACAACAGCAAAAATTCCACCAGAACTGTAAACCAAAGACTCTGACTACAGATCCTTAACTAACAGATCAAAAACAGGGAGCAAAGCATGATAAATCACAAAGAGAAAATCTAAGTCACAACTTAAAGAGGTAGTGGGGGGGAAATAAAAAAAGAGAAACCAGAAGTGGCTTAAAAGCAGGAGATAAAAGGAGTTTGTGATAAAATGAAGCATAAGATTATTATGTGACGTATTCCTGTAATTTGATAAAAACACCTAGACTTTGAATGGGAAAGGAAATGCTTGTTTCACCTTTAGTCAGTGCCCCATTCTCTCTCAATATCTCCAGAAACTCATGTGTTAGAATTTCAGTGCCACAGAGTTCTAGAAGTGAAAATAATTTTGATAAATCTCTATTTGATGTAGGTGTGAAGAGGCACTGAATAAATACAAGAAATTATTTAAACATTTATTCTAAAAGGATAATTTTTTTTTTTTTTTTTTTTTGTGCAGACTTAAGGTAACTTTTTAGCACTAGATATATATTCTTGGAATATTTATTTCTGATAATATAGAGACATGCATTTACTTGCAGTGTGGATATCAAACTGTATGACAGGTTGGGCTGGATCCAAAGAAAAAAGATGTCTAAAAAATCATAGAAAGTCTGTGAAAATAGTAATGGCAATAACCAGACATAAAAGAAGTCTTTCCATTTTAATTACAGAAACACTGGAACTAATGCCTTCACAGGCTTTTAAAACCATTTTCTCCTTGTTTGCACATCTGCTCTTGGAGGCTGATGGAATTTTGAAAGGCAGCATTGCAGATGTCCTTTCAGGGAGATGTGTTTTTGCCAAGCAATATGAGCATTATGAAACTTCCTATAATCTACTTCAATGACCTAGCCTGAAAATACAAGTGAAATTAAAATTACATGGTAACAAAATAACTCCAGCTTGTAAAGATGCTATTTTTTAAAAGCCATACAATTCTGTGGATCTTAGAATGTTTTAATCTTTTTCCAGACACTGACCTTGCTTTCTAAATAATAACTTACGTGCTATTACTCACAATTCTTTGCAGTAAGATCTTGCTTTCACTAACTTTGAAGAACTTTTTATTCTGATTATAACTGAGGTGATGTTCAAGCCCATCATTGCCATATATCTTGAAAAATATTCAGCAAGAAAAATAAATGATGAAATGTCCATCTTAGTTTAGAGTGATAGTTCCTACAATTACTAATTATAACTTAGAATTTGTCAAAATTACAATGAGTAATGTTGGACCAATTTTCTTCTCCTCCTTCAAAATGACAGAACCCACACAGAAAATGTCCACAGAGAGACTATAGAAATACACCCCTTTTTCCCCCCATCTTTGCTGACTTTTGAGACAAGTCTATTGAAAATGAAGACTACTTATTTCTCTGGAAAGATGTCTTCAAAAAATTCATTTGTCAAAGTAACTGTGTCATTGTGAAATCAAACATCTGAGCAAATACAAAGTGGAAATAACATTGTGACGATCTTTTTTTAAAATTTATTTGCTCCTTTGAATTTACAATCTCTTTAAATAAATATACTAACTCAAAACTACTCAACGGGTCCACGGAGGTAGATTTCTTCCTATCGGCAGCTCATAAGATGTGTTCACTAGAGTGTCACACACACCCCAATATATCTGAGGAGAGAGTGAGTCTGCACTGAGTGCTGCAAAACTTTTGGTTTAGTCACAGCAGGCTGGTACCAGGGAGTGAGATAAAGCAGGTCTCCTGCAATTATACTGAATGCTGAAACCAGATTTCTCCTCCCTGGAGTTAAGAGACACCAGAGACACCTGAATTTGGAGCTGTAGCATAGGAGTAGTGTGAGATTGTGTGAAGGGCTGCTCATTTCCACTTTTAAAAAGGAGGAATCCTTTGTGCAAATGATAATAATTTGATACCTCGCAGCCCAACACTCCCCCTGCAGAATGCTGCCCTGAAACACAATCGGTGCAAGAGCCGATAATGTTTATTGATTTAGCAGCAAACTGCTAAGAAACTAAAACATCAAAAAGCCAATAACCTCTTCAAATAATGGGCACACTGCTGTTAAAAATTTACAATTGTTCATTTTGCACATTATTGTACACAATTGTGAAATTTTTATTTATCACTCTTAAATATTTTTAATAGCACACAGCTGCTGCTAAAATACAATTCTACCACCCATTCCTCCTCAGTCTGCTGAGTGTTAGAATGCAATTGTCCATCTTTGCTCCACCCTCCAACAGCAAACCTTCCAGTCACAGAACCCGATGGAAAGTGCAGGGGATTGTCCCTTTGGGTTGGTTCTGTTATCTCACTAGGCTTGGGTCTGCAGGCCCACAGAACTGCTGGCTGTAGGTGTTTGCACCCCTGCCATCAGAAAGTCCACCCTGCTTTGTGGTCTGTTGAATTTTACACCTTATTGGCCATTTTCTGCCATGTCTATACACACTTTTTCATTGCTTCTCTTCCTGTTTTCTTCCTGGTCTCCTCAGAAATACACAACATGTTTCTAGTCATTTTTTTCCCACTGATTCTAATTTTCTTGCATATGTAACTGCATTTGGAATCTTTGCTACCCTTAACTGTACAATTTACATCTTATATGGTTAATTGACTCCCCAGCTCCCCTTCAACTACACATTTTGTACTGGTTACATCTGGTTTATCTTAAGTATTTGACTGTAGCCTTAATTTCTCAACCTAACTCCTATTAAGTTTGAACACTTTCTCATCTTGTATGCTTACAGTCCATACATCGGAGCAACACGTTTCTCTAGCCGTGTTTGTACATTATCTCATGCTCTTGTGTAGCTGCTTAATTAGAAATAATTAGTCTTGATATATTCACTGAACAGTCTCCTAGTTTTTTTCAGAAACCTTTTTTTATAAGGAGTTCAATACTCCAGTGGGATTTCTTGCTCACAGCAATAAAGTAAAAGTAAAAAATAACATGCTCTCAGCTTAGTGGTTCACATCTCTCATACACGTTTTGTTTAATTTCAAAATACATTATGCGCATACTACATTTCTGTGGAGCCCCTCTCTCTTTCTTTAGTTGAATTTTTGTTGTTTATTGGATTTTACAAATAGAGGCTTCAGGATCTTCTCAGTTAGCCAGTGGCATGAATCAGACCTTAATAGCTGAAACATCTTCCTGATGCCTCACTGACATCCCCACTGAGACTTCTCCACTGTTGACAGCTGCCTAAGAATCAAGCACATGAGAGTGTGTGAGCTTCTTTCACTGATGCAAATGCAGCTTTAGCACCTGTCATTAAATTTAGATGAAAAGCATCTCTTTGAAGTGGCCACAATCCGGAGGAGAAATCTTGGCAGAGTACAGCCATTTTGAGACAGAAAGGTGTTGATTCCCTAAAGGATGAGGATCAGTCCTGCTCAGCAGATCTGAAATGGTTTAGTACAAAGATGATGAAAGTATTGGACAATATGGGCAATATGAATAGATGGAGCTGAGTGTTTGGCTTTTGCAGATCTCAGAGGTGCAGTCCCTGAGCTGCTAATCTGAATTGTTGCAGCTTTATCTGTCCTTTAACAAGTTCTAGTGCAGACATGCCACTACCCATGCCAGGAGGAGGCATGAAATAGTGTGCAACCCCTACTGGCTGCAGCCAGCCCTGGATACTGTTGGGAGAAAGCAGTACAGCAGAAACGGAGCCATATCTTCCCCTCTAACTTCTGAAGTCGTGTCTCAGTGTTTTATGCCTCTGTTATTAGGCAAGGCGTTGAACTAGAGAATAATTTTTTCTACTAATGTCCCTTGTTACTGACTTCACATCTTTAAGAGGCTGTAAACATTTAATAGACAGAAAAGGGAAACACCTCATTAAAAGAAATCTCATTGCAGATAATTGGGCGCACAGTTCCTCTGGTGTGGTTAATAGGGTTATGTATTGCCATATCTGATTGTTTTACTGCAGTGGACAAGAACGAAGAGCAGAAGCCATGAAATTTCTGTGTAATTTGGCATTTAGCATTGATTTTCCCTAACACTTCCTGGATTATTGGCAATCCCATATAGCTAACCCAGTGTGAAAACTCTGTCTTTCTTGGATCTGTATTTCATTTGCTTTTTCATTATTCATCAATGTGTCTCAGGCTGCAGTAGTACTGTGTTCTTTTTTAATCGAGTACTGTGTTGCTGTAAGGAGCTGGTTCCTTCCCCTTTGGACTGATAAACAGACATGCTTCCTCTAAAATCTGAATCAAAGCACTTGAATTCTTTGTCTCCTGAGAGCTTCTGAATGTTACTGAATAGAAATAGTCTCCACAGAAAACATCAAGTAAGTTCAAAAAAGGGAAAGATTGTACAATCCTTCCTCAACAATCTTTCTCTTTCTCTTTTTTTATTTCTCTCTTTCTGTTTTTCTTTCTTTCTCTCTTTCTCTTTTTCTTCCTTCTCCTTCTCCTTTTTGTGAGGATTACAAAGAAGATAAACTAAAGCATTGTCTGCTAGTTTTGCTACTGCTACATGATATCAGAAACCTCAATTTCATTCTCTGCAGCTTGCTAATATCTGACTTTCAAAGATATTTGAGCAACTTTTGTGATTCTCAGAGGCTAATCAGGGAAATGGGTGCTTGACTTAAAAGAGCTAAACACCATTACAAAAACATATTGGAGGACTGTTCCTGAACCACCACATTGCCTTTTTCTACATATCAGCCTTTCTCACAGAGTCTCCAATATATTGGGTAGGGATAAGAGCAGTTCTTTATTTTGGGGGAAGGAGGGTGAGGGAGTGGTTGGATATAAATTCCTGTCCTCTGTTTGTGACACCACCTCAGCACCCTGGTCATATCGACCTATTTTGAGATGTTGCACGAATCTTTCTGGAGCCCACTTCAGGCTCTTAAATAATCAACTTCTGTGCCTGCCCCAGCCAGTGACAGATGCAATCTATTGCAAAAAATGTCAGTCTTTTCTGAAGGATTTGCGTTTGCTTTGAGAAATGTGCCTTTCCCTTTTCCTGGTAAAACTCCAAAGAAAAATTAAATGTTCATGGAATTTAATTTCTAACAGAAACCTACTTTCTGTGTTAGTCATACACTAGTTTTTGAAGGAAGTCATGATTCCTGAGAAACCAGACTGCAACTTGGTAATAATCAGACTAGTGCAGATGATTAAATGAAATGCAGATATAATTTTGGGATCTCAAACTAGTTTACAGTGCTGAGCAGTGCCATAGCAGGTATGCCAATGCAATGTATATGTATATTTTCATTCACATCCCTTTTGGCACCCAGTGCCCAGTATCAATGTCAGTAAGTAAGCTGATATCCTTTATCTTCCTTATCAAGGGTTATTTCATGCACACCTCACAGAACTCCAACTCACACACACAAGCCTAAGGCTCAAGATTGATAAAGTGTGCATGACAGAATCATTACATAAGGCATGGAAAACATGACTGATTAAAAATATTCCGGTAAACAAACATAGCCACTATTCCACAGATGTAGAATCTTTTCAAGAGTCCTCAGATCTGGTACATATTTTCTAACAAAAAATCTACAGCATATAAACAGATTATAACACTATAAGCAAGTAATACCATGACTCTAAGTAAGTAAGTAAGTTTTAATATATGAATAAAGGCTTAATTATTTCTTCATGTATATGCAAAACATGTAATAAAAGTAAAATATGCATGGGACACTGGGAAGAATAATTTTTTTTTATCTGCTTGCACTTGCATTATTTTTTTAAAGCCTTTCTTTCTTGGAGACACTGTTTGCCAGCCAGCTAGCTGAGTGATAATCAGAGCTAGTCAGGCTGCTTTAAGGTTCTGGTTGGTCACATAAAAAGTCTTCTTTTCATTTATCACCAATGAAGAATTTTGTGCTCTGTGCTGCTGCAGTGAATGGTAGATGTTTAAGTCACCATGTCAGAGAAAGCACAAACATCTCTAGCAAAAAGCTGGTAACATGGATAAACTATAATCTAGATCAAACTAACAAACTAATCCATGCATGACGGAACCACATATAAAATAGTCCAGACATTTTTCCCCCCCCGGAAGAATTAAATTTTGAATTATATGGTACAAAATAATAAAGAAAATCCAATATATAACTTGAAGTAAGTCTTTACTTTCTATGTCCAGAATCAACTTCTGCTTATGCTAATCTTTGCAAAAGAAAAATTTTCTTTCGTGTATATGTGATATAATATCTTTTCCACAAGATTTGAGTTTGACTTCCCTTTGGTAGAAATAAACATAGGAATTACATGGTAGAATAAATTACTTTTCTTTACATGACATCAGGTTTTGAACTGTTTTTGAATCAGAACAAAAACCTAGCAAAGGGCATTTTATGACATGAGTATGTATTGTGACAGGTTAAATTAAGTAACAAGTTATGGTAGTGACTTTAAAAAAGCAAAACCATGCAAGAGGTTGTTTTTTTTTTTTTTTTTTAGTTCATAATCTGATAAAGTCCAGTTGAAAATTAATAGAGAGACTCATTATGCCTCTTAGTAGAGTTTGACTCAGGTAGCCCATCAACACTAAACTCTCTCAGGACATAAAATGGAATGGAATAGAATGGAATATTTCAATTGTAAGGGACCAACAATGATCATCCAGCTGCCTGACAACTTCGGGGCTGACCAAAAATTAAAACATATTTTTAGGGGCATTGTCCAAATGCCTCTGAAACACGGACAAGCATGATGTGGTCTGACACCCCACATGAGCTTTGTCCTCTTGGCTGCCAGGGCTCACTGCTAACTCAGATTAAATTTACCATCTACCAGCATCCCCAGATTCTTTTCCGCAGGGCTGTTCTCCAGGCACTCTTCTCCTAATTTATATTTATGCCTGCTATTACATCTATCCCAAATGCAGAATCTGGCATTTGCTCTTGTTAAATTTCACGTAGGCTGATCAAGTTTCATCTTTGGAAATTGGTGGGAGACACAGAGCTGAGAAACATATGAACCTAAAACTGATATCAGAAAAAAACATCCTCATTTGATTTTTCACCCATATCAAGAAAGTGATAAGCACAGCAACAAAACATATGTTTTCAGCTACAAAACAGATTTACACCTCCTAGTCAGTGAGAAATTCCATTGAATATCAGGGTTTGCTTCTCCTTTCTCTCTTCTGTTCATCAGATCACGGTGAAAATGAGAGCTGGTAGAGCTGCCCAATTCACCCAGTTTCTTCAGTCTTGGCTAAATGGCTTGAGTACATCATGAAGCCAGGTCATTCCTAAAGCAAGCACAGAACAACTCTAAATCTGTTGCCTTGGGCAGACAAGCCCAAATAATTCAATCTGATTGAATAGACTATATGTTCACCCCATGCTAAGTTCTGAAATGGACACTTCAGAAAAGATCAAAGTCTGGATAGTCTTGTAAAAGGGTGTTTTTCTTACAAAATGGCTTGCAGATCAAATAACAGAAGTGGGTATTCTGTTTTAATAACTAATTTCTCTTATTGGATGTTCAAGATATGAAATATAACAGCATAATTTAAATTAATATAATATTAATCAGAATAAAGCACTCAAATAATTAGCAGTACAAAATAATTACAATAAAGCTGCCCTGGGAGAATTCTAATATTCTCCACTGGAGTATGTCCTTCAAGTTCATTGACTTCTAGATAAGATTTGAAAAAGAAATGTGACTCAAGCATAAAAAAATAAAGCGCTTGGGTTAACAGCTCCCATAGAAAATCACAATTTTCGGGAGAAAATAATAGCAATTGCTATCTATATGAGAAGAAGAAGCTAAACTGTAAGTCAAGTGCAAACGGGTGTCCCTTTTCATCTATTGCAATAACAAAGAAATTGAGTCTAAATTAGAAAAGCTTTTGGAATATAATGTGCTGCAACTGCTACAGCCAGGAAATATCAGATGGGAAGCCAGATCTTTTTGCTGTTTATTCCTTCCTCTGCAGCCTACCTCTGGGCAGCAGGTGGAAGGAGCCAAAAGCTGGCCTTGGCAAGGATGCCCATCCTAGTTGTGAATCCGAGGCATGTGTCTGCAGCCAGTCCAGAAACAGGCATTCTGAGGGGTTCCTATCACAAGGGTGATGGGAACTCCTGTTGCTGGAGTCCTGGAGGTTTTATGTGTGGGGTGAGAGAGCGCTGTGATCAGGTGGGCATCAAAAGCACAGCTGAGGAGAGATGAAGAAAGCTTTCTGCCCAAGCGAGTGAATTTCATTCTCCACCTGCATCTGAGCAGGTAAATATTCCTGATGTGAATTTAGTGAGCAAATCTCAATTAATTGGGATTCTGTGGCTGAAAACCACAAAATCAATCATCCAAACAAACCAGACTACAATACAATGTGCGTATACGATACTAACAAAACCACCTGAAAAGAAGTATAATATACCTGTAAATATATATTTAAAAGATCATTTTCCTGTTTCTAGTCAGTCCCTTGTGTCTACATTTGCAACAAGTTGCTAACAGCCTACAGATGATTCAGACTTCCCTTCCTTGTACTTATCACATGAACTGAGAGCTGAATTAGGTCAACGTCAACCTTGTAACACAGAATATAAGTTATTCAATTCAAAAGAAATCCTACAGCTATTTTGAACAGAAAAGACCAGATCACCGAGAAGTATGGTGCCATACCACTCCAAGTCCCAGAGCACAGGCAATGCTTCCTGGTGGTAGTGGTCGTAAAGCAGAAAATAAAATAGGGCAAACCAATACTCCAGCTGCTTTCTAATAATTATGTTGCCCATTTCTTCTCAGTTATTTAACAAAAACCTACACCATGAGGAATACCTCTTTTGCCACAATTTTCATTCCTAATTGTACTCTCTGGACCTGATTATTAATTTGGAGAAAATTACAATTATCTGGAAATGCAGGAGTCCTGCAATTTCTTTAAAACTCAATTTTATTATAGGACAATAAAATCAAGCAGATGGTCCTAAGGGGGAAGAAAAGAAGGAACAAAAAACTCCAAACCAAAACCAAATCAAGCTGAGATAATTATTGCCAGCAGTGGTACATCTTTACCATTTCAATAGTTCGGATTATCTGAGGGAAAAGAGATGGAGCTGTGCAAAAACAATGACAGGATAGACCTGGAGTCAGAGGCTTTATCTGAACAGCAATGGGCAAAGTGGCTGAACCATCCCCTGTTGCTAACACAGTAATGAAGCAGCACGAGCAGCTCACATCACCCATCGTATCAAACACAAGGAGTGCACCTTTGCTCTGCTCATTGAGATGTGTGACTGCTTGGAGCAATTTCTGTGTTGAACAGCAGCCCTCTCCCTGCCGGGGCAGGTTGTCTGCAGGATCCTCCTGGCTCTTTACAGAGGGTGCTATAAGCTGTGTTGTCTGTATGTTTGCTTTTAATCCAGCAAAAGTCAGTGTTTAATTCCAACTCTGGTGCTGTGTTACTCTGGAAGCAGAGAGCCTGCCTGCAGCACAGAACAAAACCAAAGCTTAGCAAAGGCCAGCTGAGGAGGCTCAACCATGCATGGGAGGCCACGTGGCCTCTCTGCAGAGCAAACGTTGGTATTGCTAAATTAACAGCATTTTCCATGCTGCTGGAACACCTGCTGGTGTAGTGGTTTTCGTTCAGTCAGAAGGAAAGTCAACGACTCTGAAATGCAATTTCTTCTTTGACTTGTAATTTTCCTTCAGTGATTCATTCATACCAGCTTCCTATCTATGTACGCCAGTGGCTTTGAGGGGTTGGATAATAGCAACAACAAGAATACTCAGTCTAGTGCTGGCCTCTTGCTTTAACAAACAGTTATCACTTGGAACATGTCCAGACTCAATTTTTGGGAAATTTGGGCATGCAACTGTCTTTAAAATAAATAAAACTGTGCCTGTAAGTCAGAATTTATCCCTTACTCCAGTATATTCCTTTGAAAATATTCTCCCCATCTAAATGTACACAAATGTTAACTAAAATTCCATATGCTTTCTGAACTCTCCCTGTTGACATCCATCTCTAAGGGTTCTCCTCTGATATTTATCAGACTACATTGCACATGTAGACACAAGCCTGATCCTCTCTCTGGGATTTCTTCACAGATATCAAAGATAGGAGCCATCATTTCCTTTCATTCCCCAGAATTGTAATTAACACTGTTCTGATAGGAGGAGAGGAACACAATGCTCTTCTAGGTTGCCCTGATACTCTTGCTGAGAAAAAGTAAATTTGTTTACTCCCTCAGTCTATCTGGCAGGGGGGTCAAAGAAGGGACAAAGACACAAGCAGAAACCATCCCCGTTTTCCAGATCACATGGCCAGTTAACTCACACAAGGCTTGATGGTTTTTATTTTTTTCTATGGACAAATAGTCCAAGCCACTGGCTGTCCTTTATTTGGTCTGACTTATATTACTCTAAGAAAGTAATAAAAGGGTACCAATGGTATGATTTTAAACTATATTTATTGTCACAGAATAGAAACAAATTAGGAGCTACATCTCTTCTCATGCCCACAGCCATGGTTAAAGATAAATATGAGCAACAATAACTGTCTATCTCTACCTCAAACACCCACAAGAATGGAAGAGATTTTCTT
The DNA here is from genome assembly GCA_013399195.1 of Dicrurus megarhynchus. Taxonomy (NCBI): domain Eukaryota; kingdom Metazoa; phylum Chordata; class Aves; order Passeriformes; family Dicruridae; genus Dicrurus; species Dicrurus megarhynchus. The sequence continues at coordinate 442,395 of VXAD01009407.1, forward strand.
CTTGCTCTGAAAGCTGACAATTCTGTCTGTTTTCACATTTGGCAAGAATTTAAAAAAAAAAAAAAATAGGCCCTTCAGAGAATAGGTTTTGCAAAATAAAGTTCAGCAAGGTGCAAGGTAAAATTTAACCTCAGCTATTTGGTTGTCATAATCAATAATAGTTATGCTCTTGGGCTTTCTCCTTGTAACTGTATGTGCATATAGTACCGGCTAATTTCTTGCAGCTCCTGAGTTGTCAAATATCTACTAATTGTTTGATTTTTACAGAGGATCTGTGTACAGTTCAGGTTCAGGTAGATTTATGGACATTCATCACCTTTGCAAATCCAGCCAGATGTTTCAAAGGGTCAGAGTGTCCATGTCTAATGGAGAGTACTGCCAAACAAATACCTCCCATCAAGTTATACCTCACCTCAGCCATTCAGCTGAAGCCCTCTGAAATCAAGGCAATATCTGTGACTAAAAGTGAGCATTATGTATTGTACAAGAAAGAATAAATATGGCTTAGATGCTGAAATACTTCAACTGAGGGCATGTATTAATTTTTTGTAACTCTGGCTCAGTGGACCTGTCTAGGAAAATAGTGTCATCCAGTCTGAAGTGAATTTCTTTATTTCTCCGTATTTCTTTATACTTAATACAAAATTAAATTTAAACAATGTTCAAATATTGATTTAAGCAATTCCAATGCCAAGTTACCTGAGATAAGGGACATAGTTTTAATTTACACCCAGATCCATTTTCATCCCCCTGGCAGTGTCAGGTGGGTGTGAATTATGTACTCTTTAAAGCTGACATGACATGCTAGAGCTTTGCACAGCGGATACAGAAGAGGACTCAGAGGGTCAAGGAAGATAATCTTTCATAGATAAAGTCCCTTTGAATATTCAATGGAAAGTGGTCTCAGATTTGGGTGATTTCTGAGAGACTTATTCTAACAATTTAGTTCATCTGCTGTGGTGTGAGCTGTTGTGACCTTCTCAGTGAAGGGTATTAGGAGTCTATTTACACATTTTCTAAATGACACTGAAAGAGACCTCCAATGAGGCCTCTAATCTGGGGCAGAGAGGGGTAACATGCTATGAGGGAAAAAAATCTACCTTGTTATGCAGCTCTTTGCAGTCATTAAGAGGTTTCAAATGCTAGAGGGTAAAGATGGGGCACAGGGCAGGATTGAGAGAAGGGGATCAAAAGGGGAGATTAAAGCACTTCATCATGTAATTCTATAATTTATTATATTACTAATCTCAGCACACTGCAGCTCCCAGCTGCAATGCAACTGAAGCTGGCAAAGAGCAACAGTAGATATCATGTGTCATCCTAGACTAGAGTGCAGAGGAAGGAGTTTTGACGAGGAAAACAGGCAAGCCTTATTGCAGGAAAGTTCAGAGGTGTTCATCAGAGAGGCCAAATAGACTTCAGCTACTGTAGGCTTGTCTGAGAGTAGTTTCTCTGGCCTGGGAGGAAAGGCACCTAAAACAAGCCTGACAATGTTTCACACTGTGGTGAAGAAACCTGATTTAGCAAACTTGCATCTATGCTTCTAGTCTGTGTGCTTCCATTTATCAGCTTGATTTTTCCCTAGCGTGAAGTAATATTTCACAACCTTTGCCAAGCTGCCACTGAGCAACTTTGATTCTCTTGTCTTCAGCTGATAAATTTTTTGAACTCTTGAGAATGGGCTTGCAAAGAAAGCTAGGCTGGTCCACACAACCAGTGGAAGAGGAGTGGGTCTTGGAGTCTCAAATGCCTGGGAAGTGTTTTCTGTTACATCAGCATCGTTAATCTAGTGAGCCACTGGATCATTTTTCACTGTGCTGTTCCACTTTTGCATACATTTTTCTTATTCTTCCATGTGAGATTGAACTTGCACATGCTATTATGCAACATGCAGGTGTTTCAAGTTCTTGAAGAGAATATGACCTCACTTGCAGTGTGTAAACCATAGTAGAAATACCATCCTTTGTGCTGTTAATCAAGGGTTTTTCTTTTGTTTTTCATGTTGTGTAGTTGTGAAAGGGTTGCAAGAATTAAAAAGATCCAAAAGAAATCTTGGCAAGAAATCACACGATCAGGACACAATGTTTTTTTTGTTTTTTCTTTCCTATTAAACATTACTAGAGTTTAGTAGCACTAAAAGTGCTACTGAAGCACTGTAGATTAATTTATATGGAAATTGTATCTTCCACACTGAAGCGAGCCTCTGGTCAATAGTGTGATGGTTAAGGATTGGAGGAGATTCAGTGATGAAGTTTAAGATTTCCAGAAGGCTGGATTAATTGATGCAGCAGAGAAGTGAAGGACCAGACCACTTCCAAATTCCAGTGCAGAATGTACAGAAGGAGATGAAAACAAATTCTTCAGTGTCATTACCAGAAAGCTATGAATTCATGCCAGTCAGAAAGGGAGTTTCTCCTGGTGAAAGAGTCATCATGAGAATGGCCAGGTAGGGAAGTTTATTCTGAGAACAGCGAGAAGATTCAAAGATGAAATCTAATTCTGGTTTTAAGATCCATGGGATCATGAACATGGGTAGTTTTGCTACACTAGAAATTTATAACCTTTAGATATCTATTAATATCTATTAATAGGGAAATGAGCAGTGATTTTTCTAATTCATTCAAAATGCAAATAAACGATATATTTTAATTATTAAGAAGGTTACATAATTTTCAGTGTTCAATGTCAGAAACATTTAACTGAGGTTATAAATTCTTTATTTTTTCACTCTGTGGTTTGCAGGAGTACTCTAGCAAAAGAAGCCAATCTGGATTTAATTTAAAAACAAAGCATGTATTATTTGAAGATTCAAATAAACTTCAAATAGAAAATTTTATTCTATTCTTTATAAATTCTTCAGAATGTTTTGGAGGCTTAACCTGGTATACACTGACAGTGAGAAACATGCAAAATTAATGACACGAAAATAAGAAGCAAACATTTCAGGCAATAAGTCTAGAAAGCCTTAAAAATTGAAAACAGCAATAACATTTATCTGTGTTCTGCATGGCACTCACCTTAGGGAAGCTATTAATACATTTAGTGTAGGTGGTGTGTTGAAAATTACTTTCAGAGTTATCCCTTGCCATAGCTCCTCTTAAAATAAAAGGAAAATATTTTTAATACTTTCATTTCCATAGCACTTTGAAATACATACAAGCTTTTTCCCTTTTTAAAAATATTATTTGCAAGAATTCACATTAATCAATGACTGCGTTGTCACTTCCAAACAAAGAAATAAAATATATCAAAAGCTGAGCATGCACTGAACAAAGCAATCACATTAAAAAGTTTATTTTTTTACCGTGGGGCTCTAAGATGTAAAATGAAATGGAGAACATAAACAAACCCTTTCAGAGGTTATTAGTGATAATGAGGTCTTCTCATGGTCACCTCTTGAGAAGTTGTTTCCTTTTTGCTTTGTTTGTAGGCTCACATTAGAAGCCTCTTTTTCTTCTCCTTCTTCTCCATGGCTCCCGTAACTGTGTGCTAAAATTGCAGGAGTCAGAGTCAAAACTAAGATTTTTGTCCATAGAACTGCTTGTTTCTAGCATCAGTAAAATTTTCTCCATCTATGTCCTGGGACACCATCCTTCCAGAGGCAAGGTCTCTTAAGTAAATGAATTGATTTTTTTGGTTGCAGCGAGCTTCATGAAGCCTGAAGAAAATAAATGCTGCAGGCTCCAAGTGCACTCCTTCCTCAATTCTCTGGACAAGTCACCTGGGGATGTGTGATGTGTCCATGTCCCAACTCTAGTGACATGGACATATCCATCTGCTTTTGGTCTCCTTTTAAACAGTAGGAATTGTAAGAGAAAACATAGCAACCAACCCTGCAGCAGAGCAGCAGTGCTCTGCTCTGGGCTGAGAACATTCTCCACAACCACGAGTTCCTCTGTGGCCTGAAGTCATGGACCTGCAAACACCAGCTAGAACCTGGATAAGCCATCCAGACCTGAAACTGCAGTAGCACTTCAAAGATATGAAGGCTGGGGTTCTAAGGAGTGGTGACAGCTGATTTACATTGAACAATATATGAATTTGCCTCGTCCTTCTTTTCTTTCTTTTCTTAACCTCAGGCTTCTTTTCTTAAAAAAAAAAAAAAAAGGCATAAGAATACATTTCTATTTTTCTCCCAAAGGATAAATATAAATCATCTATGAAAATTGGAATATTTTAATGACTCATTTCAAAAGACCAACCATTCCATAACAAGCTTTTACCATCAGCTAAAAGTGGAGCTTACTCAGGGAGACAATTGGAAGTCCCTAGATATATCTTATTAATTAACAGGAGAACATCATTGTCAGCATCTCTAAATAATTTATCCACCCTATCAACTATTTTGATCCTAAAATTTTTCTGGATATTCATCCTCTATGAGTGATTGCAGGAAGAATATTGATGCTTTAATAGTGATATCGATCACTTTTATAGCATTTGGCAGTGATTTTTAGCACCAACTCATAAAACTGGTGGAACAGACTGATGAATAAGGATTTGCAAATTTGAAGAGCTGCACAGATATTAACTAATCACTGTAACATCACTGAGCCAATATGTTATTATGCTGATGGGAATATTAACATAGAGTGACTTTCCATATCTTGAAAAGCGGAGCTCACAACTTCCCACTATTTTCTCTTTATTTACACTGTTTAATGATAACAGCCCAGAACTCCTGAGTGCATGCAGTAATTTTAGGGATGTCCAGCTCCTCTGAATCTCCCATAGACTTGCAGAGTGTTTAAGCTCTCAGGGGATAACAGCCATGCCCAGCCAAGGAACCAAACCAACAGAGAGCAGGTTGTGCTGATGCCCCCAGCACAATCCCAAAGTGCTGTACATCACTTTGCAGCTCTCACCTGTGCCCAACTCACCTCACTTTTGCTAAGAGGGAGGAGATGAGCATTGCACTGCAGCAGCCAAAGCTGGAAGGATGGGCACTGAGAGAAGTGGTAGCAGTATGTTCCCTTGTGGAGATATAGAAAAATCCCTCCTTCTTGTGTCACAGCCCTCAGCATGTGTGGAGGAGTGGTAGGGTGTGAGAAAGTGGCCCCTGTGCAAGCAGAGTTTGCAGGTGCAGAGAAAGCAAGGGCAGAGTGACCTTGCAGAATGTGGAAAGTCCCTAGTCTCAGTCCAGGAGGAACCAGGAATGTAAACATTATTGCTACTGTATATTAGAGAGCTGTCTGGGATGATAAAGGGGAAAGCTTGCTTATCACTCAAATTGAGTCGTGTCTCGGTTTCCCTCGCCCGATGCACTCCAACAGTAGGGTGCTGTGGGCTTCAACAAAGATCTGCTGAGACCTCTGAGCACTGCAGGGCATGGATCTCCAGATCTGTCACAGGCTGCTTTTCTTTAAATGATTATTCTGCCATTTTGCCCCTACTAAGCCAATGCCCAGAAATCAGACTTAAAGTACCATTAGGATAATATTCTCAATCATGAAGGTGCCTTGTTCATTGCTGCTTGTATTTTTATCCTTTACCTCCATTTCATGTGCTTTTCTCTTTCATGTGCCACTAATTATCAGTGATGAAAGAGATTCTCCTTTGCTGATCCTTCCCAGTTAGGACTGGATGTAGCAAATCTGAACGTATCACGAATACCACTGCAGTCTGAGGCAAACACAGCTGCCCTGGAAGGAGCTGGCCTGTCTAGCAGGGCTGGTAGAAATACCAAAGAGCTACTGCAGGTTTCCTCAGACAGGGACAAATCAAGGCACTAAATGTGCACGATGGTTTGTCTTTGAAATGCACCCAGTCATGGCAAAGGCTGATACACAAATTCAAGGCTGAACTGTTGCCTCCTTAGGCTATAAGGATAAATTTGCATTGATCTGGGCCGTGACAACTCTTGATTTCCCAATCTTTCTTTGAAGGAGACTCAATAACTCAAGGTGTTGCAACTCTAATGCTAAAAGGTGGTGTGAGTGGATGGTCTAATTAGACACTAAATAACATCATTGCTCATGTGAGACAATAGGTGTGAAACCACAAAGGAAGTGGCATTTGTAAAGACCCTATTTGTACCTATTTTCTGATTGCAAATGCTTCTGTCCCATGAAAATTTTCAGCTAGAAACTAGTTCAATGGGGAGCTAGTTTATATGTAACCATGAATCATTAGTTATGATGTTGGTGCTTTGGTTTCCTAAAACATATTTGGGGCTAGTTTAAGCCAGAGGACCATTTTAACATGGGGGAACACTCCCCAAAATTGGAGGTGAAATTAAATACAGTGACAGGTTTTCTCAATGTTCTACTTCATTTTTGCTCTGGAGCTCCTCTCAGCTGAAGCTCTTTCTTAAGAGCCCAGATCTGGTAAAGATGGAAGAAGAAGAGCTTCAGCTCGACAGTGAGCCATAGAAACCCTTCATACAAAATATTTGTGTATAAAACATCTGGACCTGTGGTGCACAATACAGATTTTGGTAGTGTGAGGTTTTAAAATAATAGAAAATTGGTTAGAGAGGTCATCTAAATACATCCCTTGCCCCACATTCAAGCTGGCTTATTATTGATAAGTGGAACTGCTATGCATGAATATCTCAGATCACAGAATCTTTATGCCACTCATGCATTTTCTTTGTGCTTCTCCTACTTTTACTGCCATGATTGCACTTGGGGAACTGTAAAGCCAAAGTTAAGTGCTGCAGACTCTTTAAAGAAGATAGCAAGCATTTATCTCCAATGATTTAACATTTCATTTATTGTAGCTATAAAATAAGATAAAAATTTAAATATGCCCATCCTGCACGTTTTATCGTCCTACACAGAGAAGCATAGCATTTAAAAGCACATCAAAAGAGCTTCATTGCAGTGGGAAATTCACTACTCAAAGTGTAATGCAGGTTGTCTTAACCTGAATCCATTTGTCCTGTGTTTTATGTTATAACTACTGCCTTGTAACATCCAATTTCTTTTTACACAATGCTTGACCCATTGCTATGCAAAAGAGCATTTTGTTTCCCTTTTAGCAGATAGGTTGTGGTTAAAGAAGGAAATAGGAATAATAATAGGGAGTGTGAAGAAACTTTTACAGTAATGATCACTGTCAGCCCACACGATAGGAAGGTGTATCACTTGGAACAAACTTGGAAGTTGGCACTGTGAGAATAAGAGCTGGGAAGAAAAATCTGTAAGCAGACTGCAAGGGATGGAAGTTAAGCCATGTGGAAGGTACACAGATACAGCAGGCTTCTTCAGTGCCCTGCATCAGAATCATCATCCCACAGAGCTACCATTCCCCTACTTGCCAAGGCAGTTGTTCTATATGTTGGATAAATGAAAAAGGACTGGTTAGAGCATGAAGGATGCACTCATACTGCTTTACTCCACATTTTCTCACACCTTTAAAAACATATGTTTGGTTCCAAAGGCTGGATGCATCTATTTCCTTATCAATGAATGGAAACAAAAGCTATATACCTGTCAATACCTCCAAGTGTTCTCACAGCAAAATAAGTCCCAGCTGTTATTCTTATTAATTTCCTCTTGTATTTCAGGTAATTTTGTTCTTTGTAGTAGATATGAAATGAACCTGGTAGGTGAAGCACAGAAAATGGGATGGTGTTCAGTGCTCCTCTACATCTCATAGTGATACTCATGATCAAGATATTACCTTGTCAGCTGTCAGCTTGCTAAGAAGGAGTACCAGGGAGCCAAACAAAAAAAACCAAAGAAAACCCAAACCCCCTATACGAACAAAAAGGAAGAGGAAAAAAAATATGCCTAAAAAAGAGAAAAAAATTACTAATAAAATCAAGCATCAATAGATAGTGATGTTCTTTACTGTGAAATTGTATGTCAGTTCCTATTCTCATGGTCCATCAAATACTACTATTCTAATAATCTGTCAGGTCTAATCAGAGGGAGCCAGCCAGACTACCAAAATGTTTTGTGCAGCTGGGAGCTTCATGTCATGACCAATCAGGCACTACTCTCTCTGTCACCATATGATATATGTTTTAAATAAAGCACAATAAACTCTGTGCTGAAGGGGTATTTTAAAGATTTAGTTTTTATTATTTTTGTAATAATTTGGATTTGCTAATCAAAAGTTCTGCTTTGCTTCAGTAACCTGAGCAGCTTTAGTGAGATAAAAAGGCAAATGAGAATGAAAGGAATGATGAAGCTGTTTCTTAAAGTGTTTTGGGTTTTTTTTTTCTTTTGTTTTTTCCTTAGGGTCAAAATTCATTTGCCTGGTTAGGGTGACGCAACTCATTTCCACAGATATCTTTCCTTACACTTTTTAGAAACGCACTACACAGTAAGTGTAAATCAAATGTAATTTTGTTTGAAATGTATGGTCCAAAGTTTTCACTTCATATAAGGCTATGAAAAGTACCCTGATTTGTGCTGAAGATAAACTTGATATAGTGGTTATTTAAAAAAAAAAAAAAAAAAAGGGTAAAACCCAACATTCTGGCTGGGGTAATAATGTAATAATATTTGTCCCTCAATGAATAAGCATCTTAAGGCCAGGCCACACAGACTTTCTAAGAGGGCAGATTGAAGGACATTGACTGATGCAATCACTGTATTACCACTCCCTCACACAGCTTTGGAACTTCTTGTCTCTGGAAAAAGTTAACCGAAGTTCAAACTCAGTTTGGCCTCCTCTGAACATCCCAGCTATCCAAAGGACTGGAAATGTTAATAACTACACTAACAAACTGACAAAAACCAGAACTTGAAATAATGACTAGACAAAACGGGGCACAAAACAGGGACAGGGAAAAGCATGAGCAGCAGAAAACTTAATTTCCCTCTGTTCTTGTTTGCAGACTTACCTACCTCTCCTGAAGAACAGTTTCTAAATATTACAAGCTATATGATATCTTTTCTTTCTTATTCTTGTTTCCACTTTAGATGCTTGTCTCCTGAAGTTTCTCCATCTCTTCCTTTTAATCTTGAGTCACAGTATGAACATTTGTCCTAAAAACTACCAAAGGAGAATCAGCCCATTGGGAGGAAAAGAAAGATTAATTTGTAACAGTTAATGAAATTAGTTTCTTCCAACTTTTTCTTCCACCTATAGATTACCAAGTACTCAAACACATAATTAGTTTTATTTTTTCACAGGCTTTGGGAAAAAAATTCTAGTGAAAACAGCATTTAGGAATAGCTGACTTTAAGTATCTGAGCAGAAGAATAAAAGCGTACCCCCTCCAGATCGGTTATTTAGCCGCAGAAATGTCATGGCATTATTCACCCTCCTGAGATTCAACATTTTCTTTCTTAAAAACACTCTAGCACAGTAGCTGTCCTCCTCTAAGTACTCCGTGAAGATTTTAAGCGTATTAAACTGATAACAGACTGATGAATATTTGTAGTCAGATTTTTTTTTCTTTTCTCCAACAAGTCTGTGGAAGGTTCAGGAGAAATGTCCAGGATAAAAGCCAGTCTGGGAAAAAATATTAAATAGCACGGTCTCCTGTTGATGAAATATCATTTTTTGAAGCTTTTTCTGAAGTCACTAGAAGATTTCACAGGCAGATCTATATGAATATTTGGGCTCCAGGCCTTTGTTCACAGTCTGAACCGTGTGCCACCACCCTTTTACAGGCTATGATCCAGGTTAGAATGCTTTTTATCTTATTGAGGCACATTGGTAAGCTCTTGTACCCTGGAGGGCTAAAGGACTCCTTGACTAGATAATGAATTTTCTTTCTGTTAAAGGTGTCTGGATGGAATTCTACTGTTCATCAATGGAGACCAAGGCAGATAATCAGATGTTCCCCTAAATATAGTTGTGGATTTTAGGTGGGTACCTCAGCTATTCTTTTGCCACCTTGCTGAAGCAACCGTACAGAAAATCAGTGTTTTTTCCTTGGAATAGTGCTAATGCATTTATTATTAACCCTCGGCATCCACAAAGGCATTTCTCCATGCTCTCAACTTGCCCTTCAAATGGTCCCCTGTTAATCTTGCTTTGGGTGTCAGGGAGCAGCTACTGGGATCACAGCCAAGAACTGTGTTGAAGGAACTCTTGTCTGCAAGGGGTTCTGCACCTGCCACAGGAGTGACCTGAGCCATACCTGAATTCAGGAAAAGCACTCATTTGTGTCATCAGGTGATCCTCAGATCCATCCCCCTTCAGAGAACCTTTGTTCAGTTACATCATGAAAGTGGACATATCTTACCCTCAATAAAAATGGAAAATTTTTCTAGAAAATAATCTAATCTTGAATGAGATGAGCCCACCTCCTGCTTGAAAATTGTACCTTCCATTTGACTCTGAACATACAAGAAATATTTCTTGGTGTTTTATCTGAGAGACCCTTAACCTCTTCTTTTTAAATACATATTACAGATGATGTCTCTGTTTATCAGCTTTCTGTCTTTGAGCAGGGCAAATATCCCTTGACTGATTTTTCTGCTCACTTGGGGGAGATCAGATTTTATCTTCTCAATCTTACACAGAACATTTTATTTTATATTTTTCATATACCTCCTGCACCTGTCTTTAAATAAACACAAAAACTTTGCCAAACCTAAAGGCTACAGAGACTACAATTCCATCTCTCCCCAAAGCTCCTCTGAATTGTGGCTTGTAGGATTCCCTCTCATAGGACAGAATACAATGACTGTTAGCTGTGCTCAGAATCACAGACGCTGTTTCTATGAAAGTCTAGTAAAGAGAAAACATCCTTCACAAAGGAAAAAAAAAGTAAATAACTCTTAACACTGCATAGCTTTTCCATTCAGTAAATACTGATAGGCTTGAAAACCATAAGCTTAATTCTATCTGATAAATTTTTAGAATTCCTTTGTAGCCTAAGAGTGTAACCCTCAATGGCCTCATTGTCTTTGCAGCTTAGATGCCTTTGGAAATATTTCTGGGTTTTGGAAGAATATAAGAACTATCTCTCCTTTTTTGCCTGTGAATAAACTCAGACAAAGCAAGATTCCCTTAAATTCAGGCAGAACATGTAAGATTTTAAAGTTAAAATTATTTTCAAAGGTGAATCTTATTCTCACATCATTTCAAAAGATACTGACCCTTTGGAGATTTGTGATCTGTCTTGAAACTTGATATTAGTGTCATGAGGTGCAAGCAATTTGACAGTGGAGGAAATATAGATTTTCTCTCCTTCCTGACTCCCTTCCTCCTAAACATGTGCTAATTACATTGGAGAGGCTCAGAAAATGTTATTATGAAGACTTATTAAGGATTGTGTTTCATGAGACTGAACACTGAGCTCCCCATGGCTTGAACCCTGCTGCAACAGCTAAAGTGTTGGCACAGGGAAAATGTTTTAAAACTTTGTTTTCCGTATTGTCCATACGAGTGCTTGATAAAGAGTTATTCCAGGGCAGAATGACGGAGGGAGCCAGTGAGAGTGTTTCCATCCCAGCCTGGTGCTGAGTCCTCTGTAGTTGAGCTTTCTTAAGGTGGAATTGCATATGCTGCTGCAGGATTGCAGCTTCTGGTGATCCTGCCTGTCGGGCTCACGTAGTTAACTTGTCATCTTTAATAGCCCCAGAGTGGGGATTCCTGAAATAATTACACTAAGCTAATTATCTAAAGTCTGAATCACTGCAGATGATGCTTGACTGGTTGGGGTGCAGCACAGACTCTTCTCTCCAGCAGCCCATTTATCTGAGATGAGTCAGGAAAACAGTGATCTCATTACTCTTACAAACACTGTTCTGGGATATGGTTTAGTCAGAGAGATTATATTTTCCTTTTTTTTTGTTTTTCCCAGAAGGATTAATATGAACAACAAAGTCATCATAGTAATAAATGTGGTTTAAATCAGGTCCATAATGTCTGAAGAAAAGCCTTGGAATGACCTCCAAGTCTTACGGAGAGTATTCATTCCTTAAAGCATCACTACCATGCAAGGACGCCTCACAGCTGATACTGTCAGATTTGCTAAAGCTCAAAGAAGCAGTGGAGGGATTACTTTCTCCTTCCTGAATACTTATCCATATCCTGCAGTACTCCAGTGTCTGTACATCCCTTTGGAGGGATCCATATTTGCCTTGTTCTCTCCCACACTTCCTTTGGATCCCACTTTCCATTACCAAACATGGGAAAACAAGAAATAAAAAAACAATGTGAGAGAAGGGAGTACATAAGAGCCTGGTGACTGTGATTTCCCGTGCTTCTGATGAATACCCAGTGGCTTCAGCAGGTGCCGTGAAACTGGAAGTTGTGCAGTATTTTAAAAACCTTCTGTATTTTCTGCAGACAGGAACAGCACTCTGAGTAGACTTGGAGTATAATATAATGCACAAAATCTTTTATCTAGGTTGTGATATGTTCTATAATACAGATGTACATCATTGTCATTCCCTATCTGCCTTCTCTCCCTTTTTAAGTTTTTGGTTCAGTACGGTTCACTTTTGAAAGATCTCAATCTAATTTAGGAGAAATCCCTAAAATTTCTTGGTCTTCAGCAATAGTAAGTGTTCCCCCTCTGTAATTCCTCTGAGGGAAGGTGAGGTGGATATCAGCCATTCCTGGTCTCATGCAACGTGGCTGTCCAAAAGCCAAAGGGGCTGTTTCCAGAAAGCCATTGGCTCCAGATTCAAATTTAGAAAGAAGAAAACTAACAACTTAAAGATTTGGGGATATTTTGCTTTCAGCTACTTTGGATATATATGGCAGGCCCAAAACAAGTTACAAAGGCGTAAGATTTGAAAGCTGCAGTGGGTAATATCTGGAAAAAGACCAAGCTCTGATGGCCAGTTTAGTTAGCTCTCCTGATAACACACCCAGGGCAGCTGGAGACATAATTATTAGAAAACATCATCTCCTTTGAATGGATAGCTACCTAATCCTGACACTTAATTTAGAGGCAGCAGAATGAAGCAAGGTGTCAAGTTCTCAAATTTAAGTTTCAAACCAGCTGTTGTTTCCGGCTTTAATTTTCTGGTATTCATTCTTGCAGATACTAAAATTGTCTTGTGTTTCTATCTCTATCTTTTTCTTTCATTTTCTTTCAAGGTTCTTCAGCATTTCAGGGGTGCATTAATTTGATTACTTATCAGTCATGTAAGTGCAGTCTTTCATGGCATCAGGACTGAACACGGACTCTGCTTTTACTTGTCCCTACAGTTTTTCAAAAAGCACACATTTTTCTTTGAAACCTGCTGGCTCCAACAAAATTTTCACCCAGAATTTTTCACTGGTTTAAAGGCTGGATGGTGGACTCAGAAACAGAGTTCATAAAAGGCAGATGTATCAGACATTCAGCTTGGATATAATGAACTGCAATCCTAGTCTCTGTCCTTCAATGTATTTCTACTCCATGCAAGGGGCCTTGCAAGCCATGGTCTGACCTCAGCATCTCTCCAGGAAGTGGTTTTGGTGTATTTCAAAGTGTTTTATTCGTGTGTGACATTTGGCTGGCAACCGTCTCTGTAGTCTCTTGTTTTGCCATTCTTCTTTGATGCAGGAGCTTGAAGGCAGCATCTTTCCACCAGGGAATGCTTTTGGGCAAGGGCAGTAGCTGGAAGTGAGGCACAGGAGTAAGTCCCGGGACCTGTGTGTGGGGACGGTGTTTAGTCACTCAATGATATTTTTCCCTTGGAGTCAAAGGGAACCAATGGCATGTAAAGGTTCTGTCAGCCCACAGCAGGAAAGGAAATGCCTTTGCCAAATCTCCTCAAATGGAGACTGAACCTAAATCTAAAACATTATCATGGGACTAGGCCAAAACAAACATTTCACCGTCAGGTTTTATCCATTCTGCAGCACCTAACCAGGGTACCAAATTATGTAATTACAAATGTCTGGTGTAATTCTTGCCAGGTCATTTCCCATGGCAGGAGTTTAAGCACAAGCAATCATTCAATTACTTGAAAGCTCTTCATCACCCACCAGCCTTATCTCACATTTCCATAGCTGCATGGTACACATAGACTGATTTGTTTTTACCCACCTCTCTTTTAAGCAGCTCAGAGCTTGTTCCCACATGTTTTACTCTTTTGCACATCTTTTTCTATGTTGGCTTTGAAACTGGAGGCTGCAGTTCCTACGACAGTTTCTCTGGCCTTAAATTAATTGTTTGATGGAGTAGTGTTTTGCTGTGTGATCCTTCAATGTTTTCTGAGTTTCTGGTAGGTCCCCCCTTCCTTAGGAAAGGGATTTAAAGATAAATATTAATTTAGAGCATCACATTATGTGTTTCAAGAGCTTGTTAAATATTGAAAGAGAGTTGTGTCTGTTCCAAGAATGTCCCAACCTACAAATGTAAGAAGCATGATACATGTTTTTCATCCTGCTAGAAAGATGTCAATTTAAATTATGTTTGCCTTGTTCAGAATAGAAGGTTCTTAATACTGTACTGAAGAGCGTGGAAATCCACTATATATTGAGGACCTCATGTTCTTTATTTGCTGCAGGAAAACCACCACTGAGACTGTTCTGAAATTCACTATATTAAGTAAAAATTATACTCAAGGACTTCATGGACTTTGAATCATAACCCTTTTTTTTTTTTTTTCTTTTTGCAATGGCAATGGAGAGTATTTCCTAAAAACAAAATAGTGTTCTGGCTGCTGCAGTTCTGTCCTTTCACTTGACCATTTCCGTGTCTCAAGTATCTGTGGAGGAACAGAGTAGCATCCCTGACAGTATTTGTCTGCTTGCACCTCTGTTCAAAGGGACTGTGGGAGACACAAAACTGGGTAAATATCTGCCCCACTTATTCTCTGCTGCATCAAAAGTAAATGTTGTTCAGCAAACAAGTCTAAATCTTGATTATAGTGAGTGGATAGACACAGCTTCAGGCTGATTTATCCTATTTATATAAACACTTACCAAACTCAGGCTGGGAATCTCCATCCCATTGGAGATTCCTGTCCTTCCAGGCACACCAAACTTTTCCTTACAAAGATATCCAATTCTTAAGAATCTTGAAGCAAATTGGCATTTTACTTTATTTCCACCTAGAGATCTAATTTAACCTGCCACACAGATATGACACTGGTATGCAACACAGAGCTGGTAGTCCTCAGGGCTACAATAACTCACTGCCTTATTCCATAAATAAGACCAGAGGCAAGGCAGGGTAATTTATCTTTGCATTTGACAAGCGCTGGTATTTTGTAACTGAAAGAAGTTAAGGAAAACACTATTTGATTTGCATGATGAGCGACAGTGATAGTGGGGATAACAAATTCATTTCAATAGAAGCACCCTTGGCTGAACAATACATTCATTAAAAGAGCAGTTTCCTGATTAGACAGTGGAGCAAATAGCTTTTTCCCATTTTGCCATCAGATCCACTTTACATAAGCGATAGCAGAGAGCAGGGCATATGTTTATCTGGCTGCCACTTTTCCTGTGGGTGTGCAATGACAGTACAGCTTTTCAATGCCGTGGTGGAGCAGAAGGGGGTGATGACACTAGATCTGTGCACCCCTAAGCGTGCAGAAAACAGATCTGACTGATTTTACAGGCAGGACGAACGATTCAGGTCAGCTGGATTTTTCACCATTTCAAATTACTTGACAGGGTAATTTTAAGAGCAAGAACATTACTAAAATTGAAGTGAATATGAGCAGAGTCTGAAAAAAGGAGCATTTCCCTGGGCTGTTGTCCTTGCAGCAATGACCTCAGCGTTAGGTGATTAGCTTACAGTACCTCTTGTGGGGATTAATGTGCAAAGAGACCTGTGTGACTCGCAGATCACTTAAGACTATAAGAACCCTCACCTGGGCTGGAGATTATTTCCTTAAGATTATGTGTGTTCACAGAGCACATGAATCTCGCTTCAGTTTGATGGGATGAAGACAGTCTGTCCACCTTTTAATGTATTTTATTATGAGTGAGCAAATACAGACATAATCCAACATATTACTTAGATAATATCTGCATTTATTTGAGATACTTAGAGGTGAATCGTATAATAACCACATTTATAACGCAAATAAAATAAAGTAATAAACCAATAGGTTCAAATGACTAAGTCTTCAAATTATTGCAACAGATATAGCACAGCAAGGGAGGGGATTGCCCCGCTCTGCTCTGCACCGGGGCAACCTCACCTCGAGTGCTGGGGGCAGTTTTGGGTGCCACAATATGAGATAGACATTAAGCTATGAGTGTCCAAAGGAGGGCATGGGGATGGTGAAGGGTGTGGAGGGGAAGCCGTGTGAGGATTTGGTGAGGGCACTTGGTCCGTTCAGCCTGGAGAAGAGGAGACTGAGGGGAAACCTCATCACAGCCTGCAAAGTCCTCATGAGGGGAGGAGGAGAGGCAGGGACAGATCTCTTCTCTCTCATGATCAGTGACACGACTTGAGGGAGCAGCATGAAGCTGAGTTGGGGGTGGCTTAGGTTGGATTTCAGGAGAAGGTTTTTCACCCAGAGGGTGGTTGGGCACTGGAACAGGCTCCCCAGGGCAGTGGTCACAGCACCGAGCCTGACAGAGCTCAAGAGGTGTTTGGACAGTGCTCTCAGGCACTTGGCAGGATTTTCTGGGGGTGTCCTGTGCAGGGCCAGGAATTGGACTCAATGATCCCAATGGGTCCGTTCCCATCCAGCATAGTCCAAACTAGTATCTCAGAGAAAGATAGTGTGTAAAAAAATTACTGAAAATGGGTGAAAAAAGCATGAAAATGTACTACTCAGAATTGTAATGATCAGGAAGGGAAAGAATCAGATAATTAGGGAATTAACTTTGCTTGCACAGAAACATTAGAATGTGCTGTGGATTCGGAAGGATAATGAAAGACTGAACGAGGCAACAAAGCATGGAAAGTGAAGAAGAAAATAAAGGGATTAGATACAGACAGACTTTTGTACAAAACCACCAAAGAAGGGAAGAAAATAGAGGGAACAGAAAAATTGAAGCAGGAAATAGAAAGGAAAAGAAACCAAAGGAATATAGGTCCCAGAATGAAGGCCCTACAAAGGATCTTTTTTCTTAATTAAAACAAAAAAGGAAAGTGAAGAAGGATAAAATGCTGTTGGGAAAGCAAAATTGTACCATTGTCTCACCAAAAGAAAGAAAAAAGATACAACACAGAAATGAAAACATTAGGGAGTGATTGAAAAAAATATAAGAAAGCAGTAAAGAGTTTTCTGCACTTTACTGTCTCTCCCATTTGCTCATGCATGGACATTATTTCTGTTGTTTCCAGTGTTGTTCCAGTGTTATTACCATTGCCAGGGGTTTTCAGCAGCCCTTACAGCACAGAGGTATTTTCAGTGGTGTGGCAGTGGGATAACTGTGCAATTATTTGAAAAGAAGAGGCATGACATGAGTAATTATAGATCTCCTTAATCAGATAGGAATCATCAACAAAGTAATGGAATGACTAGTAAGGGATCCTGATTGATAAAGAAATTAAAGAGTTTACAGAAGAAAAGATTCAAACTGAGTGGATATATTTGGATAACACTATGAAGTTAGACAGCAAAATCAAAATTGTTGATGTACACACACAGGTAGAAGGAAAACTTTCACCTTGATATCTGATGACTTCCTGATTAATAATTGAAAGAGCATGAAATCAACAGACTAGACTATAAATGAACCAAAACCTGCTTAAATAATAGTTCTAAAACATTCTTAGAAACAGGAAATCTTGCTGATCTGCTGCCTCTACTGTGATCCCATAGGGCTTGGCTCATAGCTGAGCACATTTAATTTTTTTCTCATATTTAAATAAATTATTCTTCTGTCATAACCTTGAAAGAATTTCTTAGAATGTCTAATTCTAAAATCATACATGTCATAAAAGCAGGATACAAAATATAATTGCAGAAGAATAGATCTTATTGTAGGAAACACTGATAAAGACTTGAGGTTTATGGTGGAGAATTATTGTTCCCAATGTAATGAGTGGTCAAAACGTTTACCATCATTTTTAAATATGCAACTGACAAAGTGCTGAATAGGAAAATTTACATTCTCTCTTGCAATCAGCATTGTAGTGCCTGGTATTGGAGTACCATGTCTTATAACCTATCCTTTAAAATGGGAATTTAAGCAGCTGGAGAAGGTTCAGAAAAGACAGAGAAAAATAATGAGTTAGATGCATGTCTTCGAGAGTTTAATCTATTTAGTTCACAAAAAACACCAGTTATGGGTGAGTTGCTTACAATCTATATCCTTGGGGAAGAGATCAAAATTAGTAGCAATTTGGGATTTCTATTACTTTTCTTTTTTGTTATGCTTCATCCAAAAGCAGGGAATATCTTCTTCCTCTACAGTGTGACAAGGAAGATTTGGGCAAGAGCAAAAGTGGTATTTTTTAACAACAGAAACATTCAGTCACTGTAGCAATGTATCCAGGCAGGTAATGCATTCTGCATCACTGAAAATGTATATAGGAATGTTTGATTTTTCTCTCAAAGAGATATTCTAACTCAAGGACAGCTAGTGGGTGTGAAGTGGGAATTAATAAAGAACAATCCAACAGCCTGTGTTAGGAGGAGGTCATATTTGCAGACTGTGATGTGCTTTCCTGGCCCTGACATCTATTAAACCCATATAACCATATACTCTGGAAAAACTTGACATTGCCAATAATGTCTCTCTGCTGAAAACCCTCAGATGGCATGGGTTTGTGAGTGTGTAACACATGTATCATGCTACAGACTAAGAAAATGCAGCAAAAATCTTGCAGAGAAGTAAATAATAAAATAGAAGGAGCAGTATCCTTGTCCTTGTATCTGTAAAGTAATTGTAAAACATTCCAGAAAAACAGTTCTAAGGCAAACTCAGACCGGGGTGAGTAAAGAAGTGCTGACATTCAGGACCAGTCTGAGAGATGCATCAGGGACCTCATGCCCAGACAGGCTCCAATGGTCCATGTGTGTCAGTTTCTTGAAGATTACATCTCACTTTGTTAGAGCCACATATACTCTAAACCCAGGGTAAGACCAACACAGATGTAAAATTTGAAACAGCAAATACTTCTTAACAAAAGGTTCAGCATCAGCACTTATGCTGCAGGAAAAAGAGTAGGAAAAGCATTTATGGGGTGTAAGTACTGGTAGCCTGCATCACTGGCTCTGAAGTTTTGCTTTAACACTTGGGGGAGGCCTTCAAAACTTGTGGTCACTGTGCAGGTAGGACAAGAGGGCAGTTTGCATGTGCCTGACACTGACAGGTAGTGCTGCTCTGCAGGGCTTCCTGCCCTCTGCCACCAAGGAACAAGGATAAAATATTCCCTCCGTGTGGATCCCTGTGTGTCAGTGTTCCCGAGCTCTCCCTGTGGGCTCGAACAATAGGCCCTCCTACCCTGCCTGCCTCCTGTCTCCAGGGAAGGAGACAACACCCATCTATTTGCCAGACACAGCTTAGGCACAGATTGACCAGATTCAAGAAGCATGAAGGTTGTTCTGGAGTCATACCTTTCCAGGGAAGAGGGGTTTGGCTTCAGCTGTTGAATGGTTTCCTATGCTTGTGGCTTCTTCTCCTCTCTCCCTTCACACTAATGATGTGATGCCAACCTGCTTCACATGCAGCAGACTGGCAAGGCAGTCAGAGAGCAAGCAGATATTGTGCTAAAGCATCCTGCAGAGACACAGTTTTCTACTTGTGTTTAGTGCCTTTTACTGAAGGTACCAAGAAAACCCACCACACATTTCTGTCTTTTACAATGAGGCTTTTTTCTGCTTTCTGTTAGCATGCTGTAGCAAGATGCCTTTTAAAAGTCTCTAGGATGAAGAGATAATGCTATTCAAGCTTTCCCAGAGAATTGAAAGCCATTTGTATCATTATTTAGGCACTGTCAGTAGAGGTTGTTCACCTACAAAATCATTAAATTTAAGGAAGCCTTAACACTGCATACAAGTTCCCGTAGTCAGCAGAAGTTATATCCCTATGCACTCCATCTTTTAATCTCATAAGTGACAGCTGCTGCTGAGATTTTGTGACATGTGATACTAGGAGCAGGGAAAATTGCCTAACAGAGGAAGATCTATGCACTGATGTGCTTTATCACCCAGACGTCCAGAGGCGATCTAGCAAAACCAACTCTGTTCAGAAGCTAAATGCAGCTACAGAGGTGTGGAAGAGCATCTCTCTCTCTGTCGCATTCATGTTATGCAAGGGACACTCAGCTAATGTCACAAAATGAATTGTAGAAGTGCTAATGCTTCATTAAGAGTTCCCACTCTCAGTAGTCATTCCTCATTTATGTCCATTCACTGATGTCTTCACAGGCAGATGGCTTGCAAGATATTTTGGCATAAAAAGGCAAAAAGGAGATGGAATTCAGAAAAAAGCCACCTTTTCTCCTGGTTGGTGCATCAGGTAAGCTTCACCTCAGTTCATCATGCAGCTCCCTTGATAGTGCTGGCAGCAGGCAGATTTTTTTTTCCCCTGATTTGAGTAAATTTTGAAAAAAAATTAAAAGGAAAACTTTATGTTCACTGCCATGAATCAGACCAGGAAACCAGATCCACAATAATCCTACTGAGTGCCCCATTCTCTCAGATATAAAACCAGTCTTTCTACAAACCAAGGAACGTTTAATTATTTATTAAAACATAACTGCTTCCCCAAAAGTGACCGAAAGGGGGACTATGTAGTCTTGTTTTGTCAGTCAATTGGAGGGGGAAGAACTGCAGGCCTTGAAAATGAATCACTGAAATTTGAGAACAGTCTAAATGGGAGACTGTTGGCAGTTATATCTCAAGTCTCTCACTCTTTGATTTGTTACTAGAAACATTATCTTCAAACATAGCAATCCTTTCCTGAGGACACTTTCATAGGAATTGTCACATTCCTACACAGGATTTTAATTTAATCAAATCAGAATTTTCTGACAAAAAGCGGTCTGTCAGGAAATGCTGACCCATTTTTACTGAGACTATTTACTTTAGGTTTGATATTAAAATCTTTTCTGTCAAGAGGAACCTGCTAGAAAATAAATTTCTAGTGGAAATCAGGTGAATCGAGAATACTGCTAGCGTTAAAGAAACATACAAAGTCTATTTTCAAAAAGGAACCTGTATTTCCATTATACTGCTATGTAAAATATAACTACTTTCTACATAAGAAAATACTATTAAGCAAACAAATAATTACAAATTAACTTTAAAACTTTACTAGATTTGTCTGGAAGATTTCTAAAGACAGCTATTGCTTGTAAGTGTACTCATTTTTGTATCTCTGTTAGGACTCTGCTAGTTCATCCCTTTACACCTGAGGAGCCTTGAGCCACAGAGCTCGTATGTTTATGCCCTTCAGAAATCTTTCTAGGGAGGTGCTATGAAGCCACTGGCTTTTCAGATCTGAGTTTGCTCCTGATAGGATAAATAGCTCAGTTCCTCATTCCAGCATGGTATTTCTGTCCTATGTAGAAGTCACATTTCAGAATTTGTTGCAGAACAGAAATGACAGTTTACACAAAACCTTTGAAAATACATCACAGTCTTCAGAGTATTGGTGATTCTGTGCAAATCATCAGTAAATATGCTGTTTAAGGTATCTTTGCTCTCAACCATACAGCAGTATTACTTCAAAGGAACATTAGAAAAGGGAAAATTTCTGCTCATCATTCATCCACCTCCATGCAGATGCTTGTACAACCCTGGGGCTTGTGGTAGATATTGTACAGTGGGCATGCCTTACATAGGTCAGCCCATCACTGCTGGCAGTTTGGTTCAGGAGCTGTCAGAGGTAATTCTTAACCATCACAGCAGTACTAGAATTCAGCCCAGATGCTGGAGACAGCTCTGAGTTTATCATAGAGTCTATAAATAATTTATTCAAACACTGCCACATCATCCATGCACAACAGGATGTGGGAGAGCTTCTCTTTGCCACCAGTGTAGCAGCTCCTTTTACAACTCACCCATTGCACAGTGTTTGGGGGGTGCTCGCAGGAAATGTCACTTTCTGTGCTTAAACACAAAGGACTTGCCCATGCTGGAATTGCCCATGCTTTTCCTACAGCAACCTCTGCATTCTTGTGTCCCACTTTTCCAAGCAAAGGGGCCTTACACTTCTCAGCAACTGCAGAAGTAAAGACTTTGTGTTGCAGGATACTGTAGTGACTGCTGAGCCTAAATGCTGCCACTAAGGTTAAACACACTGTTTCATCCTGAAGCTCTGCTGCCTAGTGAATTACTCAATGCAAAAAGGAGGAAGTCTTCATATGTAACCCCAATTCTGCCACTATTTCACTGTGTAAGTTTCAGCAGGCAACTTATATCATGTTTTCACTGTGTTGTCTGTTAAACAGAGCTGAGAGCACTTGCCTGTTTTAAAGGCATGTGGTGAGGTTAATTAGCTGATGTTTGTGCAGTGTTTTGCCAAAATAAAATGCTTTTTATAGTTTAAATGGTATTATAAGCGTGTGTTGAAACTTTTGCATAAAAACCATTTTCGTTGGAAAATACAATTTTGTTGAAAGAAACATTTTCCCTGAAAAGATGTTCTCTTTCTTCTAAAGGATATAACAAACCAGAAGAAGGTTCCTTCCCTATGCAATTAAAAAAAAAGGGGACAAATTCAGTGGTGTGAAATACAAAAGAGGTTTTCTCCCTGTAGATCCTGCCTGCCTGCTCCCTGACTGACACTGGGTTCCAATCCTGTTTGACACCTATAACCACCCTCATCTGAAGCACTCACACAGAGAAACATCAGAGCAGTCCAGAGTGGGCAATGTGCCAGAGCAAAGCCTCAATTACTTGCATAAATGGGATGCAAGATTAAAGTTTGCCTTCCCCAACTCTGTGTGTGTGTTAAGGTACTTGAAGAATGAGGTGAAGAAATGGCTTTTTATTTATTCCATAACTGTATTTGAAAGTCCGAGAAGCCCAAGTGAGCAAAACAGCATATCTTCAAATATGTGGCAATTTGTTACAAGAATTCCCACAAATTTTTGATTTTATGATGTAGCTGTAGCTTATCATTTTCTTGTCCTAGTGTGGAAATGGAACAGAAATCAAAGCAAGTTATAAATGGATTTTCCACAGATATGAAGTCTGCTAAAATTTTGCCTTTGGCAACTGTGAGTGGCTAATAATAGAAGTGAGCTACTTCTCTCATTTATTTTTCAAAACATAGAGGCAAAAGTTGGATTCATTTATGCTCCTCCTACCCTCACACTTTCTATTTTTATCTGCTTCAGTGGGACTGGAGGGAAATTATAATTTTTAGTGCAACAGGGCAACACTGAAAAGTCTGGAATGAATATTTTGACTTCTGGTTAATCTTTTTTTTTTATTCTGACTTCACAGAGCTCTAACAGAGATAAAAGGGGGGTGAGGGGTTAAAGTTTTATATTATGTTTTGATTTTTAGTGAAAATTCTCACTGAAATATAAATAGGAATAAGAGGAAGGTAAATTAAAAACTTTTCTCTGCTTCCCAAGCAGTTCTATCTCAGCTTTTCTGGCATATAAACTTCCAAATGAAAGAAGAATCTGTTTTCAGCAAGAGTTTGCTTCCAGGTTTTCTTCTCTACAACAAATACATTTTCAAGTGGATAAAAGCAACAAATCAATCATACACATCTTTATAGCTGCCTTTATGGATATTAAAGAATTTTTTCTTTCCCACCAGCCTCAGAGTTCTGCTGTTTCCTGAGTCAAACACAAGGATCCTTTCTGGTTTTTCTCACAGGCTATGGCTGCTGAACTCCTTATAAGACCTGTCAGTCTCCCCACAGTTTGTCTACAGCTTTTGTAGTAACAATACCCCCAAGAGAACATCATGCTCTTGCTGAAGTCTCTGCAGCACTGCCAGGAGTTCATTAATTATTTTTTATTCATGCATCTCAGAATGATGATTCCTTTCTCTATAACAGCATCATTTTGTTGACTCCAGTTCAGGCTTCCTTATAAGTCCTATATTATTTTTTTCTGTCTAAACCGACTTTCTCCATTTCTGCTCATGCATTAGTACTTCTGAAATATTGAGCACTTCTTTTTGTTGAATTTTATGCTAATTTTGAACTAAAATCTCCAGCTAATTCTGAATTTGAATTCCATCTTTCCAGATGTTAGCAACCTCTTCCAACTTGTCATTCACCTCCAGTTTTGGAATCATGATGTCTCCTTGGTCATGCAACTTCATAAAAATATGGGTCAGTTTTAAACATGACCTTTCAACTCACAGGTAACAAGCCTTCCCAGCTGGTTGTAAAGCACTTATGATAGCTCTGATGCTGAGAACTCTTCTCAAATTTTCTGTGTCCATCTGATAAGCCATGCCATATTCTCTATAATATTGCCATAAAGACAGGATTTTAAGCTTTTTTTTTTTTTTTTAAAGTGACTTCTACACTTTTTAATGTAAATATTCTTCTACTATTTTTCATTATCTAATACATCTATTTGAGATTTTCTTGGAGCTTCATTTCTAGGAACATTTTCTAATTCAACTTTAGGATAAAGGTAACATTTTTTGCAGCTTCTATTATCACTAATAATCCTATACTCTGAGATCAAGCAGTTAAAAAGTTACTGTTTGGAAAAGATTTTAAGATAAATCGTGTTATTGGCTTTGCTTCCACTAGAAATTGTCTCAAAGTTTTATTTAAGACCTCTTAAAAATGATTACAGGTTAATAATTTTGTGTGGACAGGGATAAGCCATGTTAGAGCATTGTTTTCAAACATCCCTTAGGCTAAGAGTTTATTCTGCACTGCTCCTCACCTTTGCAGTCAGCTGCATCTTTGCAAATTCTGTGTGCCCATTCTAATCCAGCAAACTTTCAGTTTGCACCCACTGCACCCACTGAAACAAATCATTCACAGGGGAATTTTGATAATTCTTTATTAGCTTCAGCAGAAAAAGTCCTGTGTTCTAAATTGGCTGAGGATGCCCATCCCATTTCCTTTAAGTTTTGAAAAATAACATCTAAATCCCTCCTTGATGGGGCCAGAACCCCCCTGCACTAGTAGGTAATTTTATTGTACAATCTGTTTAGTTGTGAAAGCAAAATACTGAGTAATTTCTGATAATTGCTTTGCATAAAAGGAGCAAAGAACACTACCTTTTTCAGTTCTAATTGCAGTGTAGATCACCTGGTTTACTGCCTCTAGCTGAATCTCCTAATTGCCAAAATGTTTTAATTATTATGTACTTTTGAAGTGAAGATAATATTATGACAGCTGTTTCCAATACAATGAACAGCAGCTGAACTGCATAACCACTCACTGCACGGAGCAAATCCCTTCAACGATTTTGGGTCTCTCATCATTCAGCTCCATCCTTCATATCATGACTAGCTCAGGGGATTTTTTTTTTCCTCTCTGCCAGCTGCTGTTCTTCAGTTCCAGGAGGCAGTTGCTGGTGGGATTTGCAGACAGGTATGGTCACTTTCATACAATTGACTGGCTCATTAATGCTGCCTGCTTGGGCTGCTGCTGGGGGAGTGCAGGGATGTGAAGAAGGCTGAGATTTGACATGCTGAAGGGAAAAGAGCTGCTGCTGTTACCCAGTGTGGATCTTGGTTAGCTTGGAGAGCTGTGTCAAAACTGACAGGCAAGAAGGGGAAAGGTGTCTCTCTAACGAAAGACCTCATGGCTGTAATCGTGAGCACTGCTTTAAATATTGATAGTGTTCAGAGAAACAGCTGTGGGCACATCAGGTGGTTTACAGCTTAAAAAAAATTACAGAGGTGTGATCTATGTCCCCTTGTGCCAAAATTTACTACATGATAAAACTGTTTTTACAACTCCACTCCTGTAACTGCTGACTGTATTTTGTGTTTTCTTCTAGGTGCTACTAAGTGTAGCTGACACATCTCTCATGATCAGAAAGGTAGGAAAATGTGGGAGCTGCTGTTGTAGTAGAGCTGTTCATGGTGTGCAAGCTGTGTGGATAAGGTAAAGATCTTCTGATTTTCCCCTTAAATGTAAACTAATGAATTCGTTTGATTGGCAAAACTGTTTCTGGGAGAAATCTACTCACCAAGTCAGGTGGTGAGAAAAGTATAGCTTGATACAGCAAAGGGACTGAACAGGCTGTGTGCTGGGTATGCTTAACCTTGCATATGTAAATAGAACTACTGAAACCAATCCTGACACTGGCCTATCTACCATGTAGATATTTGAGGATTTGTTTCATTTTTCAGAAATTATTACAGAAAGTGTTAGTGGAAACTGCCTGGTCACTTGTTTTATATTTAGGAGTTAAGCCTGCATGTGCAGCACCTTTTCAAGCCTCCTTCCAGATTGCCTGATGTAGGATTGCTCCTTTTGTTTCTCTATAACCCGTGAACAGTGAGTGCAATGCACAGAATAACACTCTAACTACCATTGCCATTGTCTGAAACTTATTTTATGCTTGTACTTGAACTACAAGCCTGGAGTCAAAGCAGGTAATCTGGAAGATTGTTCCCCGAGAAATTTTTACCAGACAGTGTTTTACAGAGATGTCACTCAAAGGTCAGATACCACATAGTTCTTCTCTAAACCTGTCGTCACATATTTTTTTACTTTTACTAAGTACTTGCTCTGATCTAAGGGCTGCAAAGTCATAATGTCTTGGTTGTCAGTAAAGTGGAAAACATGTTAAACTTCATCTTTGTATTTCTTTTTTGGTAGGAGTACACTGTCTCCAAGCAGATGAAAGGGAAAGAGGCATACTGACTCTCTGGTTTCATCCTTTCCCTAGCACCTGGAACAGCAAAATACCCTGGTCATTTCCAGGGCAAAGGGGAGATGACTTTCCCAAACTCCCATGCAGCAAAGAGCTTTTCTTGTTGCCTGAGTCTTTCACATTGTATAAACAAAAACATGCTTGGAGCTCAATCTTTCCAGGAAACTGGAGTAAACAATGAAGAAAAGTAGCAAATTTTGAAAAAAAGAGATAGCTTTACTTTTAGAGAGTAAGTTGGATTACTTCATAGCTGCCCCAGGCTAAGACCGTGTGGAAAATCGGGACCTGTGCTTTGGCTGACACAAGGCAATTTATTAACCCACTGAAATTCTGCAGCATATGGGGATGAAAAGGAAAGGAACAGCACCCTGGGAGCCTGTGGAGGTCACAGAAACCAGCTGAGCTGAAATTTGGTCCTACTGAGAATAAAAATTCCTGTGACCTATCTGTAACCTTCTGGATAGTGAAAATCAAAAACCTGTAAGCCAAGATGGACTTAATGCTCATGTTCACACTTTCACAGTGTTTATCTTATGAGAAGGTGACACCTGGTTTTGCTGGCAGGCTGCCTTCCTCAGGGCACTGGCCAGGCCCAGGCCCCATATTTGAGTGCACCACCTACAAACTGCAAGACCTGTCTTTTACTCTCCTAGCATCTCTAAATTTTACTGACATTCTCTAAACCTTGCAAAGTCCCTCTGAAAGCATTAGGGCTATGGATTTTCCCTTCAGAAGCTGGATAAGGGGAGAAACATAAATGTCCTGGCCAGACAGAAAATAACTTGTCAGCAGAGCCTGGGGTAGAAATCAAATCTGTGAAGTCTTGCTGCACCCCCCTTACTTGATCTCACTACATTTTCACATGCTGAAAAAAATTCCCCTCAAAGGCATCTGTGGAATTTCTTCAATTGCACTATATTCATCAGCTAGAAATTTAAACAAGAAAGCTCTTGCAGAGAAAGTTATTAGGCTATTAGGGAATAGGTCAGAGGGTAAATTTTGTCAGGGAATATGTTTAGAGACTTTTTTATTATGATTATTTCTGCAGCAGATTCTTGAAACTGCCAGACACACTATTTTCCTCCCTCTACCAGATAGCCAGCAGCTTGTGACCCAGATGCAGCATTGCAGACCCCCAAAGGTAGACACAGAAAACTGTCTCTGAACAAGTCCATTTTGTAGCTACCTGACAAATTTTTAATAGCTATCTAAGCAAATCAGTGCTTGCTATCTACCGCCTACAAATGAAGCCCATCTACAGATTCAAGTCCCTTGGAATGTCAACACAGAATCTCACTGACAAGATGTAGTGGTTTTCCAACTGATCCATCTATGTATTTGCTCAGAACTGCTTAGATGGAACCTTTTTTGGGGGGAAAACTACTTTCTCAAAACCAATTCTAAGAAGGGAAGTCCTGACAGCCATTTTTTAAATAACATTTAGTGCTGAAGCTCTGGAAAAAACTTAAGCACACTTGTTAAATTCCTACTGCTCTTTACAGGAACACAATTGTTACCTTCTGTTAAGGGACCTCTTACCGCAGTAAAATCTACTCCAGAATGAATGTTTAATTCATTCATTCTAGAACACATTGCATAGAATTGTGTCCAGTTGGTTTTATGGTCTCACTGAAAGGGACTCCACAACCTCCCTGGACAATTTGTTCCATTTTCTGTTGTTGTGTTAGAATAAGCCATTAAATTTGAATGAATGACATGGAAAATGCCTAATCAGACAACCTGTGACCCCCAGAAGGCAGAAAACACTGGAGATAGGACTTACAGGCAGCAACAAATTGTAGGGAACTGAAGACCTGATTTTCCCACAGGTGCTAACACTCCAACTCTTCTTGGCTTCAGTTAGGGTTGTGGGTGTTCAGAGCTTCTGAATTCCATCCTCCCAAATTCACAGGGCAGGGATTGCGGCACTAGCTCAGCTCAGAATAGCTCTCAGGAGGTCTGACTCATGGTCTCTTGCTCTAATTGCCAGACGTTGCAGAGTTTGCAGGGAAATTACTATTGTTATTCAGGAAGGGTGTATTTAACTGTATATATAGATCCATATGCTTGACTAGTGTAAATTGCAGTAATTCCATTGACTTCCAACAGCTGAGAATCTTATCTTTACATTTAAGTAACTATTCACATAAAATTCTGACTATTTGAAAGAAACTAGGCCTGCTGGTTATATGTTTATGATTTCCTCTCCCCTCATTGCTAACTGTCCAGTCCCAGCAAGTATGTATAAATAGACCTACCATCATGCTTTCCAATTAGTACCTGCCTTTTGAAATTAATTCACAGGTATGATCACAATCCTTTCTTGACGCTGCAGCTAGTAATTATCACCAGGGAGTAATGAGTGTATGAGCAAGGGTGATTAGAAAGAGTATTTAATTTCTTTTCTTTTTTTCCTTTGTATGTGGATTCACTGTTTAAAATATAAAGATGAATCTCCAACGAGGAGAGCATTCAGGCTTATTAGGAGCACACACATGTTCCTAGCAGTAGTTATTTAAGCATGTGAATAGCTGCTTGCTGTAATTGATGTCCCAGTTACAGAAGTGAGGACTGATGCACTGGAGGGCATTCTGTAGGTGGAAGCCCACAAATCATAACCCCTTGTTTGTATTACCCATTGAACTAAAAGAATACACACAGCTATTAATTGATTGTACTAAAATATGGTTGCTTCTGTTTTTTCTTTTTGGTGT
This sequence comes from Dicrurus megarhynchus, assembly GCA_013399195.1. NCBI lineage: Eukaryota > Metazoa > Chordata > Aves > Passeriformes > Dicruridae > Dicrurus > Dicrurus megarhynchus. Next base: position 471,645 of record VXAD01009407.1, read on the forward strand.
AGTTCCTATTTCAATGTAACAATCCAATTGCATACTTTCCTCTAAGAGAAAAAATAGGTTATTTTGTGCAACATGAAATAAATGCTTAATAATGACATAATGCAGTTCACTGTTGCATGCAGTGATTGGTTTTTGCTCAAGTTAGTCCTGGAAACTTGGAGTAAAAGACAAATTTTTAACAGCTTTCTGTAGCAAATGCAAGCATAAGAATCTGCTCTGCAAGCACATTCTGATTAACAAATTACTGCCACTTCTTCCCTCTTCCTCACATGGGCATCTTCAGCACAGATTGTGTGCAGGGCAGATAAAGCAGCTGCAGAAGAAAAAATCCCACTCATCCCAAAGAGGCCAAATGTTGAAGTGAGGCCGCTTTCATCCTGAGTGAAAATATGGCTCAAACTAGAAAGGGACCAGCATTGTTTCCACAGGGTATCGTTTTACTGCTGTTGACTTTCCTTTTTCCATGTCAGCTTCAGTGTACCGGTATATCCACCCTTCTTTTATTTATCCTCCTCTGTTATACAACAAAAGACAAGATGTACTTTGCACTGACAGTTGCTCTGAGAACTGCACTTGCAGATTGTTGTAGTTACAGCAAATTCAAAGCTGGAGTGCAATATCTTCTTTATTGCAGATGGAAGGACTGACTTGGAAAAATATAAAGAACAGGCTGACTTCTATGTCCTAATAAACTAAACCTGAATCTGATTTTGAGGAAAGCTAAAACACATGAGACTGAATCTTGCTAAACCTGACCAAAAATAAATTCCTCACAATTACTTTTTGACTAACATAAAACATTTTTGTGTGTCTGTGTTAAGATTAATTCTTCTTTGAACTTTTGTTACTGGTTGTTTTTCTTCATGTTAGTGATTCCTGATGAAAGAATGCAAGGACTTTTAAATCCCTCCGGAAGCACAATAAATCAAAAAGTTAGTTTAAGCAAAATTTCATAACCATCTTTTATCCTGCAAACCTTTTACCAAGCTTTTCTTATTCACAATGTTTGGGCAAACAGCCTCATGTTTTCCAGCATTAATCAGAACAATTCAGGCTGCAACAACTGAAGCAGAGAAGGAGATCTCAGTGCCTAAGTAGGACTCCTGGGCTCCAGCTACCACTCTGGAAAGCAGTGTGTCACACAGGTTCTGCCATGTCTGTGAGCTGTGTGGACATGTCTCCAACAGCATGCCATGTCCAAGGTGGCATGAGAGGCCAGTGGCCACCAGAATAGTTCTCAAGGTGTCTAGACATCAATTGTCACTAATACTCCCTCCAGGGGATTGTGACGTTTCATTTTTATCTCCCCATCTTTCTTGATCAATATGTTCTGATGCTTTTATGACATTTGTTCTTGACCTACAGAATTTTCACTTCATTCCTGACCTCAGAGAGTTTTCTATAAAAGGTGACTCTGGATTTATTTTTTGACTTGTACAAGCCTTTTCCAGTGACTTCTACACCTTGATCCTGCAAGACAAAACCCTGCTTCCAGTTGTAGATAGTTTTTGCTTTGATTCATTTGGGATATATTAAAAAAAAAAAAAAAATTGGAGTTCAATCCCTCAGCACCGGCCTGAATGCTCAAGCTCAGTATATTTGTCCTCTCTTTGCTCATTATGCACTCAGTGTTCAGCCTAGCACCACCTAACAAGCAGTCTTCAATCCTTTATATAACTTCTGAAAACTCTCACTTTGATCAAGGCATTGAGAGAGCTGTGGTCTGAGAGCAGAATAATATCTGGGCTTTCCTAAATTTCTCCCCAGTGGTGACATTGACTCTCTCTGTGACCTTGGAGAAGTCATTTGGATCTATGTGCCCTTGGATTCACAAGCATTGAGCTTGTAAGAAACAAGGCTGGTGGCCCACAGGTATCTGTCAGGAGTGAGTGGTGAGGAGAAAATGAGCCATAACTTTATATGACAGGGCACAGGGTTTTGCTTGAAGGAGCAGGAAGAGGTATCTTTCAGTCTGGTAGGGATTTGAGGCAGAGTCTAGAGTGCAGGCAAGTTTGAAAGTTCATGCATTACTGTACTTGCAGAGCAATTACCAAGTAGGTTTCTGCAGAAATCTCTCCTGAACCAGATACTGATCCCTGTCTTTATTCACATGCAGAGTGATGGCATAGAGCATATGAATTGGAGGAGAGCAGCAAATTAGGGAGACAAATCAGAGAGGGCAGGGCAAAATTCAGATTTTTGCCTAATTGGAGAAAAACTGTGATTCTTGAGAGACAAATACAACCACCTGTGCTTAGGAGTTATTTTCTGCCAAAACACAGAGTGGGGAATGAGTGATTGGAAAATGATATTTCATTAACCTGGGATATGGACAAGAACCCAACCTTAATGCCAGTTAACAGTGTTGTGAAAAGGGCAAGTACTGAAAGAAAACATGTAAAAAAGAATAAATGTTACGAGCAACCTGACATATTCCTTCTTTGGGTGCTTGTAAAGCATCAGTTGATTCACTGTATTCATTTTCAGGTACAGGGCATGAAAAAATAAGTGTGGGGATGCTCAGAGGCTGAATAGCTTTGCTATTCTAATTGATTGAAGTGACAAAGTGTAATGGATAAATTCTTAAAGAATTTCAGTTTAATCTCCTGGTAGCTAACTTGGATGCTTTCAACAATTAGCAGGTCTTGGAAGGAGGGCTGGGAATCCTCTGAATCTACCTGCTCTACATAATAGGCCCTTTGCACTTTTCCAAAATATATAATTGATAAGGTTGGGTAAAAGGGAAAATTCCACTTAAGGAACATTCACAGCCTTGTTTCAGCAGAGGCGCAATTGCCCTCCAAGAGATAAATGGGGAGTAGTAATTTAATTTTGCAACATTTTCTTTTGATATGTATATTTCTTTTCACATCTAGAGTTAATTGGTTTAAAGTGTGATTCTGGTCTCTGGCACCACAGGAGCTCTGTGTTTATTGTCACTCTTTAATTCCAAGAGCAAGTTTGAAAGGGAATGAACAAATAAATAAATCTACCTGTCAGCCACACAAATCCATCTTTAGTCAAGATTGGCTCTTTTATTTCTTTGTGACATTACTGTTATCACTACAACTGTCATCATTGTGTTTATTTTACTTCTTAATTGCTCTCAAAGGTACTCAGTGTTTTTCAGGAAATCCTTTTTTTTTGCCATCTTATCATGTACAGCTATCTTGACCTCTGGGTGATGCATGGCAAATGAAGTCAGGGTGTAACCTCAGGAAAACCTTATGATAAAGTTTAAGAACCATGCAGTACTAGGAGGCATCCAGCAGAAATGGAAGAGCCACCTTCTGTGACCAAAAAAATAAAGCAAGATGACTTTAGAAAGAAAGTGGAGAGAAATCTACGAGAAGGGGTAACATCATCACTTGTTTTATCTTTGCTATTAGCATGAAGTTTATGCTTTCATTGATGACCAAACCCCCTAATCGTCGCAGGGTCCTTGATGACTTTTGTGTACAAAACCAATTTGAATGAGGCAGAGAAACAGTGTCCACTGGTAAGATCCCTTATGTGAAGCAACAGGAAAATACTGGTAAATCTGGGTCTCACCAAGTGCTAAAGACTCTCCATGTGTCACTGGCCAACTCTGTTTGGTGAGGCTGCAGAGCTAAGCAGCACTGCAAAAGGGCAGAAATTTATGCAGCAATATATGAGTAAAGCATTGAGGATATTTAGATGCTTAATTACCTCTGAGAAATTGCTCCAAATCCCTAGTGTGCTTCTTCTGGGACAAAGCTCCAGAAACTGAGAAACTTTGCAATTTCTCACAGAACCGTGTATTTAAGAAGCTTACTCTAGACCTTGTTCAAAGTGGAATATGACACAATATCTTGATTCTCTGGGAGAGTATGCAGGGATACAATACAAATGTATTTTCACCTCTCCTGGTCAAATCAGAACCCCTTTCTTTACCATTACTGGGATTATAAATTGCCTCTTTCATGCAGGAAATTCAAATAAAACTGAATATATATTACTAAAAGTATTAGTAGGGCTGTGATAAAGTTGATACAGGAATGGCTAGATGAAAGATGAATTAGAAGCTTGTGTTGAATATTGAGGAAGAGCTTAAGACCATTAACTCCCAAACAGTGGTTATGAAGCTCTTCTGAGCTGTCACTACCAACAATTTGAGAACAAAAGGTTTTAATCTACAATTCTTTTTGAACTGTAAATTTACAAAGAGCAAGAACTGCTGTTAGTGCTAACAGAGATGAAACCAGAATAGCACTGGGTCAGTACACTGTGTGATTTGTGGTGCTATCACTTTTGCTCTTGGCTGATACCATCCCAGATTCAGACGAAAGTGCCTGTGCCTGGTGCTGACAGTGCAGTGCAGTGCTGGGGGTGGTAGGGGTAGCTGCTGCACCATAAGAAGGGAAGTTGTTCAGAGGACATATTAAATTAAGGATCTATCTGGTTGTCTACGTGGAAATTAAAGATCCCAAGAAAAGTTTTAAAAAGAGTGAAAGATAAACCAAACAATGATTTGCCTTCAGAGCCACTGGCCTATTCAAGCATCAAACTCATTACTTTAGAAAGCTTGTGGGAATACTTGCACAGGGTATGAAGTGCACTAATCCTTCCATTTTTTCCTTTTTTTATTACCTGGAACTGTGTACACTACACAATCTCTCAACTCTGTCACTTTGCTTCGCTTAATTCTGAGCAGACTGAAACCCAATTCGAAACCAAATCAAAGTCTCTCTGGAGCACAGAGAGGAGTTTTCAGGCTGAACCAAGAGTTTCGCAGACATACTGGTCTCGCTTGTCCTTCTGTGTTTGTGATTTGAGAGCAGTGATATCCTCCACAATCACAGCTGCACTCTCCAGACTGTCCTGTCCCCCACACTCCCCACAGCTCAAATGGTGGCAGGTATTTGAGAGCCACTTAAAACTTGTTTCAACTGCAGGTGCTGAGTACAGGCCAGGGGGCTTAATTTTCTATCAATTTTATTTGAAGGCACCTGTCCAATAGATGTTAAAATCTCAAAACTGCAATAAGATGATCTTGACCCTCCCTTATGGGAAAATAAGTTCTTTGTTTTGGTATTTGTAACAGCACACTTGAATTCTCTGGTGCAGGCATCAAAGCATAAAGGCAAGTAGGAATTATCTCAGGGCTCAATTTGAAAGTCAGGCTTGTTTGGGGAAGCAAATGGCAGAGGAGATTGTGAAGGACCCTGAACTCTGATCCTCCTAAAATCCATTGCTTTTATGGGTTATTTTTAAGTAGGAATCTCCTGCGTATTTAGAATGTCATTGGTTTTATTGTCTATCTCCTAAATAATGGAGATAACTTTTGAACAACTTTGGGTCAATTTTTAATTTTACCATGCACTCCTTGGATTTTGACCTGCAGAGCAATATGTAGCCATTCTAAATTACAGAACATAACATTACAGAACATTAAAGCACTTGATAGCTTTTATAATAGAAAAGCATAGAAGATGAAAGAATATATCCATAAAAGTTAATTAAATCAAGAAAGGTATTAATATGAGAATATTTAATGAATAAAATCATCAGTATCAGAGAAGAAGGATACTCACTATGTGGAAATAAAACTCTTTAGAAGACATAAAATACATGAGATATGGGAAGAGTTTTCTTCTTAGATTGGAGAGATAACCACTGTACTCTTCTGTAGGTCAGATCTTTTGGAACATAAATCAGAAAAACGTCTTTGGCTGTAACTGAACTATAATTATTTACTGCAACTGACAATCTGTTCCTAATACTTTTTGCAGTGAGCTAAGTACATCTTATGAAACACAATGAAATGATAGGTTGCATCTAGGTATAGTTTTATGAGTTTGACATTTTGTGAAAGTTTCTTGTCTGAAAGATGCAGCCAAAGGATCCCTAGAAATAACTGTTTCTCCTCAGGATTGTCTAAATTGTTCCCATCACATAAGAAATGACATGGAACTGTTTAAAATATTCGACTGGGACAGAAAGAAAAAATTGGCTATCTTAGCAGTAATCCTAGCCACTGACTTCATTAGAATTAGATGGGATTAACACTGCTGAATGGGAAACTAGAGTTACTGGCAGCGTTTAAGGAAATAAAGAGCAAAGGAAAGCAACGCACTTTACCCAAAACCCAAAATGCGTGGCAGAGAAACAAAAGCATTGTTAATACTGTAGCTCCATGTATATCCTTACTGGAGTGGATAAAAGGGTGTGGCAGAAGTGACCTGTAAATTTGTTAACTAAGAAAAGAAATTTCAAGGGGGTCCCTCCAGATGTCTTCTGGGCCCAAAGAAGTTTGGCAAAACTTGGGTCCCACTACACTCTGTGTGAGAAGAACACCTGCAGGGTAACTGTAGGGAGGCAGTGGCTGTTATGCTCATTAGAATTGCTCACGTTGAAGCACACTCATAGAAATAATAAGATTTCTTGATGTGTGTTTATTTCCCACTGGTACACTGTGTTGAATTATGATAGCTTTGCAGTCACAGTGTGCTTGTTCTGGTTGAAGAAGCACATTCATTATAAGCTCTTCTTTTCAGATGCTTATAAATTTCTGGAAAAGACTATTCTTTGGCCTGACATTTCCTTTGTTCCTGTCCAACAAATGGTGCTGATTGTTTTCACTCTTTTTCCTTCAGTATTTATTAAAACATATTTGTTGCTTTGGGGTTAACAAGCAAATAAAAGCCATCCAGTTGGTTATCACATATTCAAATAATATTTTTATCCCTAGATAACTCAAAATACACTGTATTTTAACATATTCTGTCTTAAGTGGACATAATCAGGATAAACTCTCTTGTGGAAATCTGAAGAAAATTGAAACAAAGCTTGTAGTGATCGGAAAACTCTCAGGCTAAATGCTGTGTAAACTTGATCTAGGATTCAGCCAGTTTCAGTCTTTCTTTCAAGTCATGACCATGACATTTCCATTTTTATAGAGAACAAATTTTGTTGACTTAAATGAATTGAGCATTTATCTTATAATCCCTACTAGATGGTTTTCCTGCAAAACCGAAGCAGAGTTTTTAGGCTGAGTACGGCTTTCAAAGTTTGGCTCTGCTAGCTATTCATCTGTCTCCCCTTGCTACAGTATTAAAATCCTGATTTCCAGTGTATGCTGTGTGTGTCTGCTGCTGCTGACATGTCTGGAGCATCGCTCTCTGAAGCACAACAGCAGCTGTTTTACAGGTGTCACTTAGCCTGTCCTAATATTAACCACTCCTGACCCTCTGCACACAGCCCTCCTTCCTCTCAAGCCCCACTAGGATGTTTAGGTGAAAGTGTGATTATCAGAGCTTTCACTCTAATCAACTTTTTCATTCTTCACAGCCCTGCATCGTGCAGCACACCACAGTCTGCGCTGTATGTGCGTGACTGCCTCATGCTTGAGCTGGGCATTGGGCAGCAAAAGGGGAGAAGAAAAAGTCTGGCAGATTTATATGGTTTACCATATCAATTCAAGGCTAATCTGCCAATTTCTCCATGCTGCTGCTATGAACTGAGCAATGTTTATTAAAGCTGGTGGAATTAAGTAGATTGAAGCAGAGAATGCCAGATCAAACAAATCCTGCACCCAGTTTTAAAAGTTTCTGTGTTTTCACCTGAGAAAAGCCAGGATGTGTACTGTTCAGGTTACCCCATCCATGAAATTTTAAACAGCAAATTTAAATGCTTCATACATCGTATTTGCTCATGAGATCCTAGGGGGAAGATTTATATTCAAATATATACAGTCATGCCTATTTAAAGACATTAGACATTTCTCTTTTAACATGGGTTTCTGAATTGCACTCCTATATAAATGTGCTAACACTCTTGGTTCATGAAATGTGTTGAAGTATGAGTATTAAATTTTCTTCATGGATTCAGGGATACTCCTAGAGCGGGTCTGAATTGTCATAGCTTTTCTGAAGAGAAAGAGACTATGATAATTTACAGCTGCTATTCCATAAGTATGAGTAGTGCCTTTCAAAACTATGCTCCCTGGCCCAGATTTACAGTCACCTTGGGAATAATTACTCTGTATTGTACATTTTGATTCTCATTGTCACATCTTTTCTGGTACTGAATCCTAGCAGTCACTCCCAGTGTAAAATCCCCAGCATGCAACATGATGGCAGGTATGTCCCACAGCACAGGAACAAAATAAAGGCAAACTACCCAATAATTTAGAAAAGGCAGTGAGGGTTTGGTGTATAAGGAGAGAATCTGTACAATTATAGTAAGCAGATGTTCTACTATTGCCTTTAGTGGAATATACTCCTTGTTGTGGAAGATCTGAGGCTTAATGATGTGATCAATATAAAGTACAAAAGGAGGAAAAGACAAGTCAGAATAAAAACAAGAGTCTGATGTGCTGTAGGAAAATATCATGGATGTAACAAACTCCTCAAGGAAGGAATAAAGGGATGCCACCTCTCATTCCTTCCCACCTTCTGAAAACAGAGCTCAGATCCACAAACTTGTTCTGACCACAGAAATGATAAAGAGACTGAATATTTATTTCAAAGATTAACTTTGAGAAAGCTTCCCCCATTTGTGAAGTCCAGGAATCTGATTAAAGGTGTATGTATCTCTGCAACGTACATGAACATTCACCCACAGCATTTTGTTTGACAAAGGGAGAGACTGTGCATACAAAAAATAAGCAATCAATATATGGCACTCTTCAATCTTCTGATGCAGAGAAATAATAAAATACCCACTGTCCCAGGGGATGTGAATGGGAGCTATGACTTTTGAGCCTACTGTGCTCTTCAATTGACTAAACCCCTCTTTGTACTTTCCAGCCCTGTGACAGCATTCTGAATTTCATTGAGCCACCTGTGTCATAAAGTTCCATCATGAGACAGATATGTATTAAATAGTTGAGAGTTACTGATCTTGAATCCCCTAGAATTTTAAAATATTCCCACAGAACCGGACCCAGGTTTACTGAATGGAGCTTTGTTGTGTCTGGATGGCAGCTGCATCCTCTTGGTCTTATCTGGACCAAGGATACCTCAAGTGTTCCACATGTGATTCATTATTCCACTACAGAAAGAGCCTAAAACCTCAAAGGAAGAAATCACTTTGCCACAGGTATAACAAGTTTTTAAAATGTTTAATTGTTAGAGAGCAGTTGCACCATTACCCAGAAAGGCAGGGGACAAATAAAGTGAAAATGGCATAATCAAATCCTCTCCTAAAAATCAGTCTTGTGTACCCCCAGGGTATAATCTATGAGTTCTACAGAGGGGCTTTTTTTTTCTAGTACTATTAAATTTAATTTAAGTTGTTAATTGTTCATTTCTATTAAATATATTGAAGTAGCTTTGCTTCTTTGACCAAATCATACCTGGAGTACTATCTATCCAACTATCAATGCTACCTTGGTTATAGGGTCTTCTAGAAATACGATGTGTTTGAAACCTGAGTTTTGAAGTTTTCTATCCCCATTTTAAATGCAGTAGAAATAAGAGGTAACTGATCTATCACTAGCTTGGTGCAACTTTAGGTGGCATATCAGGTCTTTGATTCTTGTCTCAGTTTTAAGACAGATTTACAGAGGAGATCTGGATATTATCACTAAACTCGCAGCATCAGAGTTTCTTGTAGGTAGTGCAGAAGTGATTGTAGTTCATTGCCAACTTCTGATTAGGGTGAGTTATGCTTTTAAAGTTCTTTATAGATCAAATGAGCTATGTGAGCTTCACAAGGGCTAAGGCAATGTTCCATGACTGTGGATCCCCTCAGGAACTAGAGTATAATGAAAACCTTTTCTATTGCCACAGCAGTAACTTTTGGTGCTGAAGCAGAGAGATAAGAAATGGACTTTGTCCTCTCTCCAGATCCCATTTGACCCTAGAGGTCTGGGATTAAAAATCCAGTCTAAAATCAGTATTTGAAAAAAAAGTGTCTGGTGGACTCTGTAAATCTTTTTTTGATGTATCATTGTCAAACAATGCCCAGCCCTGCTTCCCCCTAAGGACAGTGACAGGTGTGTGTCTGCACTTGAAAGGAAAACCCTGTGGGTTCTGCTGTTAAGGAAAACAACCCATAACTTTCCCAACTGTCCTATTTTTGAAGTGATACTGAATAGATCATTCACATCTGTGATGATCGTGGCAAGAAAAGGAGGGACTGGCAGCACTAGGCAGTGATTTTCTGTAATGGAAGTAAGTTGGATGCTTACAGTTCCAAAATGATTATATCATAAATCCTTTCTACAGAAACCTCATTTACATAACTGAATCATGAAGCATGTTTGTGCTAAAGAAAGCTAATGTAAAAGACCACCAGAGCTTAGTTTTTGCCTAGCTAGCTTGCTTTTTCTTTCTCTCTCTGTTTTGAACATCTGGAATTAGCTGTGGACAAGAGTGACATTTCCAAAAGTGCTCTTCAGAGGAGCAGTACTGGGAATATCACTCCTTGTTCCTCTACTTTCTCTTTTTTGCCTGTCAGTGATTTTTTCCTCTCCATAAGCTTCTTTGCCACACTTGCTTTCTCAAAACACCCCTTGAACAAAAAAGCCTTCTTACTCTTCCCCTTGCTACACAAGCAAATATCTTGCTTGGTTAATCATTTATCTACAGACTTCCTGTCACAACACCTTTTTGGTTATTTATCCCCTCGCAGTGCTTTTATGGGATTTTATGTATCTTTCCAAGCATGAAATAAGTACATGAATTTCCAGGAAATATATTTAACAGACCAGTGGGATAGATATTTTCACTGGGGTTAACAGCTCTACTCCATATTTGACTCACCATTTGAATGGTACTGGAGACAGCTGGTTTTCCTCAAAACAGTTTGATCTTCTTTTCTGGCTGTTATTTTTTATTAGCAGTAGCATATGGATTTTTAAATTTACTGATAATATTCTGATAATAATAATTTTAACTTAAAATCCTAATCCCCTTGAATATATGGCTCCAGACCTTTGTGTTAATAGAAAAGTACTTGAAGAAGTTAGTGAGACTGAGCACTTTTTAGAAGTGTTTTTGTGATAAATGTGTCAAATACTCCCCTCTTTACCATGTAATAAGATATACTTGGGAATTTTGCTTCAAAATGCATTCAAAACTTTTAAAGATGTTTTTAAATAAACTCCATGTTAGGATTTTTCAAATCAATTGCTTAAAAAACCAACCAACCATCCAACAAACCCCAAATATGACAGAGTGCATCATGGATGTCTCCTCCAGTACAAGAAAAACAATGATGGACCTTTCAAATTAATATACCAATCAGAATTTTGTCTGCTGTAAATTTCAAATTATCTCTCCACAACACAGGGATCTATTCTTCAAATAGCAAAAACAGTAGGAAAGAGGTTTTCCATCAGAAAAAAAATTGAACCTTAGTCTGAGACAAATTATTACCTCCCATAAAGAGATGTATGTTTATGCTCTGGGTGCCAAAAGAAATGACTTAGCTACCGAAGAACTGCTGTCTTGACACATCCATATTTAGTGCATGTACTAAGTTATAAGGGTGATCTGTGTTAGCCTGTGTTGTTTGTAACTTTTAAGAGAGTGACAGTCAAATGCTGTTTGAAAACTTAGTAACTTGTGTCCCTCACAAGTAGAAAGCTGTGGTTTCATATTTTCTTTTCCCCTTGGCAGAGTGGGATTCAACTCACCACCTGCTTGAATTCTGGTGTTTTACTATGGGCAGTTAAATTTCCATGGCATAAATAGTAAGACTTTTCTATCATGTAACTGGGCCAAGAAAGCTGTTGTCCTTATGCTACTTAAACAAGTATTCACTCAATCATCAAAGTCCATAATCCTGGAATGCATCTTTTTTTCAACATTTAAGCATCTCTTTTTTTCAACATTTAAACATCTACTTAATTTTCAACATTATCTTAGGCCTTGCTGCTGTCTATAGGACAAGAGCCTGTCACCAGATGCTTTCCTGAATGAGGGTTTTATCTCAGCTAACTTTGTCATCATACATGTTTTTTCTAGCATGGGAAAAATCTCCTTTTGGAGCTTTTCCCGATCCTTACTTGTCTTGTCTCTTGGGAGAAGAGACCCACCCCCACCTCACTAAATCTTCCTTTCAGGTGGTGGTAGAGAGTGATAAGGTGTCCCCTGAGCCTCCTTTTCTCCAGGCTAAACACCCCCAGCTCCCTCAGCCTCTCCTCACAGGGTTTGTTCTCCAGGCCCTTCACTGGCTCTGTTGCCCCTCTCTGGACATGCTCCAGCACCTCCATGTCTTTCTTGTAGTGAGGAACCCAAAACTGAACACAGGAGGTGTGCCAAGAACAGAGGAATTACCACTTCCCTAGTTCTTCTGGGAACCAGGGAATAGATCCCACCAGAGACTCAATTAATGAGTCCTTGGTGGGATGAATTTTTTGGCTTTCAATGAGCCTTAGTGATGCTTAGCCAGATCTTTAAATCATGTAGACAGAAATCCACACAGTTGTGCCATTTCAAACCTCTTGGTTATCCAGCTCATGGTAGCAACAGTGCTTTAAAAATGTGTGGATTTAAGCATAAAACATCGTTATTTTCTCATTCACAAGTCTTTCTTTGGCCACTGCCAAGCACTTGGGTGTGACTCCTTTAAGTTTCTGCGGCAGCACATCAACTTTGCTTGGGACACCACACAATCCAGAAGGAAAAAGATGCAGCTCTGCACAAAGCAGGCTCCCACCTCACACAGTTTGCTCTCTCTAATGACTCGAATCCTTCCCAGGGCTTGCTGATGGGCAGGATGCATGCTGAACCAGGGCTGTGCCAGCAAGGCTGGTGTTAATTATTGTGCAAGCGTTTATAGAGTCCCTGTGCTCCTGGCTCCCCTCGGCACTGCGAGGCGTGTCCAAATATAGATAAAATGATTTCAGCCTTTAACCACAAGGTAGGGATTGCTGTGAGCTTCGCATAAAAAGCACCAAATTGTTACTTCTTTTACTTATCTTCTCTTTATTCCTTAATTCTGCTCGGTCTCCCCTTCATTTCGGTGCTCTTAACACATTGCTCCTTTTAATTCACTTCTGGGGCCTTCTGGTTATTAATTTTTGGCTAATTTAACACAATAGTTTGAATTTGATTATCTGAGAGGCTATTACCCATGCAATTCTCCATGGTGAAGAGCAGATAAGTTCAAGTTTAAAATGGGTTTGCATGTAGCACTACTAAATTTCTTTGGATAAACTTGGACTCTTTCCTAAAACTTTTACCCACTGCTAGTTCAACATGTAACTGACCTTTAAAAAACAAACAAACGAACAACTTAATTTTTTATATGTGTGCATAAAATGTACACTCCTTTATAAATGTAAACTCAGAGTCTTGTAGTCTTCTCACAATGATAAAATCAATTTTCTTGGTATTTCCAGCTGAGATCAAAATCAGAAATGCCAGGCAGCTTCAAGCAGATTGGTGAGATTTCAGGTTAGGCTTTACAGACCAGATTTATACATTTGGGTTATTTGTTTTATTATACTAAAAGCACTATCCTTCATTGAAGCTATACAGAGTCACAAAAGTTTCCAATCTATTGTAGTTCAAGACTTTACAACAGACTAGGAAGGTACATGTAAAGTGCAATTTTTGTTCTAAGACATTATGCTTTATCCTCAACAGATGATTCTGTCCTGGTATATCTAATTCCTGGACAGATTTCAGTAGGAACATACCCCAGAACCAGAGAAGAGTGATGTAGATGATGCATTTTTGGAAAGACAAAAATTGAGTGAGAGATACATTCTGCATATTTCTGCAAGAGGAAAGGGACAAGGAAAAAAAAACTTTCTCAAAGGTCAGAAATACAGACACTTATGTAAAGTCTGACTCTAAAAGATTTAGCACCCAGAGAGTGTTAGGTCCTCACCTGCATGACCTTGACATCAAGTAGAATTAAATATTGCAGTAATTACTTTTCCAAGTTCACCACCAAATAGCACCTCCGAGGCAACTCAGTCCTGACTGGTGATGTTCTCCTGCCTCCTGTTTTTGATCTCTCCCAGTGGACACTATTGACTGTGGGGCACTTAGATTGTAGCTCAGTGAAAAGGAAATATTTTAGCCCTTGTTGGCCCAGGCTGTGCATGAATCCAACCCCAGAGCTTTTTGCTATAGCCCTGTGATGCTCCTAGGTCTGGGGGTGAATAGTGGAACATGCACAAGCCCAGCAGCTTGCATCTCTTCCAGTGCACTCAGGCAGCTGCCAGCACCACCCCATCTCCCAGGCCGTGGACTTATCCCATACCAGCAGCTGGCACTAATTTGCACCAGCCAGGGCAGGCCATCAACCTGCACTGCTGCTACTATCCAGGATTCACAGTCACTTTGTCAGATTTATGGTCTCTGATGTGATGCTCTCCTCTTCCTTCTTGCCCCACTGTCATCCAGCACAGAGAAATCACAGTTAATGCTGTGAGAAGCTATTCCTGCTGTCTGGAAAAGCTCTTTGCAGCTCTTTGACTCAGTTGAGTTCTGTCTCTTCTTGTGTTATAACTACTGTTTCAACTTTCTTCCTGACACACCTCAGTTTTGTAACATTTTGTTCCTATTTCTTTTATTTATCTAAATGTTTTCATTTTTCCAATGAAGGTTATTCTAGTAAATGCCAAACTACAGCTACTTCCTTAATATCTGTACACAATAGTTATGTGCTTGTCATCTCCCCATGAGATGTCTTTCAATTTTATCAATATTAGATTGTATTTTTTATGTGGTCGCCCATCTCATAAATGGTCAGACCTCTGATTCCAATGGGAATTTACCTGGACTTAGTGGGGATAAGGCCGCTCATCTCTTTTGAAAATGACTTTAATCTGGGGACTGAAGAAGCCTTTTTCAGAGCTCAATACTTTTCTTTCTTTTTTTTTTTTCCCAACTACTATGAACTTTGAATGAAGCTTTGCAGGATGGGCCCTCCTTTGTGACAATGTCAACGATAAAATGATTCTGTTAAATAAAAAACCCATGAAAAGTTATTTCAAAATGAGACATTATGTGACACATCACAAAGAGGCTGCAAAGCACAAACAAAACTTGTCTAAACATAGACAACCCCACAAGATTATAATAACTCTGTCTGACTTTGGTTCTCTCCTGTATAATACACAGGACTGTCTAAATGACACATGCTTAACAAAGCTACTGGAGTCCCTATGCTGCACCAGAGATAATGAATCTCAACAGGGAGTTAGAAGCAAGACCCGTAAAACCACGGCATTCACTTTCCTAATAAAAGAGGATACTTTTGCTTGTCTGTGTGTCTTTTCATTTGGTTTGGTTGTTAACACTTGATGATGCCCAACAAAGCACTGAGCTCATGTACAATTCAGTGGTTGATTTATTTTCCTGCATACATGTACATATATTTCTGGCTGCACTCTTTACCCTCTGAAGCTATTTCTCTTCGCTCTTATGGACATAAATGGCAAATACTGTGCATGACAAGAGCTATGAAAATTGAGTGCCCAGAGTCAGTGTAATTCCTCTAATAACTTTTCTCCCCAAAGGTATGAGACGATCATGCAGCTTATGCACAATGGTAGATTTGTAGTCATTAGCTCCCAAATGTGTTTGTTAACAGCTAGATTCTGGGCACGCAAGCCAATATGCTTGAGTATATTCTGCCTCAAGAACTACCAATGAATGTCATAAAAATGTTACCCTGTTTCATCTGAGAGGGGTTTCGTTTCGATTTTTCTTTTTTTTTCAGATCCATTTTCCATAATATCTTAAAGCCACCATTTTCACTCACTAGCTTATTTGGGTGCTTGCAAGATTTGGAAGCAGAATGCAGAGTATGGGTAAGATCAATGCTGTTTTTCTAGCATAGCAGTGCTGCATTTCTGTAACATGGCATGATTGTGTTGGAGCCTCCAGTAAATGAATATCACACTGCAGCTTAGTAAACAATTTTATGTTATACACTGCTGTAAATTCTGCCAGGGAATTAATTCCACAGGCAATCCACTGATGCCCAAAAAAAGCAGGTATGATCATACAAATACATATACAATGGCTTACTGAAACTAGATAGGATTAATTCTATACAGGCAGCAAGATTAATCCCAAAGATAACAGCTTTTTTTTGATAGAGAGGAGGAAGCTGCTTTGAGGATTTTTGCAACAACTACATAAAAGCTGAAGGTATTACCCTAGGTTTAAGCTCGTGAGAACAGGTTCAGAATCTGTGAATTTCACGTCAGTTTTATCTGAGACCTAGATAATAAGATGTGTTTAAGGAAATTGATTAATTTTGTCTTAACAGGAACATATTTCATACCTATAAAAAAGAATATGCTGTGCCTGTGTGACTTTCTTTCATAGCAATTAGTGACACTTGAAGAAGTAGCTCAGTAGTAAGAATTTTTAGTAGTAAGAATTATCAGCCATCTTTCTTTTCAAATCACCTGGGTTGTTTTTATAACACTGCAGGACTGTTTTGGATTTAGTATTTAGAGACAGCTCTCCCACCATACTGAGATGTGAAAACTCTTTCAAGGCATCCTTAATCATTACTTTTTGATAGTCATAACTGTCCAGAAACTATAATTTCATGTACAGAGCCCTGATATATGTATTTACCTATGCATGCATGACAAGGCAGACAATGTGAACAATGTGCATGCAAGAACATGTCCATACTCACACACTCACTTACTTATGCAATCACTGGGAATCATGTATGCAAGTGCTTTATGACAGATAAACACTTTGGGAATGGGCTAATTTCTGCAGGAAAAATTGAAAATACTTCCATTTCTTTTGCTAACTTGCGTTTCAAAAGGACAGCGAGAATTAATAATGGCACTAATTGTGAGGCGTGCTGCTCGTATTGGTATTATTATTATTATTATTATTATTATTATTATTATTATTATTACTTCCTCGTAAAATAGCACAGAGAATTCCAGTTTTGCAGCAAAAGTGAAAGCAAAATATTAGGTCACTCTTTAATAACTGACAGCTTGCCTGACTAAGGAAGACTATAGAATAACAACAACCTGCAGACAGACTCTGTTCCCTGTAAATGATTCCTGTGCTGTTTTAATTTATAGTAAACCATAGAATTGAAACTCCTTGGAATTCATTCCTCTGCAGCTGAAAATGTCAGCTTTTTTTACAAAAGAAGTAAGCAGGTAGATTTGGGATAGAAAAACAGTGCTTAATTTGAAGTGCTAGATGGTAAAAAGTTATTTTTGAATATTCTGTAATATGGTTTTGAGTTATTTTTCCTATTTTTGCAGCAATTTTCTTCAACTGTACTTTAAAAAAAATTTATACAAGGTTTGTGGGAGGCTGTCCTCTGTACGTCAGGCACTGTGCAAACACATGATGAGAAAGACTACTTTCACCAAGATGCTTTCAGTCCCACCTGTAATTTCTGAAAAGAGCTGGCTTCTACATCCCACAGCTATTCAGTAGCTCCTCTCATCATTTCATTTAAACCCCTTGGGAAAGCTCATCTGAGATTTTTATCAAAGAGGGATAAAGAAGGGAAGCACAACAGGTTGGGAGTTGAAGTGAAGGTACCTGGTTAGAAGATGGTCTTTAACACCAAAAGGACATTTAACTGCATGTCAGTGTGATGTCCTTGTAGTTTAGGGAGATTTAAGGTGCTGTATCCAGAAGCAGTTCTTTCCCCTCATTTTCAGATAATCCACCACAGCTTCATCTATTACTGTTCTTCTTTGGAGTAGCAGAGTGGTTTTGAAGCAAACTGCCTGGTTTGAATGAACCATCCCAGAAGCTCTGCTTTCAGTCCACAAAATGCAGCCCACTGCCACAGGAGGGTCCAAAACATTTCTTTTGCCATCACACAGGTTCCATTTCATCCCCTTTCCTATTGCAAGTAATTGTGCCAGAAACATTTCCTGAGCAGAATAGTTCCTTTCAGGGACCGTGCTGGTTGAATCTCATGTGAATTGTTTAAAATTACATAGGAAATGAAACAAGTCAAATTTCTGCTTTCCAGGATAAAATGTGAAGGAATATAAAGGGAACAAAGCAAGACAACTCATCTTACCTTATATATTTTCTTGGTTATATTTCCTGAAATGACATATTATGTTATATTAATCTAATACCTTAACAGTGAGAAAAACATTGTTTATGAAACAGTTTCTTCTTTATGTTTTTGTTTAATATTTACCAGAGGTTTTTTTGGTGGCATTTATGATATCATTAAGTGAGGATAGAATTTCCTGAAATTAAATAACCATTCCTGCCATTTTATAGATAATTTTGTGCTATCCTATTATGTTCTCTTGTGTCTTAGCTCTTGTGTCTTAGCTATTGTCGATTAAAATGAATAGAAGTGGCTTTGTGTAGTAAGTGGACAATTAAAAAAAAAAAATCATATCAGAGGCTATTTCATCTTCTGGATCCCAAGTGCTTTATATTCAGGAGTTACTTTATCACTGAAATGGATTGACCCAATTGCAGAACAGTGGGGAGCCAGAGAGAGGGGCAAGGGATACTGAGTAGTTGTAATGTGCCTGTCAGAGACGTCTAAACCAAACCCCCTTGGACTCTATCCTGCATTTCAAACATCCATAAAAACACATGCATGTACAGGATTTTTCCCTACATCCAGGGAATCAGAAAAGTCTGTCTCTATTTAATCTAATGTATTCTTTCTGAAAAGGTTTTTGTCTGTGTAACTTTGTAGCTAAATTCTCTGTCTTTTATTGCAGAGATGGAGAGTTCGAAGCCCAAGGGGTTCTGGCTTATTAGGAATGCCTCATATCTATTATTCGTGCAATTTCAAACAGATAGCTACATTTTCAACACAATTAATTTTGGCATCCAAGGGTACTCACCGCATTTAACAAATATATTTAATCTTTCTTTTATTTAAGTACATACTCATTATAGTTATAAATTCATGGAATTTGAAGAAAAAAAAATTTTTGCTTTGAATCAGGCACATCTGTGTGAACAACAATCACAGAGGTCAACAAAGGAAGCTGGCTGGACACACACAAACAAGCAGCTATGAGATATTTTGTAGGGCCGAGAAGGAAACAGGAACTTTCTCAATTTGAGAGGAAAACCCAACTCTTCTCCTGTAAAATGCTACACATATCTCACTTGTCAGAGAGCTAATACAAATTCCCCAGTGACATTGATGGAAAACTTTAAATGGCATTCAAAGGCCTTTAAATGAGGCCTTAAATCTCTTCAGTGTGGGCCACTAAAAGTCTCCCATCAATCAGTTTGTGACTGTGAGCTTGTTTATCCCTTCCTGTTGTGTTCCTATGTGAACTACCAGGTTTAATGCTACTGAGAAACTAATTAGACAATCATTCTTTACCCAGCAGCAGGACTGGAAACTGGGAGCTAATAGATCTGTGGCCAGAGGAGATGGACAGAGTCTACTTGGAGTTGATGTCTCCTGCAAAGAGTAAGGTGTTGTGGGTTTTTTCATCTCACTTTGCTGCAGTCCATCTGTTGCAAGAGAGAGGGGCAAAGGAGAAGATGGTTTCACAGTTCAGTATAGTGAATATTGAGCAAATGAGCTCTAAACCAGGCCAGATGATAAGGAAAGTGAGTGTGTTCCTGGTCTGGAGTCAGCCCAGGCCCAAAGTCCAGGTTGGCTGCAGTGGCCAAGGCAGTATTTCACTGCTTTTGCCCTGTTTAACCATATTTGCCATTGTCCTGCAGGAGTGAGAGAAGGTGTCTTTGTTCTTCATCACTGTCTGCAGATATTAGGTCACTTTGTGCTGTGGAGCAGGTGTCCAGCATCCTTAAGAACCCATCAGGAACCATAAAATATTTAGATCTGTTATCACTTATGCCAAGCCTTTTCTTCAATTTCCAAATTCCCAGAGTGACAAGAAGTAACTATGTACAGTCCTAATGCAGGCAGCTTTGTCTGGCACTACTCAAAGAGGTGGAGAGATGCAGAGTGTCAGTTTACCAATATCCAATACTGCTGTGTATGCCATACCCACTTAGCAAGCTATTGCTGTTTTGAAAACATATTGATTCCACCCCTCCTTCAAAGACAGCAGAGAGATCATAAGCACCAAAGGTTCTGTGGGTTTTTAAATCTCCTGCAGGTGAAACCCATAGAGGAGCTCTCCCCAGAGAGAGAGCCTTACATCACAGAACATTGTATCCCCAAAACTGGGAGCTGAAGGTGTTTGTTCTTGGATTTAGGCATGGCAGAGACAACAGATAAATAAGATAGGATATGGGCTTTACGAATGTTGTATCATTTTCATTCACTTTAATCCTGCTACAATACAAAATCTGTCTTTTGAAAGGCACATTCACAGATTCTAGAAGGTTCACAAGCACAGTGAAGGAGACTTATTTTTACAGGAAAATACTTGATATCGTGGTGCACAGCTTGGCATGTGGGGACCCCACTTCTGAGCAGTGAAAGGCAGCTCACCTCACTGCTCTGTGTCTTGGCTTTCCCACTCTCCACACATGGACAGGAGAGCCAAAATTACTCCTTTTTCATGTCACTTTGAGATCTCCTAGTAACAAATGCTTTAAAATAACTAGGATTTGGCAAGGAGCTTAGTGGTCACCCTGCTGTGATACGGTGCTGCTCTCTGTTATTTCCCGTGCCAGTGATGTCCCTTGTAACCTATGTCCCTTAGGTGTTTTGACTTCTATAAAAGCAAGTATCTTTAACCTCTAACTAAAGCCTGTAATGACATGGGCTGTCTTGAAAGCAGAGAGAGAGTTAGGGAATTCATGATCAGTCAAAAAACAATCAGTTCACTGTATAACCTTAGTCCTTGAAAGTCCACTTAAGGAAAAAACCCCCTTATGTTTTACCTGAAATGTAAGCTTTTCATAGTCCAGTAGACTTCAAGTGACATGCACAAAAGTGAAGGACATAGGAAAACAAACCTGTGGTTGCATTATGATTCTTTTTGCTCCTTCCTATGATGTTTGAGTACATTGGCCGGTTTCAAAATAAATTTAGTGAGAGGGTAAAGACCTCTGTAGGTTTTGTGAATAAAAAAAAAAAATATTGAAGACCTTTCTCAGCTTAAATTAGGCATAAATGAATCTACATCATGATATGGATTGATATGACCAGTCTTAAACTTAAATTTTTGGTGTCATAGTGCAAACAGGAGACAAGCAGCATCACTTTATCATCCCCAGATCACCTCATCCTTTATATCAGCCTAGAAACTGCATCTCGGTTGACTGTCAGCTGACAGATCTCATAAACATGATGGAGGTGACCTTGGATGAGTCACTTTACTTATTTTTCCATTTAAAAAACTGATATAATAATAATAATAATAAAAATAATAATAATTATCCAATATGTACTTCACAGGGGCGAGTAGCCTAATTAATGTTTATGAAGTACTTCTAGATAAGACCTGATGATGAAAGCACTGTGCAAGTGCAAAGTATTATTATTTTTTATTATAGCTTACGGCTACATAATTGATGAAATAGTCCAAACCTAATCCCACACAAACTCACTTCTGCACTATAAACCCTGATTATCTTCAGGCACAGACAGCTGATACTTGACTTGTCCTGATGACATTAACTGCATCAATGGTCTCTCTTTTGTTACTGTTTCTATGTTCCAGATGCTGACTTACTCCTCCATTATCTTTTTTGTCATTAAAGTCTAATTATTTGCTCCAGTCACTAATGAATGCCAGCAAAAGCCAGTTCTGGTATTAAATAACATTTTTAGGTGGCAGCTATCATTCTTTAATGATTTAAATTACTTGGGCCCATAAAAATCATTTAAGCTTTCCTGAAATCTACGGGGTGATGCCAACACAAAGCACCTGGAGAGTCCAGGCACCTTCATTTTTACCATGGTCTCTGCATGGGGAAGAGTGGCCCCACTTTAGCTGGGGAAGAGACGATAGAGGCAGTGGACAAGGCAAATAAGTCCCTGTAAAGTTCCTGAAACCTAAGCAATGGAGGAGAGTGAGTTAAGGGGCCAGGCCATTAACAGCACATCACAATGGAGTCCTGGTCAGGTCCTTTATGTGGTTTCTTCCCATTTATTTGCCAGAGTCCAGAATGCTGACAGTGGCAGCTAATACCTTAGGACTGGTGGATCACTGTTGTTGGTATCCCTCCTTGCCATATGGGCAAAGAAAATATTTTTGTTGTTATACTGAGATTTTAGTATGTCAAGCCACTTACAGATTCATCACATGTTTAGCACTCTCCCTTCCCAGAAATTTTGTGGAGAATAGTAATAGACAACTCTGAGGCCCTGACCCACAAACACCTAACATCCGGATCCCTATTCCTCCCATGAACCAGAATTACTGGATTTCATCTCTATGGGGAAGATGACAGGAATAGTAGGGAAAGTGGTGCCAAAAGCTTGACAGTCTTTCATGAGCTTCAGAAAGGTTTCTGTTCGGAAGAAAACTGTGGAATGATGAAGTGCACCAAACCCTGGACTTAAACCAGCTAAGTCCAGAACTGAGCCTTGTCCTCTGTATGAATGCACCAACCTGCTTGGAAATAGTGAAATAGAGATTAGAATCTCTAATGCAGAGCTCATAGATCAGTCATACAAACACCTTGTCTGGGGACACATAAGAAGGGCTTTTTCAAGGGAAAGAAAGATATGGAGAAAGATAGAAAATGACAGACTAATCAGGGTTGTGAGGAAAGCAAACTTGAATGCAGAGAGTAATAGAATCAAAGCTCCTCTTGACCTTTTATCCAGTTTGCTTTCACACTGAAGAGCTTTCCAAAGAGATTTATCTTAAGACAGTGGCAAACAAAAATCTGTGAAGAAACTCCCAAGTGGCAAACTGAGTTCCTGACCTGTATCTGGTGTCTTTGCTGGCTTATGGATTCCAGTTGCTCTGTGTGAGCCTAGTGCCATACAAGGATGTCACAGATATTACAAACCATTAACAGGAGACATTGTCAGGCATGCTGATGTTGTCTTCCAGCAGAAAGGAAGACTGGAGGCTGCTATTGCAGTGCCAAATCCCTTCTATGCCGGTGCACCTGTAAGAGAAGTCAGATTTTGCAGTAAAATAAGACTTCCTCTTCTTCCTGAATGCAACAATGAGGTCTCACCATGGGTATCAGTGCTCCTGGGCTGGCCTTATGTCAATGTGCCTACAGCAGGACTGTGCTGGGGATGGGGATAGGCAAGCCCAGGTTTCACAGAACAGAAAATTAAAGAGAGTGTAACAAGAGCCTCTGGGTGTCCTGTTTATTTAGAGATTCTAAAAGAGAGTCTGAGTGTTGACAGCACCCCTACTGTGACTGAGGGCAAGTTTCTTTAAGGGTTACAAGAATTTATAAATAATCTTTCCCCTACCACTTCTCTGTGTGAGGAAAAAATTATCTTCTTGCTGAAAATACACAAACAAATGAAGTTTTGCAGTCTTAGGAATGACAGTGTTACAGATTTTTACAGTCAAGTGTGGGTAATCAGTGTTTGAGTGTTTGGGTGTTTGAGTTTGCTTGCTTTATTTTTTTTCCTTCAAAAGCCTTCATGTCTTTTTAATTTGTCTCAGATATTTTACCTTGGGTCCTGTCACACCAATTTACAATTTTCCTGGTGCCCTGTGTTCTCAGTATATTGGGGGCTCTTGGGAACTTCATTTGTGCTGCCCAAATGTTGACCGAAAGGGAGTGAGGAAGGAAAAGATGGTTCTTTGCAATCTCCAATGGCAAACAGTCCTGACACCCTGAGAGACCCACAATCCTGACTGAAGAAAACAAGAAGTCGAAATACACAGACTGTCATCCTCAGCACTGACGGTGTAGAAGGGGTCAGGGGCTTGCTAGGGGAGTTTAATGAGCTTGTTTCCATGGCAGCCAGTTTTCAAATCTATAACTAGCTACAACCATTGTTAAGAAGAACTTATTAACAAAGATCTGTCCTGAAATCAGGGGAGGTACCAGAAGGTAACTGCTCACAAAGCAATTCTAATTGCAGAGTTACATTTCCCATTTCCGGTACCCTCTTGTGCTTTTCACTTTACTGATCTCCTGCCAATCTCATAGATACTCAATTATTTCAAAGTAAAGGAGATGCAGAAAAGGCTACATACAGATGTGTGCTACACATCTGCGAGGCAGAAAACTGAGAGCCTGAAGAATGCATGATAAATCTTTCTCCATTCTGTAAGCTCTCATAGAGAGCAGGATTTAAACCAAGTGGCACTAAATGTCCCTTTCTTCTAAAAATGCTAGGAAATCAAATATTATCTTAATTTTACAAACTTCTCTATATGTACCCCTTCCGTCTTTTTTGTTTTCTTATCTTGCTCTTCCTCAGCAGAGTTGGTAAATGTTTGCATTCTTAAGCTTTTCAAAGTCAATTCCACTCCATTATCCCCAAGTTAAAGTGCCATAGAGAAATGCCATATAAGTGATGGCCTTCCAGTATTCAAGTACAAAACTGAAAGTTAAAAGTCAGAACAAGAATGCAGCAAAGGAAAGAGATTTGGGCTACTTTACCTCTTACTCTGTTTCAGCTGTCCCTGCCTTGGCTTTCCCTACAGAAGAGGACATGTTCCCTTGCAGAAGGATGTGGGCAGAACCAAGGTTATAGGCTGGAGTAGCTGAGGCCTTGCAAGCTGGGCAGCTGCAAGGAAGTGTTGAAGTTAATGGCCAAAGCAAACTTCACTCTTGCCCCTGGAGAGAGAGAAGGTCTGACCTGATAGCTCAGATCCAAAATAGCTCCCTTAGAAAAGCACAGAAAGCCTTCCAGTGGCACAGGTAGATCCCTTTTTGTTCTTGCACAGGTTCATTTGGTACCTTCTGCCAGTGTTGCCAATCAGTTGCAGCCAGAGAAAAAAATAGCTTTGTGCATACTGTAGTTGATGGAGAGAATATCCTCTGTCAGGGTTCGTGGTTCCAGTCTCAGCATGAATCTTTGCTTTCAGCTTTATTTATGCAGGGAACTCCCCTTGGCATCAAAAGGGCTCTCTCTCCAGAGAGAGCACTCCTATAATAGTTGTGGGAGAAGCAGCTGGGCCTTGAATGAGTATTAATCACTAATTGTAATTGTAAAATGAATATGGGAGCTGTTATGCTTCTGCAGGATACTGTGCTAGGCTTTAGTCCTCCAACAATCCAGCTGTGGAGCTCTACCCTTCACTATCTAGTCTGTGGGCTGATTTTTGCCCCTTAGGAAGATAATCAGTCAGTCTTGATCCAGATATGTTGGTTGGTTTTTTTTTTTTCTTTTGTTTTCTATCTATATTAAAGTATGTGAATAATTCCTGTTATTTCTGCAGAGAAGTACCTTGCAGTATTGACTCCGGTGGTCATCACAGTATTCTTGTGAGCTCGAAGACAAAGTTGTAGAATTTGTTCTAGAAGAGAGCCTAGTGGTGGTCATGTCATGTCAGGAGGGAAGACTGCCTACCTTAAATGACATGACATTGATGGACATCTTTCATCCTGTATCATTTTTCTCTTGACTTCTGCCATGGCCAAGTCACCTGAGGTTGTAGGATTGTGTCCCTAATCCTCCACCACACAGAGGTACCCACTGTCTCACTTCAAAAGTCCTACAGAGGAGGTCAGAAGGTTTTCCTAGGGAATGTGACATGTAGGAGGAAGGAGACAGTGGGACAGACAGTCTGCAATGTGCAGGACTTGCACAACAGTGTGGGGAGTTAGGACCGCTGCAGGTGCTACCCCGTGGCAGTGAGCACCTGCTTGTTAAAGTCACAAAGAAAATTTATTGCAAAGAAGAGATTTGAACTTGTTTCTCCCAAGCCTCTGAGTTATTGCAAGAGGATAAGCACTGAAAATGCCCACGGACCTCAGTACTCACTCGTTTCCAGGTGGGTCCCCTCCATGTCTCAGTGTGCTAAGAAATACTGCAAGCTCTTCACAGGGGTGAGGAAACAGGTCTGCAGAGCTCTGCAGGCAAGTCCCTGCAGCCATTTCAGTCTGTTCCCTGAAGATTGCCTTCATGGGAGAAGAGGTGTATCAGATTTAGGCAATTTAGGCTCTTTGGTATTTTTCTCTAGGTGTCCCAGGCAGAGCACAGCGTTTAGCACGTGGTGCCACGTGGTGTCCCTGCAGTGGCAGCTCCATGCCTTAACGAGGACTGTGTGGAACTCAGTGCCACGTCGACTTGCTGCTTTCTGACTCACTGGCAGCTTTAGCTATGACTTGGAGGGATGTGAACCTTTTTGTGGACTATTGAAATGTCTAGTGCAGGTCTTGATACACATTTTCTAGAGACAAGCATACTGATACCCAGATGAAGATAAAACCATACGTGCCAAGCAGAATTAAGAGTGGCTGGAAAAAGAAAACCAGTCACAAATTTCCAGCATCTAAAATGCAATTACATGACGGTATGCTTGCAAAAAAATTTTGGAGCAACCTAGTGAATCAGAGAATTGAAAATGTTCTGTCTTTATTTCATTTTTTCTTAATATATAGAGACCTCTATTATTAGGCAAACAGACCTCCCTGTTTATAATGCTGGTTGCTTTTGTTCCCCTTCTCAGAAAAAGGAAACATTTGGAAAAAATAAATAACCTGATGATGTCTTGATTCAATATTTGCAGTGAAGAGTCTGGGCTGATGGTACTTCTTGCAGAACAAAGAGGCAGACAAAACACAATGAATACCCAGGATGGCTGAAGCCCAAGGTATTTTGGACTCAGAGGCAGGAATAAGCTTTTAATTGGTGTTGAAAAATAAACTGGGCAAAGAAATAGAATAAATAATAAATGTGTCTCGTGGCAGCACAGCAAGAGGCTTCTTGTTTTCTTGCTTCTAAAGATGGCCAGTACATCATGTTCTTCCCACACAAGTTCCAAACAACTTTGTTTGGACTGAGAAATTTAAATCCATGTTTCTAAAACAAATCTATCTAAATATTTTTATATTAGCAGCAGCACAAGAAAACCCAGCCTGCCTGCACTTTCTACACAGCAGTGATGTGTTATTGTTATTGTTGCTATTAATTTCAGCTGCTATTATTGCCGGTGACAGCAGAAGACAGTCCACGGCCACTGCATCTCATCCTCTGCTGGAGGAGACCATCCCTGCTCCAGGCAGGCTGTAGCATATAGAGAGGATAGAAAATATGATCTCCACAGTTCTGCAGACCTTTAATAAAGTGGTGACAGAACAATCTTACTGCAAACTCAAGAAACACATCTCAGGACCAGAGTCCTAATAAACACACAATGGTATTTGTATGTAAGCCTAAATGGCAGCTTTAGAACTACTGCCTTTAGATACAAACCCTTTGTAAACTTGGCCCAAAGCACCTAGGCTGCTTTAACAATCGAGAAAAAATATATTTAAAAAGAAAGGTCACTTTGTCCTTCCACTGAAGAAGCCAAAAGGTAAGACTTAATCTAACTCTACAGTTTTTAGGATCCCCTTAGAGTCCCAACTGTGTTCAGAAGAAATGACATTTGCTGATCAACTACATTTTTAACACACAAAATGGCTGCAGGAGCAACAGTGATGTAATTCCATTGGTGTGGGGAAGTGGGGAGTGATGGAGTAAAAGTATCACTACATACTCAGGAGAACATTTATCTCTTAGTTTTTCTGCAAGCCCATTTTCCCTCCAGTTACAGAAGTTCATCTGCTTCTTAATAAAATCAGTAAATTAAGAAGAATAATAAATCAGTAAATCAGTAAATTAAGAACAAGAATAATTCCATCTCCTTTATTAAAAAAGCTGTAAGACATCTCATTTATTCTGAGTGTTTCAGACATAAAAATTAAGAAAAATAATTTACTAGAGGTGGTTGGATCTTTGGAACAAAAAGCCTTTATCTTGAAAGGCACACTTATTTTTCCAATTAAATATTTAGCAAAAAGTTGAATTTATTCCTATTATTTTTCAAGCCTTATGAAAAGTGTTACTTCATTAAAAATTAAGATTATTAAAATGATTATTAAAAGTGACTAGCAGAAGGGAAAATATCCATAATCATTAGCCTTGATTTCTTAATAATATTCACAGAGAAAATCTACAGGTAAAGGTTATGAAAAAAAATTTAATGGAATGGAAAATTGCCCTAAACTTTTCAAAAGAGAACAGTTTTTCTTCCTGAAGACTTTTGTGTGTGTGTGACTAGGCAAATGAAGCTGTTTTTAATGGTTTCCTCAAGTTTTCTCCAGAAAATTTAACTTGTATTTTAAGCTAAGGGCTATTTCAATTATTCCTTACATGTAGAATGGCTCTTTTATAAGGAAAAATATTTTTTCAGGATAACTGAAAGAGGGGAAAAAAAAAGAAAAAAAGGAGGCTTTTGTGCATACCATGAGGCATCTGATTATCATAAATGAACTAATGGATCCAAGACATATCTGAGATGGGGTTTCATCTCACTTGCTTTCAGACATTTGAAAATTATCTGAGGTGGCTTAATTCTGTCTATAACTAATGGAGGGAGCCAAGAGTCGTGGGCTGACAATTCACTGTCCTCAATTAGTGCCTCTGATAGATGGGATGTGCTTTTTTAGGATATACCTACACTCCTAGCTTGGCTGCAGTTGGAACCTGGTTAAATACAACTTTCAGGTGAATCCTTCTCTCTCTGCTTCTCTCTAGGCATTCCTAGCAACACACAGGAATCTCTGCCTTTTTCTATAGGGGAAAAGAGATTATCAAAGCGGCTTGACCAACGAAACAAAGAGACATTGCTTTGATATGTACAGCAAAAAAATGTGGGTAATGTTTTCTGGCTGTGGAGAAAAGTGAATGCCTCTTTTATTTAGATGGTAGTAATTTCTACTGATTCAGAGCACTTCTCAACTGCTTTTTTAGCTGTCACCCTAAATTTATGGCAACTAGATATGCAATTTAGTTTTCTTTGTAAATTTTCCAGCATACGCAGTAACTGAATTCTAAGGGCTTTACATCTTTGGTGTGATAATGATTCAGAGCAATGGATAAAGAAAGAAAATGCCTTTGTTCCATAAATGGAAAAAAATTGTGTGTAATCTTAAAATGTATTCTATTATCAGTGAAAAGTTCTTACACTTGGGAATGTGCTTCACAGGATGACTCTGAATTGTTTAGATCTTCCCACCTTGCAATATTATTCATACATGCCTTGTCTGCCCATTCAGTCCATCTTCTCTGCAGATGACGCTTGTTTGCAAAAGAGAAGCTGTAATAAAGTTAAGCCTCCCTTTAAACTGACAATTCACAATTTTGAAAGAGACCTGACATCAGCAGAAAAAAAATCCATCTCCTTGCTATTTAGTTCAATTTCATGCAAATCTTGTTCCCTTCCCCTTCTCGGGCTTTGCGCAAGCAGATCTGGACAGATCTGGCCTTTTGTTTTTACTTGCAGCTTGTGGTGCTATACAAGGATGACAAAACCTCAGCTTAAAAATCAAACCCCAAACTGCAGTCTTTAACTTTTTAGAGCTCCTGCTCACTGAGCCATGTATAACTCTCCCTGTGTCATCTGGCTGAGTCTGCAGCAGCTGCTGCTGCCGAGCTGCGTGGGAGACACACCAAGGTGTGGTGCTGGAGTTATTGCAGTGAGTCCTGTCTGATGGGCTGTGAAGTCAGCGGATTTCCATCCTGTGGGCCTCTAGAAGTGCTTTCCTCTACAAATGTGCTGAAAGAGCAGCAATTCTTCTACCATAAACCCAGGCTTTTTATTTTTTTTTTTTTCAAAAGGAAAGAAAATTCTAATTGCTATTCAATAATGTGGGCAAAAACACTCAGGCAAAGCCAGAAGTGTATAACCTGGAATAAGTACACACTCCCAGAACAAGCTATATTTACAAGGAAAATTTGACACAGGGTTAAGAAAGAGAGGGATGAAGCTTCACATACACGTTCGTACATGACTGCAGAGGAAAGGCTTTGCTGATTGTGAGTGATCCTGGGATTTGTAGCCACAGTTTTTAAGCAAAGCTAAACACTTTTAAAACATTAGCCACTGAGTCTCACACGGTCACCCCTACCATCACCTGATAAATATGTCAAAGTGCTTGATCAGAGTCTTAGACTTTTGGATTATATTTTTTTAAAAGTGGTAGAAGAAAAGACACTACTACCTGAATTTTTGGCCACACAGTCATTTATTTCCTTCTCACCTTCCCTGATACCTTTCAAAAGATAACTCATCCAAAGTTCTCAGAAAGCCATCTTGAGTCTCCTTCCTGTGTAGGGAAGCTGATCATACAGCAATTTTTTTGCCTTCTGCCTACAGTAACATCACAACTTTAGGTATCGTAAACCCCAGACTGTTCTCCTGAAACATGAGAAAAACTTCATACCCTCGCCCTCTATCCTAAAGGGATATGTGTGTGTGCATGTGTAATACACCTGGGTTTCTGCCAGTGGATAACCTTACTGATAGTTTGGTAGCCCTAATAAAATTTTGATGTCCTTTCAGAATAACAGCTGCTATTCTTAACTGGTCCCTGAGATTTAAAATTTTTATGTGCTTTGGTTTACCGCTTGGTTAATCTTCCTAGTTAAATGATCATTGCTAGACTAATGTACCCCAACTTCTCAAAAATCCCATGAAAAGCCCTATAAACTTGTGTTGTGGTCTAACCCCACCTGGTAACTAAGTATCCCCAGCCAAAATCAGCACAATTTAATAGCCAGGCAACAAACAACAGCCATGACTATATCCAAATCCTCTCTTTCTTTGTATTGCCCAAAAGCCAATAACAATAAGCAGTTCAATGTGGATGGTATCAAAGCAGATTAGAAACAGCTGTCCACAGGGGCTGAACCAGATTTACTACTGATATAAATCAGGGGAAAAGCAATGGCTTTAGTTGAGTGTGGTGGATATCCTCTGAAGATTTGGGCTGCTGCTTTTTATGTCTGGTGGGTTTTTCCTCGCAATTTCCTATTTTAAATGGTTTATAAGTGACTTATGATTTAGAGAGAAAAGGCAGCAACAGTCAGCTGGTTTTGTTGGACAGAATTTGTGCCAAGGCTATAACCTCAATTGGTTTGCATCAGTAAATTTGGAAGGAGATAATTTTAAGGAGTTACTACTGATGATAAGCTTTTCTCACTGCTCCTCAAGAAGAACGGGCACTTCCCATGTAAGCAATTTAGCAAAGTTTCAAGCTATTGCTTAATTAAATAAGAATTCATTTTGGGGATGATAATGTATGTGAGAAAGATCTAATATAAGAGAAGAAGGCTAAGTGTAGCTGTTTCTTGTCTTTCAAGAAGCTGAAAGGCTTTCCATGGTTTTAGACAGTGCAGAAGAGGGGCTATTTTCCTAGAAGACAAGTACATAAAACAAACAGCTATGTTTGCAAAACAAATCCTGCTTTCTTCATCAGTCTGGAAATATTTTAATGCTAGTATAAAAACCAGGAAGCATTTCCAACAGCAGTAACTGATATCTGCTTATTGCTGTATACTTTTCTGTTATAATCTCTGCGATACAATTAGAAAAAGCCTTTAACATGCAACTATAACTATTTATTGTTTCACTAGGCTAAATATTTGTAAATGATGAAGAGGACTTTAAATTTCTGGGCCAGACCTGAGAACTGGAGTTTAGCATTTGATTTTTTGTTTGGGTTTTGGTGAGGGTTTATTTGTTGGTTTTTTAGTGCCTTAAGGATGGGACTCTTAAACCGTGCGGAACAGAAGAGACTCTAAATGTTTCTACAAATTTTGGTCACGAGTATTTAAGTCAGATGGCAAATCTGTGCAACTGCAACTTATAAATTTCTTCTGTAGTTTTCCACAGGGTAATTCACATGGGAAGGAGTGTGGGGTGGTCTCTAGTTGAGCTCAGTGATCAGAGCAACTTGTTCAAGGCTTGATTGAATTATGTCTCAAACTTTCACAGATGAAGATTCTTCAATCTGTGTTCAACATTTAGAATGGTCAGTTATCTGCATAACTGTCTACAGACAGTGGCAGTCTGTCCTGGTTCAATTTAGGAGCCCTGTTTTTCCCTTCTTTCTATACACCTTGAGGGGGAAAACACAAATCCCTCTTCTTGGTAATCTCCTCATAGGCATAAAGTTACTTTTAAGTCTTTCCTAAGCCTTGTCCTGTTCAGGGTGGGGTTGATTCCTATGCAACCTCACTCTGAGTCCAGGAATCCCATTGGGTGGTTTAGTTTTTGATTGGGATGAGGGGGCTGAGTAGTGGTTTCAAACTGAACAACCAAACTAAAATGTTCAGGAAATATAACCCCATTCTGTCTCTCTAAGTAATCTACTCTACTCACCTGTCTGTATATAAATACACAGGTGTGTAATGAGAAGCAGTAGCAAGCACATGTTGTTAAGTTTTTCATCTTGCCTTTTTTTCCCTATCTTTTGTTTTTCCTTTTTTTTTTTTTAATTGTAAATTCCTCAGAAACTGAATTTTCTAATGAGACTCTACAGAACTTAAGCCAGTGGCTAAGGATCTCATTTGTAGTACTTAGGTGTGAGCACAATAGAGGTAATTATTAGAAACATCAACATTGTTTTAGGACAGCAAAATCCTGTGAAGAACAAATAATAAGATTATTTTGTTCTCTGCAACTGCCCCCAGCCTTTGTCACTGGATACAGCACAAATTCAGGAGATTATTTAGCCTGAAAAATAATATTTAATCCAATTGTACCTGAAGAGAGGTTCTGAGGTAGATGGAATAACTGCATTTGTCATACAGTATTGTGTCGTAGTCCTCACAGAAATGCAAAGAGGGTGCCAGAGAATGTTTGTGTTCTTGGTTTTTGCACTATTAAGTTGATACTTGGTAGGATGCAAAAGCAGTCAAACAATATGGATAGGCCCTTGATGGCCACTGCCTTACAGCCCAGCATGATACAGAACTATGTCATGTGAATATGACAAACAAAAATGGAATACATAATCAGGCTTTCTTCCAAAAATAATGCACCTTTCAAGATCTTTTGACCCAAAGAATTAAAATATTCCAAATATTTGAAATTATCCAAAAATTGTCTCACATTTCCTGCAAAGTAGCTACATAATGGGAGAGCTGGAAAAGACAGGAAATTTCACCTGCCGGATGAAAATTAATACCTTGTTTCTATCAAAACCAAATAAATAAAATTGAGATTTTTTTGTGAGCTGCTACTTCTAAGAAAGAAGAACAACCTTTTAACTTCAGAGACATTGACATATGGTGATTCCTAAATTGGAAACCAGGTACCAGCTGTGGTCCTGCTGTCTTCAACCTGCACTTGATTCTGCCACGGTCTGCAGTGGCTCCTCTGAGTACAATGGATCAGATGACTGACTCTAGTTCTTCAAACACTCCTCTGAATGCAGCCCTGCAGGATCACACTGAAAACAAATATAGTGGAGAAGTGGAAATCGCTTGAAAGGCCAGCCTCAGCTAGTCAGGTTTACCCTGTCAAATCCTGAGCATGACATAAATAGTATTTATGCCCAGTGTTTAGGGTAAAATGACATCTCTCTGTTCAGTATTGCAGTACTGAACAAGTGCCAGGAATGGTTGTGGGGCATACAAGTATTGTTCTGTGAATTGTCTGGAGGCATTACTGGCAGTAACTACTCAGTCCCCTCTGATCATGACTGCATTTAACACCAGCAGCACCATTCCAAAACTTTCAAATAGGAAGGAAACAAAAGCACTGAACCTCACATCATCAACATCACCTGGTAGAAATCTTGCAGACTCATTAGGCAGCAAATTAGCACTGTTTATAAAAATTGTGATGCAAATATGAAACACAATAATCTGCTATGGCTAGTAGCTCCAGTTAGCTAATTGAGGAGATCTGTAGATTAGGTGTATTTATCCCATCCTTCACTTTCTGCAGAGAAAAACTTCACCTGCACTTCAGATGAACTGGAAGAGTCCCTGTGACTGTCTAATGCTGTCCACACTGAGGTCTGTGGTACCACTGGGAACAAAGTTACCTCAGCAATGAGTGCTGTTCCTCACATGCAGTTATCTGGCAAAACAAGTATAGAATGAGGTGGAAAATTCTGATGACATAAAATTAAGTGAGGTGATGAAAGTGCTATGTGGAGTAGCAGAATCACCTCAGAGTACTAAATGATTGGGCAAAGAAATAGCAGGAAAAAAATTGGTGCTAATGGATATAGAATAATGCAGACAGAGGAAGCCTGTCCTAAATATTAAGTGTGTGCTGATTGATACCAAAATGTCTATAAAAAAAAAAATATTCCCAGTGCTTTAGCTGATAATTTTATGAAAATATCAGCTCTTCACTCAGCCATGAGTAAATAAAAGTCATTACTAAAAAACCCAGGTAAACAAAGCAGAAAACTGCTGTGTCACAATGTTAATCCACAGTGTGTCCAAATCATGAAGAGCCAAAGAATTTCTGGTTGTAGCACCTTGAAGAATTGATGCAGCAGAACTAGAAAGGTGCAGAGAATAGTGATAAGAATGATCAAAGGTATTAATGTTTCCATCTGAGGGATATTAAATAAACTAAGTCTCATGTGCATAAAAAGAAGGAATAATTGAAAAGGGCAGAATGTGGGGCTGTGAAATTATCAGTGGCAAGGAGATTATAAAGGAGGAACCATTATTCATTGGTTTTGGTAACATGCAGATGAGAGGCCGTCAGATGAAATTATCAGAAGGCAAGTTCCATCTAAATTATAAGACTTTTTTTTTCTCACCCTTCAATTCACAAAGTGTCATTAAACCCAGAGGTAGCACCTCTGGCTTAAGAGGGTTTTGAGCTGTGTATCATTGGTTCTGGGCCAATAGATAAAGAAGAAACATTACATGCTTACTCTGCTCTTTGGATTTTCCTTTACCGTCCGTGGCTAGACATAGCTGGAGACGTTTTAGGGGGCTAAATAGACCTTTGGCTTGACTCTCTCTCTGTTTTTCTTAAATATTAGGTACTGAAAAGCACTACACATTTGCGGATGAAGCAGAATCAGAACTCTTGTCCTTGCTAGAAAGGCTGAAAATGAACTTTTCCATCCTAACATGACTGGCTCATGTGGTAGAGAATTCCTGGTGTTTTTCTTCAAGCACTTAAGGCTTTACATGTAACTGCTGTAGAAGTCCTAAAATCCTCGTCCGCTATAGAAATTCATTCCCTGATTCTTCTCTAAAAAGTAGCTATTTAGTCTGGAGTTAAGGTAGACATGAGGTACTGAAGGGAAAACTCTAACAAAGATGAGCTGAGCTTTGTTTTGAAGATTCTGGGTGTTTGATTCCTTCTTTCTTTTTTTTTTTTTTTTAATTACTTATTTTCCTTAATTAACATGTGTGCAGCCTTACTATTTCTCCTATGAACCTCTTAGTGCACTTTTCTGGTATAATCTTTACCCCATGGGGCTGCAGAGATGAAGTCTCTTGTTAGTGATGCCTACCTTGTTGAGTGTTCTATGTGATGTGCAGAAGAACAGCAGGTCTCAGCCATCTATTTTCCTATTGGATT
Source organism: Dicrurus megarhynchus (assembly GCA_013399195.1). Lineage (NCBI taxonomy): Eukaryota > Metazoa > Chordata > Aves > Passeriformes > Dicruridae > Dicrurus > Dicrurus megarhynchus. The sequence goes on from VXAD01009407.1 coordinate 506,929, forward strand.
AGGAGATATTTTACATCCATGAACCCTGAAAACTGGAATCATTGCTGAGACATATAATTTAGCATCAAAGGCACAGTAGGAGTTCTTGAGTGCCCTGACAGTAACCCATGTGCAGGTGCACAGCCAGAAAGAAAATACACATGATGAATGAACCAGGCTTCTATTTCTGGCATCTGTCATTAGTCATGAATAGAATAATAATAGATTCGTGTTAGAAAACTGCTTGACAGGACATGTTACTTCATTTTCTAAGGAAAATGAAAGCACTATAATGCTAGTACAAAAGAGAAGATCATCTCACTGCAATATATCTTTGCACTTAGCTTAAGGCCGTGGTTCAGCTCTGCAAAACTACAGTTATGGCTTCTTGGTTTACAAATATATTCCTTTTGTGCACTCAAAGCTGTGGTTTAGTGTCAAAAGTTAACACTGCAAACACAGCCCAAACATGAGGAAAGGAGCTGAATTTTTCTCCTAGCAAACCTGCCTTCAAGAAAATTTTTAACTGACTTTGAGCAATGAAGGTAGAGTCTGCCTTCAATAACAGTTTGAGATTATACAAGTTTTATGGCACACAGAATATTACTCGTGATAATGAACAAGCTAGACAAAAAGCAGCTGGGCTTTTAAACCCCAGGTTGTTTGTAGAGCTGACAGTTAGAAATATCTCTATTTTTCCCTCCAGCTGGCCAAATTGCTATGAGAGAAACAAGGAGAGAAAAGAAGTAAAACTTAAGTTGAGATTTTTTTTTTTTTAAAGAGGTACATATGAAGACAGAACAAAAACAAGACAAAAAAAAACCTGTCAGAAAAGTCTCCTAGGTTATGTTCAATTCTCCAAACCACCCTGATATCAAAAATCTGTTTTTTGTTTCCAGAGCTGCTGCTATGTGTGCTCACCACGTTGTCAGTTCCTAGAGGTTGCTTTACTCACCAGATAGATGTGGGCATCTCTAGGATACTCATGACCTCAGAGGACCCAAGCGTCCTGAAAGTGCAGTGTCTGAAGCAAAGGGATATAGGAAAGAAATCATAAATTTTCCTGTTTAAGATGAATGAGTGGAAGCAAAATTTAACATTCAGTGTCTCTTTTTTTGCTATCCTTTATTTTTCCATTCCTCTTCCTCATCTGAAGTGAAGCCCACAAAACACTTCCACCTCCCATTTATATCCATGATATTAAGATCCAGACCCCTTTTGTTGATGAGTGATCCCCTAATAGGCACCTTTCCCATTCTGTTGCTAGAAGAATATTTTCCCCTGAATATATGGTTCTTGTTGTGCTGTAATTTATTGTCACACAGATATTTGGTTGTTTAAAGAAGTTATTTTTATTGCCCTTCAGAAAGGTTGTGTATGATTATTCTTGTCATCTCCTCAATGAACGCAGGTGGCTGGGAACTAAGACTATATACAAAAAGTGATAGTGAAACATTAATTTATTCAAATTTAGAAAGAAGGAAGAAAGAGAGGGTATTTGTCAAGACATAGCACAGCTCTGAGGTGGTTACTCTGCTGTCAGCACAGAGTGTGCTTCCTCTTCTGCTGTACAGCTCTTGGACGTGGTGATGCATTGCATGACATCAGCAGTCAAAAGTTTCTGGTGTCATGTCATGGTTTAATTTTTACCTCTTGACTCAGCAGTGTTAGTTCTAAGATTTATTGCTCTCTGTAATGGTTTTTTCTTTTGATGAACAGAAGTTCCCTTTTATACAGAGTGTGTACACTATAAAGTCCCTTTTAAGCACTTTGTGCAGTGGTTTATGGCCATTTGAACTCAAAAATCTATTTAGATTCCTCAATTTGAATAAAAATCCAACCTCTCTGGATAGCAATTGCTCAGCAAATACTGATGTTTCCAGTGGAAATGCATTAATTCTTCAGCTTATTCCAGAAAATTTGTGTTAAACAAAATGCTCATTCAAGAAGCCTATGAAAGGTGAAGGTTAAAAAGCCAATTATCTTGGCGTACAGTTCATGGTCTGAAAAGGGAAATGCTTAATTCAGGTGTTTTATGTGTTTGATTTTGCATGGAGTATATTTTACTTTTAACTTGAAACATGAAATATTTAGTAAGAGGCATCTTGATATCCTATCTTAAATAATATGAAACAGAATAAGGAAGTGCCTGTGAAATGTGTTCAAGAGCATGGAAGAATCATTTCTACACCATAGTTTTAGCAAGAGTCACTCTCCTTGCTGTACTAATGTGGGCACAGAGGGCAGTCTGAGTGCTCTCCTTGTGGCAATGGCTACCTGTAGCATTCTCTAACCAAAATGTCTAATGATACCACACATGTACCTTTGCTCTCTGTCCTTCCCTGCAGGCATGAAACCAAAGACAGAACAAAGGTGCAGAGCATGTGTGGTCCTTCTTGCAGCTTGTGAGCCTTTTAGTGGAGCCCAGAAACCAGGGAGCACAGTATTCATTTAGCATGTGCAGCTGAAAATTAACATATTTGCCTCTTGCACGGGGTTGCCCTCCACCAATGCCCTTTTCAATACTTTTATTGCCCTCGTGTAACAGAAGCTTCTGCAAGGGTTATTGTGGGTTTGCTTGGTCATTTTTTAGTCTCATCCTTCTGAAATTAAGAATCAATGGTGAAATAAGGTCTAAATAGTCAAAATTCTTTAACATTAAGTCTATTGAAAGATAAATTGGCAGCAGACAGATACAAACTAAGGACAACTTTATTCTGTTTGGTGTAATGAACATCGAGTGCTGATAGCATCAGATAAAAATGTGAGTCGCATTCTCTGTGCATAATTCACTTTATTAGAGGCAGTGGTGCATAACTTCAGACATTTATTCGCATTCATACAACCTGATCCTATGATGATATTTATGCTTTCAGCAAAATGGAAATACTCTTTTAGAGATCAGAGCACAGATGACTGGAAAAATAAGTCATCTTAAGGGGAACCATGGAGTTTTCATACAATGATTTAACTTTGATCACAGAGATCAGAATGTTCTACTGGAAAAGCAAACAGGGAATAGTTTAAGATATTTATTTAAAATGAAACGGGGGGAAAAAACCCTTCTATGACATGTGCTTGCAAGCATGTCATGGGGGAAAACATTAGAAATGCTAGTTGATGACAAACCCTTTTAATTAACATACGGTAATTGGCTTAGGTATGCAGCAGTCAAAAAAATAAGCAGCTTTTACATATTTAAGATATTAGAATATTAATCAAGGAAGAGCTTATCATTATTATCAGACCAGAAATGATGCAGACAGAATAGTTAAGCAGAGATTAGCTGGAATATATTTCCCAGTGTAAATCAGGCTGCAAATGCATTTCTTTCTCTGCTAACCAATATTTCTGGTACCTGTTCAGCAAGGGGAACACCACTCACCACTTCTCTCCACCTGGACATGGAGCCCTTGAACACAAGTCTTTGAGCACGACCACCCATTCCTTATCCATCCAGTGGTCCGTCCATCCAATCCTTGTGCCTTCAGTTTAGAGACCCAGATGTGTCAGATGCTTTGCACAAGCCCAGAGAGTCTGTTGTCAGGTTTCGTGACTCAATTATTATTCCCCTGATGAGGGAAATTTTAATACCTTTTGCCAGGCGCCGTGAAGAATAGGACCTTCAGTCTTCTTAGTTTGCAGATAGTTGTTTATTAAGTCTTATCAGAGAAATTTAGCCCATAGCCAGGCATTAGACATAGCACAGAGCAAAGAATGCCAAGAATGGCCACTTTATCTTGATTACACACTCTTTTAAAGGTAAATTATCCAATTAAAATGAAAGACATTTTCTTTTTTCTACCAATGCTCAGTAATTCACTCTGTCACATCGACAGGACTTGCGGCACTTTTTATCCAATCATTCCAAACTACCTCTACTGCAGGATATGGAGTATCAGAAGAAGAAGGTCTAACAGACAACTATTATCCTCCATTTTGAAGTTTTTTGCTTTTATCTATTTACTATATTAACTAACCTAGGAAGTCTAGATTTTTCACCGTGCAACAACCTTACACAATATCTCATCACCCAGTTTACACCCATGCAGATTCTAACTCCTCTTTGAGGGTATAAAATTTTCTCCACAGTTGAAGGTCAGAAATGTTGGTGTACAGGGGGGTTTTATTCTTTAAAACAGGCAGAGCAATGTTCTCTGCATTCTGGACTCCAGCAGTCTGTCAGTCACTCTTCCCTTGTCCATCAATGTTGTAACCCCATCAAAGAAAGCCACCAAATTTGTCAGGAGTGATTTGCCCTTAGTGAAGCCATGTTGGCTATCACAAATTGCCTTCTTGTTTTCTGTGTGCCTTAGGATAGCTTCCAGGAGGGTCTGCTCCATAATATTGCCGGGCACAGTGGTGGGACTGACTGCCCTGTAGTAGTTCTGGAAAGAACTCAGCAATAACGAACATGTGAAGGGCAAATTTTGGGCAGCTTGCAAATCACCACAAGCTCAGCTGGCTGGGGATTGCAGCAGGAACATCTTCTGGGAGCAGCAGGACCAAAGCAGGTGCCAGCCAAGAGCTGCCCCTGTCAGGATGGACACTTCAGTCACACAGCAGCCCGTGAGAGGCAGTGTGAGCAGCAGTCCTTCAGGCCACAGCTCATGCCTTGTGTATGCTGGAGAGCATCTGGGGCAGTGGAGCAGGGTAAGGAGATGAGCTGTGAACATGCAGTCTCACCATCTCCTTCTGGGAGTAATCAGCACTGGGGAAAGTGGGGCCATGCATTTTGCTGGAAAAAGTTGGTTGCCCTGGCTGTCTGAAGGAAGAACAGTGTATAATTTAAACTGTTTCTTTTCTTTTGTTTTCAACAGGTTTCTCGTCCTTTGCTTTGGAGAGACATAACCCTCTTCAGACTGGTGAGGATTTTGTTGTTTTGTTTTTTTTTTTAAGTAGTTAATGTTTCTGCTAAGTAGTTAGGAAGCATCCAGCTGTTAAAAGCCTTTAATTGGTGAGTCTGCACTTCTTCAGCCCCTAAGTGCTGGAGAAAAATAAGCTTGTCTTTTAGAAATACCAACAATAACTGCAGATGTTATTGAAGTCAAGGTGAAAACAGACAAGTTTGACTCACTAAAAACAATTCAGAAACTAAGCACACCTTTTTCTGTGAAATTATAGTGGTATACCCAGAATTTTCCATGCTGCAAGGCAATGATTTTCTGTTCGCACTGTTTTGCACTTCTTCATTAAGACCCAGGCTACTGGGAACTACATCAGTAATCCCAAAAATTGACCTGGAATGTTGTGGCTTATCTCTGTTCATTACACTGTAGCTTAAAATACAGCTGTATCCACCAGTATATTCCTTACTTTCCTTAACATGATAATTTGAGATTTGTGAGTTTCAGTGCACTGAAACACATACCTAAGCAGCAGTGGCTGAATTCTGGATTACTTTCAGTTTATTCAAATATTTGTATCTACTTAAGTTATTTCAGCAATTCAGGCTTTCTGTGACAAGCACATTAGTTCCTCGCCTGAAATCTGTGATTTTTGTCTTTATAACAACACAAGTCAAAATCCTACAGCAACTTCTTTTAAACTTTTTCTTTGAAGTTTGTACTGCTGTCTGTTGTACAAGCATACAGGAGTACAACAGTTGTCCTGCTGTCTGATTGAAAATTCAGCTGAAGGTACTTTGTATAGTCCTCAGGTTTTCTCTGTGCTGTGGCTGCTTTAATTTGTTACCAATTAATGGCATTGCCAATGCTGCTTTGGGAAAATGACTGACAGAAAGAAATGGAGTCTGGGGGTATAAGAGAAAGGATTAAAGCATTTTGGAGTTATGGGAGTAATTAATTAGTGAGGTGGCTTGGAAGATGGGTGGTTAATTCCCCAGGAAAATGCCTCCCATCATATCTCTCTGCTTTGTGCTTATTATAACTCATGTTCTCCCCGTGCCATCAGCTGTTTCCAACTCCACACGCTGCTTGTCAAAGAGGGGCTGGCTGTTGCCTGCTGGGGTAGGTGGTCTGCAGGATGATCTGCAGCACTGTCATGTCCTCCCTGGCTCCTGCAAGGCAAAGGTTGGGAATCTCCTATTTCTGCCCTCATTCTTTGGGGTGCCTGAACCCCAAATTCCCAGGACATTGATCTGGCCTGGGCAGAGACACATTGTCTACAGGGTCAGGTTTGTCTAAGTCTGATTCCCACCCAGTTCAATATTATTACCTGACAGGGTATAAACGAGATCATTGGATCAGGTGAGAGTTAAGCACCTATTTACAGCAATTACTGGATTATGAAGAGATAAAACCTTAAAATTAGTTGTTTATTACTTCACTGCACTCTTAGTTGAGCAGTAAGGATTTCTCCCTTAGGCTAGAGGCATATCCCAGTAAACCTTAGCTCTGCCAGGACAGAGTGTCCTTACTCTGTCCTTTCCTTCAAGTCTAGCTCATTTTTTGGACATTTGTTTCATTAGAGACATCAGGGAATGTGGAATGATCAGGGGGTATCTCTCAAGAGTGTTTACTGCCTGAAAGATTCAAAGCATGGCTGAATAACTCCCTTTCCTTGAAGTATTTGGGAGCTCTATATGTGATGATCTTTATGTCATGTGGTGCTGTTTAATGTCAGGAGACTGCTATGGGAATGCTCTTTCACCTATGTGAGAACTCATGTTAAATGAAGAGGGTTACTGATGTGCTGATTCCTCACCCCTTTGCATCCTCCACTGTGATCACAAATCTACATTTTTGTAAACTCTTCCACCTTCTGCAGTAATTTGCCCTTCATTTTTCCCTGCCACTCTCCTCCTGTCCCTTAGCTAAAGCAAGACACAACACGAGGCTTTCTACCTGGTTCATGGCACCCTTTCATGTACCTAATAATAAAAGGGCACTAATAAAGTATCTGAGAGACCTAACAGTGGCTTGTAATGCCAAAGCTCTGTGCTTCCCATGGGTTCCACACAACAAGCCAGAAATTATATAAATAACTTGTCAGCTGGAGTCTCTCCACCTTCCTGCCTTTGACATATCTGATCAGTTCTGTCACAATTCCTACCTAAAAAATAGTGATCCAGCCTATACAGAGGCTTTTTCAAAAACTTTTAAAATTGATTAAGAAGGACAAAATAAATTGAATAGTGTTGTTCTTCACAAGTGCTGCTTTTCTCAAACTCTTCTATGTCAGCATTGCTGATCTTATACATCAAATCCTAATGTTTCTAAATGCTGGTGTTGAAAATCCAAACCACAGTGGAAAATTGAGCTGCATTCTTTCTCCATCATCAGAAATAGAAGTTCTGCAATCAGATCTGAGCTGACAGTTTTATTAATGATGTGTGAAGCAAAACTGAATCCAACTCAGTCTTCCTTGGCTGTGTAGGCTCTGCAATGATAACAGTAGTAAAATCACCATTATAGTTATCACTAAAAAAAAAAATCCCCAAATGAAATTCAAAGAACCATAGAGGGAGCCAATATATTGAGTATGATGATGCTAGTTTCTAAAATGCCTCTGCTTGCTATAATCACATTTTAAGTAACTTTTTTTTTGTGTATGCTTAATTGTTGCTGTATTCATCTAGAAATAAAATTTGATGACACTGACTTCCTTAGAGAGTGAAGCTATATTTATAATAAGTTTGGAAGAAAGCAAAATATCTCTCTGGAATAACTAAACAACAGCTAGTCAGAGTCAAAGACTGGAACAAGAATTTAACACACTGACAAATGAGAGAAAACATCCAAATAGATGATCCTAATTTTTGGGAAGCAGTAAGACATATAGAAGTTGTGAAGTTAAATGTAAAAAGACAAAATTCTTCTAATAGGTGTGAGAAGGTGTCTATAGTACTGGTAAATGGCTCACAAGTTTGTGATTTTTACACTAGAACATGTAAGAGAACAGAGCAGCATTCCTTGCGGAATAGCTGCTACAAAATATTATAAAATGCAGTATATTTCCCTTTTTCTTCTTATGATGATATGTTTAGGACTGACTTTGGAAGGAAAACCTTATGGGATTATTCTTATTTTCTTTCCTTGATTCATCTGTAAAGCAGGTCTGTGTGAATGTCAATGGCTGTTTGTCATTGAAGACATAGTGGAACACCACCTGAATTCAGAGTTTTGCATTTCAAAGCACAGTATTTAAAGGATTAGAATATAATTTCCGGATAATTTTTAAAAAGAGGATCTGGCAGTCCAAGAGGAATTCACTAGATAGTGCTACTTATTGTTCAATTCTATGCCTAAATAAATGTCATGCTGTGAATAAACAACTTGGATGTCATCCAAGTACAAAAGTTTTCAAACAGTAATTGTGCTACATAAGCAAATCAGAAATCCTGATACTGATTTAAATAGGACAAAGGTGTTATTAATGACCAGAAGTAAAAGTTTGTGAAGGAGCCTTTTTAGATGTACTTTATCTTGTGATTTTGCTTCAAATGGAAATGCTTCATGTATGACTATCCTCTTGCTAAAGAAAGGGTACAACTTTGGGATCAAGCTACCATGAAAGACTTGTCCTCAAGCTGAGTCAACTTGTAGTTATTTACCATTAAACAACTTCCTTCTATTCTTACTATGACAATTAATTTTGTTTATTATATCACCCCAAAAAACAGATTGTGAATGGAAAGACACTTAGGGTACATAAGATCCTATGTACCCTAAGTCCAGATAGTCTGTCAATTGTTCTTCCCCTGTCCATCAGTGCTGTAACCCCACCATAGAAAGCCACCAAATTTTTCAGGCATGATTTGCCCTTAGTTGTTATTGCTCTTTATTCACACCAATCGTTAATTAAAGCTCTTTTAATTAAGAGCTTTCTAGGCAAAAATCCCACCAGTTGTTCTGAATTAGAATCACGGGCATCAGAAAGTGTAAAGGTAAACAGAGCTGAATATTCACCTGTGTATTGCTTGTTTAGGTTGCAGCAGTGACCAGGCTGTTTCCAGATGGAAAGTCAGAGACCAGAATTCAGCAATGCAGCAAATGCTTGTTTTGGGCTCCTTGGCGTGTTGAATGAAAGATAATGATGGGACATGGTTATTCTACTGCTGTAAATTAGCACCAGTAGTTGAAATTTGCTCATTAATTTGTACCTGTGATTATGATGTTGTCACTCTGTGACATTCTAATGTTGTGCTGTACCAAGTACTGCAGCTTCTTCCACAGCTGGCATCAAAGCAAAAAATCAGTATAAACTTTATATTGTGTGTTCTTGCACCCGAGAGAAATTCAGTCATATGCACACATTTGTTTGGATTAAGTTTATACTGGAAAAAAACCCTGCAGTTACTGATCAGATATTTAGGACTGTGAATCCAGGCACACCATTGATGCCACAGACCATGTTTAGTGATTGCTGTAGAAGGGTGTGGAGCCAAAGTGAAACCACAGTCATCCATTTTGGATTGGGTCTAGAATTCCAGCCCCTCCTGGCCAGGCAGCTGGAGCCACAGGTATTCTCTCTACTTCTGAAAGAATAAAGTGTGTTCCTGCCTTCCTCATGTAGGAATGTTGTTCCTGAAGCTCATCCCTCCTGTACTTAGCAACCCTTTAAAAGTACCCTGGATGTACTCATGGGTCATTTATCCTGATCTGGTTTTGCACTAGCATAATTCTTTGGTTCAAATTACCCTCTCTTTCTCCTTTATTTTAGCACACACTACACTTAAAATGAGCAGTCACGTCTTCTTATCACCTTCCAGTCTGATAAGATTAAAGTCTGAGCTCTGCAAGTTTATTCTGACAGAATAAAACTTTTTTCTGCTCATCCCACACACTTCATTCATTCAAGCTCATACTGAACCTTTCTGGGCAGGTGACCAAACTTGTTCTACATCGTGCCACCAGCACTTTCCCAGTGAAGCTTCCTTGCTAAACACTCCCCACCTTCAGCATTTGCAGGCTCCATTTGCCTTCTTCACTGCTAAATCACGGTGGGGGTAGAGTCAGGCCTTCATCAACCCAAATTCCAAGGTTCCTCTCTTCTTTTGGATCCAATGGTGAGACCCAGCTTGTAGCAGAAGTCCTTGGAATAAGCCCTTCTGCATATGGCCTTGCATGTTGCATTTCACTTCATTTCTATTAAAATGGTCAAGCACAGTTTTTTTGCAATATGCCAAACCTTAGCAATATTGGTACCTCCCAGTGTGATGCTGTCAGCAAATTTCATGAAAGTACAGTTCCACTCTTGCTGTTTGAATCACTAATGAAAAACAATAAGAAGTTTAATTAAGCTCCAAATACCTATGTTTACCAGATCTTGTAAGATTGCATACACTCTGGTAATGTTTTACATTATTTACAGAGAATAGTGGTGATTATTTCCTAGTTTATTCACTACACAACCTCTAAGAACATACATGGAAGCAAATTGTGTACTCTGCTGCTTGTTTGCAGGGCTCAGAGAGAAGAGGGTGGTCACTTATCTGCAGACTAACTCTTTTTTTTAAAGTTTCTGCCTTCTACACAGAGCCAACTCTCAGCTAGTAACCAAAAGTATTAATTCCTGGTTCTTCTCACATTTTGTAAATTAACCAGTAAACAGATGATGGAGTCATCTGAACAAATAGTCTTCATGGTGCAGAGGCTGGCAATCTAATCTGAAAGACTAAGAAGAAGGGAATACAGGTCTGCAGTGCAGCCAGCAATCTGCTTCTCTGCATCTGGTTCAGAATTTAACAGTGAGATTACTCTGTAGCATAAACTCTGCTCCTCCTCTGGCACATTGGAGAAACAGGAAAAGTCAGTGCTCTTTGTCCCCAGCCAAGCCCTGTCTGTTCTCGTTCAGGGTGGACACGGTAGCACTGACCAACCTGTTCACCCTTCATTACCTCTCCAACAGGTCTCTGAAATGAGTCAGGGCTTAGGAGGATCTCAGAGGTTGATGCCACAGAGACACTGCTGTATTAACCTTCATGATCACTGCATAGCTCTGACTCTCCTCACAAACCCAGTAGAAATAACTGAAACTCACAAAAAGGACTCCTGGAGAAAGAAAGAAAATCCAGTGACGTTTCTGTTGAGCAAGAGAATGATGTTCTCTGGTGAGGAGACAAATCTTATGTGCATTCTCTGTTAGGCCACGGAGAAAGTAAAGGGGTGTTCCCTTCCTGATGTCATTTCTTTGCCCTCTGCACAGCCTTTAGATGTCTGTGCCTGGAAAAGTGAGATCTGGTGGAGAAATTACATTTTGAGGCAACCTGGGGCAAAAACACATAGTGTTATTCATTGTGTCCCAGGAACTTCTGCATTTATTAATACCAAAGAAAATTCCAGCATGTTGGAATTGTTGGGGTTTTTTCCTTCTCCAAATCACAGCAAAAGTTAAAAAAAAGAAATGTGCAACAGAACATTCAAACAGCAAAGGGGTTGAATTTACTTGCAGACTGATGTTAGTCCAGCTGAAAAGCTGCAGCCCTTCATCCAAGTTTGCCTCAAGACTCTTGTGCTCCTTTTCTTGCTCCTTCATGCGCTGTGATTTGTTCATGAGGCAACCCTATCAGGAACTGGAAACAGAATGATTTCCTTATCTTCCTCTGGTGAAAATATTCACATTATATTCTTTTTCTAACAGGAATTTGTTTAAACTTACAAAGCTATTTCTGATGAAAATATTTTCAATATAGTCTTCCATGGAGCCCTAATTTGAGCCTCTTCAAACAGATTCATTTGGCTGGCAAAGAATCAGACCACAACTTCGGTGCTGTATATATAAAATATATTCTTTCTTTGGCAAGCACAGTGCCCTTTCCACAATGAAATCAGAGCATCTTAATTTGGTGCCAGTGACAAGCCAGAGCCAGTTGTGTTCATCCAGCCTAAGAGAATGAAGGTCGGTTTTGCTCCCAAAACCAGTTACAGGCTTGATGTGAGCATGGTGAGTGACCAGCATATGGGAGAGTATGGCTTTCTGTGCCATGGCTGAAACCACAGCCTCATTACTGCTTCATTCCAGTAGCCACTTAGCAATTTGTGTTTGTTTTGTCTGCTTACAAGCACAAATTGCTGCTTTTCAGCCTCATAAATACTGAAATGGCACGTTCTGCTGATGATCTGTTCTTGCTCCAAGGTTTTGGTCTGTGCCTTGGTGGTGTTTCGGCTCTGACACTTGCTGCTTTGCATGATGCCTTTAACTGTGGGCCAGCAGCAAGTATGGGCAGACTAGAATCGTGCTGAACTCCTGCTATCAAGCTACACTTGATGTTGACTAAACAAATCTTAGGGAAGGAAGAACTATGGAGAAGTCACTGTGAAGACGAGGGACCTGCTTGTGGGAGTAATCCAAAAGCCCTGCAGAGTTGCTACACTCATAAGACTGTCTTAGGTATGACTGTTATCAAATCCTAGGTTTTAAAATATTATTTCTGTGACACAAAAGCTGATTTCTTAAAAAAAATTACACTTTTAGTAAATGGAAATTCTGAAAGGACTGTGAAGCATTTTGCTGTTACATATATCTGCGTAGCTTGATTCTCATTTTGCTCATGTTTCTTCTGCTTCGTCTTTGAGGAAAAGCAAAGGCACTCACTTTTGGCATGAATTTACATTCTAAAGACAGTCAATTTGCACAAAAACCGATATTGCCTTGTGCTCTTCCCACTTCAATACACCCAAAGGAAATATCTAACTAGAAAGATAAGTGATATTTTTCTTTCTCAGGCTTTAAAGTTGCAGAACAATTGTCAGCCTGGCACCATGATTAACACAATGACTTTCTTTTAAACCTTAAAGAAGGTAGTGTTTGTCTCCTATATTTTGCTTTTCTAAAATTGAAGCTTCCAGTACTGAAGGTTGTCCTAAAAGGCTCTACCTGTACAAAAAGGGAGCCCTAGATAAAATGTTTCCTGAGAACCAGGTGTTACCACATTTTCTGAAAGAGAAAAATTACTTCATTGGTACAAAAATTTCGGAGTCTTTTAAGGTAGTCTATGTCACCAACACCTTCAATTCCAATAGGATAAGCCTTTGCCAATACAACCTTAGTTTGTGTCCTGCTTCCTGTTAAATTATCTGCCAATTCACCAGTAGTGATCCAATTACCAAGTCTGCTAAGAGCTCAACATTCACACTTATCCAAGTTCTGTCCTGCAGGCAAATAATTCTTCTTCTGTCTTCTAGTGAATATGTCATTCATGTGTGCAAGCATTGCTATTATCACCTTCCCAATGACCAGAAGAATGTAAATGAAAATGTCTTTGGTGGCAGGAGCTTGTCAACTATTTTGATTGCCATGAGAAGAAAACCAGTCTGGGCCTGGAATCTGTATAATAACTTCTTTCTTGTATTCAGTCTGAAAAGGCAGACTGTAGCCTGCTGTTTTTGTTGAGCTGCACTGGAGAAACACATCAGGCTTCAGCAGGAAATTACACCAGTCAAGGGTCCTTTTGGTTGTTTATAGCCTCCTGCTGATGAGATGAGACAATATAGATTTAAAAAAAAATCTATCTTTGTATATCTTGAGGGTAATAAGTAATATCTCATTAAAAAAAATTAAATTGCTTTAAAAAAAAAGTAAAAGAGAAAGGCATCCTTTGGAATTAACATTGTAATTAACTACAGGTAAATAGGAGAGGTTGTCAGGACATGCAACAGATGTTCCTTACTTTTATGTCACCTCAGCTTGTAGCACTGCTGATGTGTGCAATGCTGGAGAGATTAGTGAGAGTCTGTTCTGAAACTCAACCTGAGGAGAAAGAGGAGAATAGTTTGGATGTACATATTTGCTCAATATTTAATCAATATCTTCTGTTTACCAACTGTTCTTCAAAAAAGTAAAGAAACTATTGATCCTTTATAGTTGTGCTAACTGCTTGGCAGGTATGAGTAAAATATTTTACAGGCTGTTATACTCCTTTGACCCATCCTGCCACTTTGAGTGGTGAAACTTTCTGAATTTGTAGAAGGACTTCCTTGCTTGGAGTGAAATTTTCACACTTTTGCAGAAACAGAATAGTTTACATTCATCTTTTCTCCATTGACTCTCTCCCATTGTACTCCACAGACAATAGCAGGGGGGGAGTGCTAACAGCATGCATGGGAACAGTCTCATTATTTGTGAACTGACTGTGTGGAAAACATCTGTTTTCTGCCCAGCTTCACTTGTTTGCACACATTCACTGCTTCCAATGATGCAGTGCAGAGGAGAAAAAGGAAAACAAAACAGAGCAAATCTGCCATGCTTATGGTTGTCCCCGTGTCTCTCAGCCCCACTTGTTCAGCAGCTTCCAGTTCATCAACAAGTAATGATGAGCCACTGAACTCAAGTCAGTACTGGACTGGCATGTAGAGTTTTCATTTGTGTATGCAGACTAGTAAGCTTGGTCTTTGCCTTTTCCACTGCACTGTGGACCTCTGGAGCCCTAAGTCCCAGTGTGCAATTTTGAGTGCTCTGCTTACTGTTTGCTGCTGGACATAACCATATGATGACATAAAAATGAGTGATAGATGACAAACAACACAACTCTATACCAAGACTAGAAACAGGGCTACGAAACAGGAGAAACATTCCTTGTGTTTAAATAGATCTTCACCTTTATCAAACTTCAAACCTGTTGTCACTTCTACCTCCCCCTTTGCAACTGAAGCAGTAGATGAAGTTTCCGTAGGGTTGACATTTGACAAAGAAAATGAAGCCAATAACGTTATGCTTCCTACCTGTTTCCAGTCACCTGCTTTTCCTCACTGCTGGATTCTACTTCTCCTTATAGAGCAACCTTTTCTCTTTCAAGCTGGGAGGTTGATGGGTCTCACCAATTAAGTTCAGCAAGGTCCCCTTTTCTCATCGCGTGATCTTTTTTTACACTTGCTGTCCTCACTTCAGCCTTGAACTTGAATCTGGGGTCAACATTTTCTCTGAAAAAATACTGAGTTCTGCTGGATGGCCTGTACATGCCTGTACATTATTTATGCAGTACAGTCTGGCTCAGCATGAGCCTGTTTTGATGTTTTCTTATGGTGATCTCCGAAGGTCCCAAGCAAGACTAGGAATTCAGCTGTATATATCCTGTTGTACAGCAAGAGAAAATACTGACAAGAGAACTAACAGGGCAGGAATGGGTTCTTACCTCCCTGGGCTAATCCTTGCACAATCTTTGTTCTATTCATGCCCTCCAAGACTTTTATGCAGTAGCTCATGGCCTCTTCCATATTGAGATGAAATTCCGTGGCTCTAAGTCCCTGCTATCTGTTCATTATGAATATACTTCCTAGAGCTGGCTTTTCTAAAATGTCTCAATGAACACAAGTGCCTGTACATGTTCTGGTACTGCTAATGGACCCAACTTCTTTCCCATTTATTCCCTCAAGAAAGCTTCTTTTTCTTCCCATGGCAACTTTCTGACAAGGTTGGATAAAGAGCAGCTCTTAAAGTGTTCCTAAATTTTAACTTTACTCAGCCCCACACTGAAATAATTCAGTCCCATAAAGAGGTATTTGCAGAAATCCAGCAGGGAAATCCTGCCACAACCTTTCAATCTTCAGTGTAGACCCTGGACTCCATAAAACATTCACAGTTGGGAAGGGGGCCAGGACATATAAAGATAGGCAGACCATGAAGTTGGTTCAGATTATTCCTTTTTGACCTAACTTTTGTCTCCTCTAACACTGTGTTTTCCAACTGAAATGAGAGTTTATGTTTTGTAAACTGTCCCATGAACAAAAAAACTCAAAAAGTCTGTTGGTAACACCAGTCTGAGAACCAGAGGTTCATCTGCATGGTTTTCCTGTTTCTTGCCCCATTGTTCCCTGCAACTGGTAGTACAGAAGGGGACACAACTTGTGTTTCAGATCCCTTGACCTGTTGTCCCAAGGCTCTTAGGATGGCTTAATATTAAAGGCTCTTTAAGACACAAGCACTCTGAAAGCTCACACTGGCTTTGTTCAAAGAGGATAGGATTGTGTGGACCCTGGAAAATGACTTTGAACAGAGAAAGAATCTTGAGGAAATCCTCTTCAGTCTTTTAAAAAATAATTTCCATGTTATCCCTCAGGAAGGGTTCTCTCATAATCCTCACCTTTTGTAGGGGGTCATGTTTAAGAGTATGTCTTCTTCTTTAGAACAAATACTAAACCGGAAGCAGAGGAATTCCTCTTCCTCCTCCATCCCCAAAAATAAAGACTGATCATCTACTCCTTCAGTTCCACCATCAATGTTGTCTTCATTTATCACCTAGAAATAAGTCTGTGTTCAATGCCAATTCAATAAGCTTGTTAAAAAAAGAATCTGTCTTTTAAAGTATTGGTTATTCTTGCCATGGCCAAAGGCAGCAGTCCAGCAACCATAAAAAGTCTTAAAAGACAAAAAAAGTGCACAAAATACACCACTACCGGACAACCTGCTCTTTGCATACTTTATTATGCTAATGTTGAGTGAAAAACAAAAGGCAGAGAGGACACTTATTTCACCCGCCTGAACACACAGACTCACTGTATGGGAGACCCCCAGACCCTGTAAACAACATGACTGCATTATTCTACAGGAACAACATCAGTAAACATCCTGGCAAAAGTCATTTTGCAGTTCAAGATGCTTACTGCAACTTTTCCGTTTCTATTGGCACTTGGTAGGCTGAGCTCTTTCCCTAACTAACTATTATCTTCTCACTTTTCTCCACTCCTCAGTCCCACACAAGTTACCATTCTGCAAAGACTGGAATTACTTCGTGGTTCTCAGAGGACAGTACCTCTTGCCAGCTTTTGCCTCAATGCACTTCTTCTATTGTTTGTCTTACACAATGCAGGCAAACCACAGTGTCAAAGACAATTGTATTGCAGAACAAATAATAATGTTCTTGTGTTGGAGAGGGCAATGATCTGGCTTTATTCTTTCTTGGACGCAAAGTATTTGGCTTTGTTGACTTTTCTATTTAGAATTTGGATTAGTACCCATAAAGGAGTACCCTTGAGCTCTTTTTACTTAATTATAGCTCACAGCCCCTGAAAGTAATTCTACTTGGGTTTCTACAATCATGACAACCAGCTCTTGCACAGTGCTTTTCTTGCATAGATCTCAAAGTACTTGATTTGGGAAGTTAAGGTCATGCTGCAGATGTAAAAGCCAAGAACTGAGGAGATGGAGGGAGTTGCTGAAGTTCATCCAGAGTTTGAATAGGAAAAAAACAAACAAAAATGACATAGAAGAATATTAGTCCTTAGTATTCCTGACATTGCCACATAACTATCTTGAAGGAATAATACAGTTTCCAGTATAGGGGGCAAGCAGGAACATCCTAAATACAAAGGAATTAAAAATGTCCATCAGAGTGTTTTTCAAACTATAAAATCTGTTTCTTTTCTTTTAATTATGTCCACAGGAAAAGATGTTCTGGTACAGAACCAATTCTCTCTACCCTCACAACTTTTTATAATAATGCTGTGGATCCAGACTTTTTATCTTCTCTCTCTTTCAGCATGAGTCCGTGATTCTGGAACATGCTCTATTTAACTCAATGTGTAGATGAACTACTCAGGGAAGCACAACAGAAGATGATAAATTCCATGGAGAAGGTGTAGTGGCTTTCACCATTTTAGAAGAAAGGCATGAACATTTGAATTACCCCTCAAAACCCTGAAATCTGGCCATTAGAAATATGGTCTCCAAACACCATTGTGCAACACAAGTCATATGTGTATTTTCAGCACATTTTGAGTAGCTCGGCTGAAGTAGAAATTATTTCTGGCTATTAACACAAAGCAGGTAACACCAGCTTTCCATTTTTAAAGGATTTATACAGTGATGATACAGACCTTAGCATTTTAAAACTGCCAAACAATTTTTAACTTGGATGGGACTCCCATAACTAGCTAAATATCTCTCCACTGTCATTTACACCAGCCTTAGGACAGCTAGCATTTTCTAGTTGAGCAGCCAGATTACACAAAGTGGATTTAGATCCAAAGATTCCTCACAATGTTACAAGCAGTATAAATGATGAACAGCTGCATTAAAAGTTTCCCATCTTTGTTGTCCAGGTCAGTTTGTGACCTTCATGGTATACTTCAGTCAGACATTAGTAGTTTAGTGTTCACATCAAAATTATGATATTACCTGATACATTAAGAAATCTTACTAAAGAAGGTGAAAAAACTTCATTAGCTGACAAATAAATGTGTCCTCTCATTAAGGTCAGAAGACACATGTTTATATAACCCTCAGTGAGTTAGGATTTCACAGGAAAAGTTTGAAAACCAAACTGCAGTCTTTAGATCCCCTACTGTCCATCATCCAAACACAGCAGGCCACTTTGAAAGAAGGAAGCTGAGGACTCTATCTTAATATTTGTTTTCTTCTCTCATACACTTTTTAGTCACAACCCAAGTGTTTTATCATCGGTTTCTGTTATGTTGAAATCAAAGGCTGATCCGGGTAGATGACTTTCAGCATGTCCACATGCTTTTGCAGCACACTTTGATCATTGGGAACAACAGAAAAGACAACTGCAGGCATGGATCAGTCTATGGGAGGGACAGGTTCTGCACCCAAGTCATCAGAAATCATCTGGGAGTGGGGCATCTACGTCCTGTTGGCTCCCTTTAAAAACTGTAGCATGAATCTGTCCTCAACTTTGTTGCTTCTGTTTTAAAAGGAAGTGTTGCCTCTCTCTGATTATTTGCGTAGGTGATACATTCAGTGGTGTCAAAGGCCATCTTTTGCTATGCAATTTGAGTTACATTCTTAAATAAGAATCTGTTATTGCAACCGTATTGTAAATCTCTCTGATAATAGCAGAAATATTCTCTGCAGACTTGAACACAATGTTGCCTGTGACCCTTTAGCCTCAATGCTTAAAAAATCCAGAGCAAACTTCCCCTAAATTATTTCTATATTTCAAATGTCATTCCTTTTTTTTTCCCTGAGGAACACAGATTTTGAAGAAATAGTTGCTTTGAGTATGAATAATCACATCTTAGCTAAGAAACTTTCAGTGTGCCCTTAATTTGCAGATGAGAAGCACTGATTTGGCTCTAACAGAATGGTTACATGCTCCACAGAGACATCAAGTACGCAGATGTCATGTGGCCTCTTCATTTAATGGAATGACAGCGAGAGGGAAAGAAAGCACTTGAGGGATTAACACAATCATTACTTTCAAGATGCTTCTGTTTGAAGGAACCTTGAAGAAGTTTCCATCATTTTGCACAGATTAATTCATTGAAAACAACCTAAAGCAAAGACTGTAAGGGCTCACTAGCCATCTGAGAGGGGTACAGGTCCAGAAAGGCACAAAAGCCATTCACTGAGCATTTTTGTTGAAACTTTTCATCCTTAGCTGTCAGTACCAACATTCATATCCTTGCCACCTGGACTGAAAAAATCTCTTTCTCTTGTCTATGGGTCTTGCTTTAGCTATAGCTCATAAATCAAGTCACTAAATTCAGCTAGTTCTTTCACTGCAACATACCTGAAAGCACATCCCTCTTCAGGTCCCACTGAAATAATCTCTCATACATCTTTCATCACAGTTACTTCTGCCTAGTCCTAATCCCCACAGTAGACAAGAGTTACAACAAATCCCATCAAGCACTTTCTCTTTGTATCAGCTTATACCTAACTCAGCTCCAAAAGCAATTTAGAATCTTGACAGAGAAAAACCTGAAACCAAACGTGAGCTTCACAACCCGGCAAGGTCCAGGTGCCATGTTTAAAAGGGAGAGGAAAGCCTTTCAGGAGCTTTTTGAGGGTAGGGCTGGGTCTATGGAGGTGGTGCCCTATTATTAATGTAAGAAGGGCTTTTACAGCTCTAGGGAGGGTACAGGAAGATTATGGAAATCATCACTAGTAGTCTGGGAAAGATGGAGGTGCTCTGCTGTTCAGTGGAATCGTGTTTTGAGAGATTAAAGTATAAGGAGCAGTCAGTCTCTCTTTTTAAATACCTTTCAGTCTATCACCAAAGTGGTGGCTGCTAATTTTTGGGAAATCCTTCCTAGGCCATATCACACTATCTTCATGCTACTGCTTCCTTCTGAATTTAGCATCAAATCAATTTGTTTCATCTCCACTTGCAGTTCTCTGAGCATAGCTTCTGCATGAATCTCCACCCTCCTTTCTCATCAAACCGGTAGTTTGTGCAGTATTGCTTTTCTATCTCATTACCTTCCCTTTCTCTTTATTTTCTCTGTATTTCCATCTATATCTTTAATGATCTCTCAGTTCATCCCATTAGAAAATCTTACCTCTATCCTTATAACATCTTAGAGGCATTCAAGTGTTAGTTCACACTACTTGGTTAGGCAAGGAGAATGTCTTGTGGTGCATCCTATATTGGTAAATTAGCATCTCAGTATTCATACATCACCACTGAAGACAAATTACTTGAAGAGCTTCACTGTCTCTGAACTAGCTTTTTTTCTGATGCTGGATTATTAAGGAAAGGGGATGGGCATCTAATGTAATTTTATGTAAGAATTTGGATGTCAAAATAAACTCATGTGCTGGGATAGATTCTTATTGTTGTCTTCACATCCTTAAGACATTCACAGTAATGATTCTTCTGTATGAAAGCAGAGTTGCATAGGGAAAGCACAAATAGGAAACTGAGGGACAGGACTTGAGACTTTACACTCTGATTTTCATTTTGTCAGGATTTTATTTAGCAAACAGATCCTTCAAGAAAATACCCAAATCCAAAACTCTGTTTACTTTTAAATGCTCAATATTGATTATGAGAGTGAAGCTGTCAAGATGACTACAAAGAATAATATTATAGTATGTATTCTCTAGATCACTAGGATAACTCTCTCTCTTAACATTTATAATGGACTTTCACAGATGAAAACTGAATATATTATATGTAAGAGCTACCACATTTGACGAACTACAGGGGCCAGAGGTACCTGGACATGAGTGTTGTTATGGCTGCACAAGTGCAAAATGTAAAGATCCTTGCCATATTTGGAAGTCAGAAACAATTATTTCTCTGTAATACAGACCTGAGTAAGTTGTGGTTATGCAGGGTGATTCACATTTACCTGTGCTTGTCAGAAGTTAATGCATCAAAAAGGTTTTCCTTGTTCTACAGAAGCTATCTGGGCAAATACATAGACAGTGCCTGATAGTATTTAGGTACCCCATGTAATTCTAGCCACAAACTGAAGCTAATATTCCTTCAAAGAAGAAAAAAAACCTCCCAAATTTGACGCTTCCTTATTATCTAGGGGGCACAGAAACTTTCCTCGGAACAGTAATAAAGATGGAAATACCGCTTACTGATCTAGGTTTCCTTTTTCTCATTTTTTTCCAGTATGGGCTGTGCACTAAATGTTCACATTTTCTGTGCATGTGTGACCAGGGTACTCACTACAGGGGTTTTCTGAGAATGAATATTGAGTCTGGCAGTATGGAGAACAAGGCAGACTGACTAAAAGCTCTGACACACAGGCAATTCTGAGTTCAGAAATACGCTTTATCTCCTCCTGTTTCCAGCTCCCTGGGTTTTTCGTGAGAGAATTTCTTCTGCATAATGCACACTGTGTTCTTCTTTCCCTGTCTCCTCCCTGTGGAGTCAGGTCACCATTATAATTTCAGTCTCCCTGAAGTTTTTTATGACTTCTGCTATCACTAAATGAAATATTTGCTCTCTGCATTCTTGTCACATCTTGCAAGGAAGCACTAAGGCTGGAATTTAGCAGCCCTGTAGAGGGAGTGTAATTCCCAGACAATGTTCTACAAATTGACAAATTCCCTGTGCCTTTATAGTGTGTAACCATAAGTAGCTGTTGTCTTTCCCCCACTTTATTTTGTTTCTTACCTGAGTGCACACAGGGTTGCCACAGTGGGCTGCCTGGGGCAGACGACTTTACAAGATGAAAGTGCCATCAAACACTTGAAGTTTCCATCCCTTTTTCCCAGCAAACACTGAGAGACTTGCATGGGTTACATTTTTGGATTTTTGAGAACAATTAAGGCCCTGCCATGCTGATTGATCCCTTGTGCTCTAGATGTTACAGTCTCCTGTCTACATTGCATATAAATTATGCAAGCAATGAAAGGTTATGGACTATGAATAAGGCTTACTTAAAAGAGTAGGAAATAAATGAGGAAGTTGATGATTTTCCTGAAGTCTGTGTATATTGCAACTATTTTTAAGACTGAAGAATCCTGCCTTCAAAAAGGTCCACTCCATGAAGGAAGGAGTTTTATTTAAGATCCTAAAAATAAAACAACATAAGGAAAAGATCCACGTGTAATTACCAGAAAAAAATGAATTTATTATGTCCTTTCAGGTGTGCTGTAAAACACTTTACTGTCTGAAGACTTGAGCTATAGTATCTTCCTTTTCCCTGTGCAAAGATTGCAGTTTTCTGTTAGAGACATTGACAGCTCTCCCAAAGCCTTCATAACTATCAATAGTAGACAGGGAGAGGTTATGAAATGCTTCACATGATTTTTTTTTTATATTCTAAGACACTCATGAGGCCTGTAGACATTTTGAAGTATTAAAATAAAGCATCTATCTCCATTAAGGGATTAACAATAACATGCTCTCTGTTTTATAAACATTTATTGTCTACAAGAGAGACAGATAGGCATACATCGAAGTTACAGGAGTACAGAGCTGTGGAAAGAAATTGGTGTAATTGAATGAGATTCTTCATTCATTGAAACTGATTAGTTTATGGTTATCCTTTTGCCAACCCATCCCAGTAGTCTCCTCACAGAGAAGTGGACAGTTAAAACACAACTTCTCCATCTGCTTCTCTTGATTGTCAGGGATAAGCTCTTTGTTTTCTTCCCTCACTTCTCAGTTGTCCACCTTTCTCCTTTTTTTCCCAGCTCATTTCCCATCTCGTGTTCATTTCCCATCTCGTGTTCATTTCCCATCTTGTGTTCATTTCTCTCACCTCATGCCCTTTCTCTCTCATTTTGTGTTTTGCATTAAGTATGCATATTCACCTTGTTTTCCTGAGATAAATTTTTGTTCATAGCTTCCAAGGATCTCTGTGGTATCCTAGACCACCACCACCATCAAACTGAATGCCTTTGTTATTTATAAATGAAGGATCTCCGAAGCCTATAAAAGGAGCTAGTGAGTGTGGCCAGAGTTTTCTTTTTCCTAGGTGGTTGTCCCACGTTTGTATTTTACCTAGTCAACCAGGTGACTACACTGGAAATGTCTAGCTGAATTGCTGTATGAGAACAAAATACAAAAAAAAAATTTCTGATGTGATAAAACACTTGAAACAAAAATAAAAGTATGAAAAAAAGGGAAAACACAAAACCAAAGAGCAGTTACATGAAAAGGGATGTCCTGCTGAAATTGTGTCCTACTTGCTTAGGTCAGGGGTTATTTAAGCACATGTGGCTTTGTGTTTGTCTAACAAACTACAAAGAATTTGGATCATGGTTGGTATTTCCAACAGCAGGTGCTGACACAGTTTTAGACACAAATGACAACATCCAAGCATGGCTCGTGTCACAGTCAAAGGAAGGGAAAACCAAAACTAAACTGTAGATTTGAACAAAATTAATGAATTCCTTTCTCAAATTTTATATCCTCAGTGTCTTTTTCACAAAATGAGTGTTGACCAACAGATACTCATCGCAAGCACTTGAAAAATTCTTACATTATTATGCAACTCTCAAATATAGAATATTTGTGAACTGAAGAGTGGTAATGTTCACTAAATGTGACCAATATAAATTATATTCATTTAAATTAATTTGTTATTTTCATTTAAATTTATTAATGTTATTCTAGACCCTTAAGGGACTGTCTGAAACAGCTTTATCTTTTCTTCCCTGTATTTCTTGATATTTATTTTGCAATGGGAGTGAAAAAAGTAATTCCTTTGAAATGCAGGACCAAAGTTTTCGTTTATTTTCATCTTTTCCATTTTTTCCCTGTAATCTAAACCAAGTTATTTTCTAGCCCTTCATTTCAGCACCCTGTCCTTAAATGGTGGTAAGGAGACTTCTTTTAGCCATTTTTTTTCCTGTCTTGTCTGTTTCAGTTTAAAGTATTTGAAGGCCAGAATTCTCTTTTTCTTTCCCAAATATTGCTTAGTCCAGAGATGCCTGATGCCTGATACTAGCTGGTGTCACACAAAGGTGTTGCCAGGCAAACAACCCACAATCTCACAACTTTTGCTAATAATTCCATATAATTTATAGCATGCCTTTCTTGGGTACTTTTGTTTTTCTTGATGGAATTCAGAGCTGTTCAATGTGCAGAGAGCACATTTCTCTGTAGAAAGCTGTGGAAGGCTGTGTAGGGAAAGGCAGTGTTAATTTCTTTTTTGTTAGCTCAGTTTTCTGCATTTAAGACTCAGCATATGCAAAAGCACCTATTGAATCCTCTATAGTGAATATCTACTAATCAATAGGCAATTTTGCTCTTGCTGAGTCCAAATGGAAAATGATGCAGCAGAAAAATTTGCTAGGCTAATTGAAGTCCTTCATTGTTCTCACCTTTATTTAATCACATCTCCAAATAAGCCAGGCGAACGGCAGGATTCATCTTCCTACATTTCTCTTATTGTTGAGTTTATCTGGGAGGTTATTTCATCCTCTTACCCAGAAAACAAGAAAGAGGCTGGTATGAAATTAATATGACCCATCTAAATGAGCTGTAGTAAATTTTTTAAATGCTGACAACCACCTTATACCAACAACCTGCACATTTGGCCTTTGGTAAGAGACTACAACAGACATTAAAAAAAAAAAAAAAGCTTTTCCTGAGCCCAGCCTCAATATATTTCTGAAGCAGATAATTTTCATTAGATTGCAAAAAAAAAAAAAAATAGAGTTGGAAAGAACATGCAGAGGGATGAGGCAGGTCAAAGTAATTCTCCTCTGATCAGCCAAGGATTTAGAAGAAAGGGTTAAGCATTGCTGCCCATCTTTCCACCATCTTCATAAAATCTCAGACTAAAAAGTTGTAAGCCCTTACTTTTCATGAGCTTTCTTTAGTTCCTCTGGGACTTGGAAAGGGTTTTTCCAAAACAGGAAGATTTTGAAAATCTTTTAGTTGGAGATTGAGTTGACAATAGGAAATTTTCTTCATGTTCCTTTGCAAAGGAGTCCTATGAGGAAAACAATTCTTCAGAGCTTAGAAGTCCTATATCACACTGTTTCTTCATGTGTTCAGAAAATTTCTGTTCTTATTCTTCAGTTAGGGCAGTCCTGAGTTTCCTTCAGAGAGGAATAAAGAGGATTTAAAATATTTCTTTTTTTTTTGTCCCACCCCCATCTGCCATCTCATCCCTCCAAGTGTGAGACATACAGGATTACTGAAGCTTTATTGTACCAGGCAAAATATGAGAGGATAAGAGGAAAGAATGTTTGAGTGAGACATGAAGATGATGAACCTGAATTTCAGCAAAGACTGAGACACCTCTGACTCCAATGACCTCGAGGCCGTTAAATTGAGCGGGATAAGAGCACTACCAAAGCCACTTGTTTTCCTACAGATGTGAACTATTCCCACACAATTCCTGAGATCCAGGCAGAGAACATGTGAATTCCCTCATTTGTGTTTGCTACTTATTAAATGAGAGAATTTTGAATATAATAGGAATGGGTGTTTTCAGCTGATCCATTCCAGCCCTGAGGAGAATGAAAAAACAGCAACTTTCCAGTGCACATCTCCACTGGATATGGATGCTCTTCCATATCTCCATTGAATCTTCCCAGAGCAGTGTCTTTTTAGCATCATTCCAAACCCTGCCTCAGGTACCTGTTTAGGGTTCATTTCAAGAATATGTGACCTTATGAAAAGCCTGCTATTCAAACATGGGGATATAATTAAAACCTCTGAATTTTGAATTTGTACATTCAAACCTGGCACCAAAGGCGTTAGCAGCTGCTAATGTAAATAAAAAGAACAGTTGTGCATTTTAGCACAGCACCTGTCTCTGGCAACGGTATCTTTGCCTTTTTAAGGAGAATTATTACAGACAAGCAGAGAGTGTATTTGTGGTTTGGAATTGGCTTGTCTCTTTCCATCTGTCTCTAATACAAAAATAAAAATCTCCCCTGTAATTTCTGAGTTAAAAGTCATGGTGACCCTGGAAAATATACTCAGAAACTCAACTCTTTGGGCTGAATTTAAAAAGTTTTTCTCAGGTTAGGATTCATCAGTGGGAAATACCTTCTTAAAGGAAAGGCTGTTAACCTTAAAAGTCTCCATCCCATCTGCAGTTAACTTTTCTATACAATGAATCATTACACTCCACACAGTCCAAAGTGCCCCAGTGCAACCAGCTCTCCTGGGCAAGATAATGAGGGCTTAAAAAATCTAAATGATCCCCCCAAACACAGGTTGCTCGTCACTGACAACCTCTGGGGTATTTAGAAGTGAAACCTCTCTTCCTCCTCTGTCAATCTTCCCCTCCCAAGTTTTCCTCCATTCTAAGCTTAAGCCATGTTTCCAGTCATAGCATCAGATCAGGCTGTGGCACGGATTTGGTCCGGATCAGAACACACAGTCAGGTTTGTGCCCGACTGCCCCAGCACTGGCAGAAGCAGAACCTGGCTTTCTGCTCCTATGTCAGCTGTGGGAAAAAAGACAAGACTTAACTGGGCATAAAGTCTGGTCATGTAGGATAGACCTGTGTTTAACAAACAAGAGTCTTTATGTGATATAGAAGATATAGATAGATGATAGAGATAGATTAGATATAGATAGATATAGATATATTTGGCCTTGTTTTGTTTGGATTTTTTGGGTGTTATTTTAAATATAAATCCATTCCATGATCTGGTTTGCATATAAACACACAAACAATTGTGTTGGTGCACCTGTGACATGAAGGCAGGGACAGCTGGGAATGCCCAGTGCTGGGATTCCTTCACATGGCTCTGGAGTATGGGTTTATGACCTCAGTCTCTGTCACCTGTAAAAAGTGACAAAGAAGGAGCAATCTCTGGCTAGTTTCCCTCCCCAGTTTAATTTTTTTCTTCTTCTTCCACAGCAGTATGTCTGCCTGTATTTTAACACACTGACAAACTCCTTCGTTTCTTCTATTGAGTGGGATAATTAACACAGGTGTGTTAATTGTGCAGGTGAAACCTTATAGATCACAGTAAATACATTTACACAACGAATGTATTACTTATGCTTTTATATTCCCATGCAACATGGGCATTTCAATACCATCTTCTGTTTCAAGGTAATAATACAGTACAGTCAAGGTGGAAGTTAATGTGTAGCAATTTATAACTTTGTGCCTACAATTTCCACGGGGATTGGTAGGTAAGGGAGAGAAATCTGATATTGGTACAGGTGGCATTAGTAACTAAAGCTAAAGTGTGTCCTGAATAATTCTCTCAGTATGTTTCTCCAAGTCCATAGGCTAGACAGGGATATGACTATAGCTGACTGAATATATCTGGTAAAGTGAGGAAAAATAAAAAATAATTTCCAGACTTAGCCTAAAAATCCTACAACTGTTTTGACACACCAGAAAAGTTATGTGTCAGAGGTAGAGTAGTTTCCTGATGATTTGGCTGCTACTGACTTCACTATGCCTTAATTTAGGGCTGAAGTGACCCGTTTCTCTGAGGAGTGAAAAAAAAAAAAGAAAAAACTCACAAAGAAAAGTGATAAAGGAAGTTTTTAGAGAAGAGTAAAGTGGCCTTTAAACACAATCCAGGTATTTAAAATCATCTATGAGTCAGTATGACACATCATCCTTATATAAATTATCATGTTTTCTCTCTTGCTCATTACTTTCTGCCATTACTCCCATGGTGTGAATTCCCATGCATCCCTGCAGTTCCCAGAGAGGGCAAAACCTGATTTCAACTGCACACTGCCTTTTCCAAAGGTCTTGAGGAAAGGATGCTGCTGGCAAGGTGATGTACTGGAGTTTTGCTGACCACTGTCCAGGTCTGTCTGGAACTCAATTAATCCATGAGCCATAAAGTAAATGGCTGTTTCCCTGTTTATCTGAAGTATCAATGCATTAGTGCTAGGGATCCAAGCCATTTAAATAACAGAGTTAGGAGTACCCAGACACTCATCATTTTCAGGGAATTCGGCTTCATGCCTTGCTCTTCTCATTAGAAAGAAGACAAATCATATTTGCCTCTTTTTAAAATTCCTTTTGTTTTTTTTCCCTCCTATTTACATTCCCCCATCCTTCCTTCTGGAAACCTTCCCAGAGCAGCATCCCCTCTCCTTACCTGCCTTGCTCTGGGAAGCACCTCGCTGCCAGCTGGCTTCCCAGGGGAGGTGAGGCAGCCAGATTTATTGCAACAAGGCAACCTGAGCCATTCTCTTGTCTGGGCTGGGAGTGAACAGGAACAGCAAACCCTTTCACATCAGCTTGCTGTGTCACCAACACATTTGAAACTTTCTGCTCACCTAATGTACCATTTAGCCAGTGAAAGCATTTTGCTTGTCAAAAGACCAGAAAATTATATTTGGCAATTAAGATACCGATTGATGGAACATTGTCTACGGTAGGTACTTATGTGTCCTGTGTGACTATGTCCCCAACCCACAGGCTTTCACTCACCTATCCTCAAACGATGCCTCACAGCGCACTAAAAAGAGACTCCAAAATTGGTTATTATTTATTTACTGTAAAATCTTTTTTTTTTTTTCTTTTGGAATGAAAAAGCTGAATATGTGAGGAAAATCTGAGTATTCTGATAATTTTGTTTTAATGAAGAATGCAAGTTTTGCCCTTGCCCTCTTCTGTCCTGTGCGTTGCACACTTCCTGCTGTATATTGTTTTGCCTCTGGGGTGATGAGTAGATACTTTGCCTGTTCAGGCTTTGCCTACAGCCTGCGTCATGCTCAGATTGCAAATGTCTTCTGCAGTTCTTATCCTGGATAGGAAAAGATGCATGAATAAGAATGAATATCTATTTGTTGGCTTGCTAATGCAAGTATGACCCAATGGGAAATGACTTCTATTCACTATCTAAATTAAGTAAGGTACATGGCTTCTCTTTGTCGCATTTATTCCTCCTATAAAATGAGAGGTGCTTTCCTTCTTTGTCTGGAACAAACAAGTTCCTTCTTTACATGGTCTTGGATATTTTGATGTTTTCCTGGATCTTTTTCTCCATGCTGCTTATAAAAACAAATGTCTGTATTCTGTAGTCATCCCCCAAACAGCATGGAGAAATTGTATTTCCAATGCTAAACCTTCAGTCAAGCTGCTTCTGGCTTCCACTGATGAAAACCCTAACCTCAAACTTGTGCAAACTCTGTAATGATTCCTGCCAGCCCCTCCAGGCAAGTGCTGCTTCATACTACATGCAAAGTAATGTCTTTGGAGGGGCTGTTCTAAACCTATTTATTTCAAGTCTTACTCAAGAAATCTCATTTTTTGGTCATTACAAGTTTCTTCTCTGCGAGGGGGTTCAGTGACCGGCTGCATGGTGTTTAATTTCAAGTTAGGCTCAAACTGTGACAGTTATTTTTCAGATACCCCGAGATTGCCATAATATTTCTTAGCCTTCCCCCAAGACTTGGATTTTGGTTTATGAGCTGTCAGATAACTGCTCAAGCAGTAAAGAAACCACAGATTTGGTTTATGCGTTGGTAGCAGGTAGGTGAAAAGTAGTCTACTTGTAACTATGCAAAAATTGAGAAGAATCAACACTTTTAAAAGCAAAAGTTTTGCTTTAAAAAAAAAAGGTGCTTTATCATCAATAAGGACAGAGTCATCAGTAATGATGAAAAGAGAGATGTCATACAGTACCACTGGCCTCCAGTCCTGCTTCCCTTCACTGTCTCTCCCTGGGTACTTTCAGTAAAGTTTGTTCTTTGGCTCTGTTGCAATGGTTGGCTTCCTCTCACTGACCATTTGAAATCAATTCAGGTACCTGAAACACTGGCTGTGGCAAATATGAATAACCAATATTTATAAGGCCCTTGAAAATGACTTAGCAAACACAGCAGGGTTGCTACTTGAAATTTATTTTATTTTCAATGTAGAGAGCCAAAATCTATGATGTTACCTTAAAGAGAAAATGTCTGCGTGTGTCAGAACTGAAAGACTGATGGCAGAGTATACGTGGTTGTCAGCACATTCACAGTGAGGCTGTTCTTTGCTGTTTCCATAGAACAATAAGGTTTTCTCATTGGATCACCACAGCTGTTTTATGTCTAGGGATGGATGGAACTGGGGCTTCCCTTCAAAAACAGCCCAATTCAAATTGTGTGTTCACACCAGAATAACTACCAAATAATCTCTGAAGACAATTGAAATATTCCACAGTGAATGAGTAAAAGGGGATTTGGTTCAAGCAGGGCCATTTGTAACTTAGTGGTAATTGTTGAATTTGGTGCTAACCTTTATGACTACTATTGATGGCTGGTTGTCTACTTGCAAATATATTTGCTATAGCTACTAGAGGTCCTCAGAAGTCTCCATATAGAATTTTCCAAATGATGTTAATGTAAGGAAACTTCCCATTCCTGCTTCAGAACCTCTGACAACCATCAACTGCAAACTCTTGAAATCCTTTTTTTTTTCAATTTGATTTCTGTAAATTCACACAGCCCAGTGTTACATCTCATTAGAGCCTTTAAAGCACATATAACCATTCTGAGCTTCTAGTTTGGGAGGTTTTTTACAGTTGAAATGTGAATTAGAACTTTAATCTGTTCTTTTGTGTTACTTTAACCTAGTGTTAATTTTAGAATTATTATGATTGCAAAGAAAAATGAAAGATTATTAACTCAGTTCCCCTTTTAGACTAGCTGACTTTCCTTCTGGAGCAGACCATCTAACAACAATTTTATAATTTTTTATAAAAAACCCTACTTTCTTTCCCTCTGTAAACTGATATTGTCACTAGTAGAAATCCTGGCTGATAGCTCTGAATAGTAAATGTGCTGATTATCTATAAAGTCCCATGAAACATTGTCAGCAATCACTCCATAAGCTTTTCATCTATGTCTAATGTTACAGTCATCCATGCGGGAAGGCCAGACCACATCTTGGAGTGCTTTGGGAATTCTGCTTCTCTAAAGATATTGTTTCCATTAATTATTTTATCAGAACTGACCTTCTGTAGCTATTTCAGATGTTCCTTTCAGTTTGCCTGTCTGGATGTTCAAGTGAGTAGCTCTCTGAAAAGCAAGCATCCTTAGACTGTCAGAGGCTCTGTCTAAGGATGGACACTGCAAACTACACTAAAGAAAATAGAAAGGCCCAACTGATTTCAGTGGGATGTGAGTTAGATCAAATTGAAACCAATAATGCCTTTGTGGCTTGAAGCAGATTTATATATATATATTTGCTTTAATCTCCTTTGACTAAAGCAAACAAAAAAAATCCTTGAGGAATAAGCTGGCTTCTGTTGGCAGATTATACTTGCACAAGTGAAATGTGAAATGATGCCAAAACATTGTAGTGAGGTTTTATATGAAGTGGACACCTGCACACTGGGAGCTGGCTTGCAACCAACAATTCATTCCTCAATTCAGTTCAATTCAAAAAGATTTAATTGGTATGATAGGCTATAAAAATGTATCCAAAGGATCAAAGAGGAAGATCTTTCAGATATGCTCTAGACGATGGGTCTGATGTACTCATCTGTGTTTAGAAGAGTTTGGTGTCCAACACACATTTAGCTACTATCAGGTTAGTCCACCCCTCATCTGATATGGAGTTCATGTATGTTTTTTCTGTACAGCCTATGCAGATTTTTCCTTGGTTTGTGTGTATACATACGAACAATTATGTTGTCATGAGTGTGTTTCTTGGTCCTAACTACCCACAGTAGAAAAATTTCTTGCTGATCATTGTGTTTTGGACATTACAGTGGAAGCCACATCTCTGTCTTCCCACTGACACTTTGTTTGCAAGGACAGTAATGGATGGGTGGTCATCCTGTGGGTTTCCTTAACTGTTTGAAGAAGCCATAGTCCAAATGCATACATTAAGAAGAAGGTATTTGAAACAAGTGGCTCTGTTTCCTATGAAAAAATTTTTTGAGAAAGGTAATCCTTTCCTAAAATATGTGAATATCTAAATTCTGAAAAAGTTCTTCCCAAAGAAGATTCATCTCTGAAATACAATACTAAAACTTTAGTTTTTCTAAAAAAAAGTATTTTTTCTGAAATAAACATCAATTGTGATGACAGACAAGAATCTCTTTTGACAAGGTAAAAATGCTGAAGCATCTTTTGAAATTCACAGTTCACATATGGCATAACACTGCTGAAATGTCACTTCACTTTTTCTCTTGGTACCAACAGTAATCTTGGAAGACTGTCCAGTAAACAAAAAATGAGTGTACCAGGAAAGAGCATTTACATCTAGGTGTGCAGAATACTTTCCCTAGGCAACTAATTCTTTTCCCTTTTTCCACCTTTCCTGGGAATCCAATGCCTTCAGTAAAACATCTTCAAACATGGTCAAGCACTTGGACTGTGGTACCTGCAAAGAGAATATCTCTTATTGCCCAACCTCAACCTTTCCATAGTTTTTGAAAACACCATCTCAGAAATATTTATCCCAGACATCTTAACTGACCTAGGAGTGCACATGGACAATATAAGAAAGAATCCCTTGGAAATAAGAAAAAACCAAATGTAGAAATTGCATTGGAATTAAATGCTAGAAGTGCACAATTGACTATTTGACATTAGTACCAACCATGATGAGCTCTAAGAGATGCACTCTGAGATTTGCTGAGAGACCCTATCATCTTTGTGCCCTGCCTACTGGGGCCTCCACACATGAAGCAGTGGCTGAAGTTTGAGCTGCCAGCTTGCAAAACTCAGGCTTCAGCACAGGGCAGGAGGGCAGGGGAGAAGATAGAAAGGGGAACCCTTGCTCTCTTCCCAGGAGGATGAGCTCTATGTACCTATTCCTTTTCACTCCCAGGAATGTGTTCTGTAACTTTATTTTGTGAAATTCTAAAGGCAGGATTTTGGTTGCTAAATCTTGTAAGGAAAGCCATGGTCCTTATCTTTGTACTTATGTTTATGGAACAGCTACACCAGGATAATTTCTTTTTGGCTGAAACGTCTCCTTTCCCTCATTTAAATATTTTTTGTTTCTGTTGTCACAGTGCCCATAGGCTTCAGTTCCACTCTACTCTGTGTACATAAATACAAGGGAAATCCTACCCCTACAGATTTAAAACTTATGCATTTGCAGTCCTTGAAACAGCTTCTGACTTATAAGCACAACTGATAAACTGCAGAAAAAGGAAACTGCCCTTCAATCTGAGGTCGTCTAAGTGACCACTGATACCACCCAAAACTGAATAGGAAAGGAATTTTCACCAATACATATTTTAAAGTTCCTCTTTCCTAGGAAAAAACTAGAAATATGAAGGCTACTTTGATATTTGTTTTTTCTTGAAAGGGAAAGAAAACAACTAAGCAGACTGAGAGAAAGACACACTAAAAGAGCCCTACACTGCAACAGAGAGAAGACTGGTGCTCACATCTCTGCAACCTTTTGGTGAGCATATTGAACATCCTTCCCTCTGGGATCGTTGCTCTCAGGGTCTCTCTCACAGTGCAATTCTCAGCCAAAACATCCTCCCGAGATAAGGAAGACTGGGAAATGCTATGCTCCACAGCTTGCTGAGCCAGCACTCGGACCTGAACTTGGACTGATCTGAAATATGCCCTAGATCTGCAAAATCTGAGAAAAGTTCTACCAGAACAAGTAGTTCCTTCCCCAAGAAAAAGCTCTCTTTCAATACACAAGGCTTTTTTTCAGTAAGAAAAAGAGGGATTCATTAAAAATACTGAAATAAGTTTTATTTCTGCTAAAGAACTGGCACTACCTAATGTGCTTCTTGTGTATCTTACCTGTGGAGTTAAACCTGTTCATTTTCTGAGCAAAAGCTAATCTGTTTAACTGAGCTAAAAAACAGAAGCCTAAGTAGTGTTAGACAGAGTGACTGGTTGAAATGAATGCAAGCATGTAAATGCCACATCAAGCAAAGAAAAATGCACAAGTAAGGTAGGGTACAATGATGCTAATTTGGAAACATTGAGACTTGAAAGAGACATCACAGGCTTGAAAGTTACCTTTCAGTCTGCTGGATGTGGAAACTCTCTGCTTTGACAGCATTCTGATAACAGCTCCTGCATCTACCTTAGTCAATACTGCAGAGAGAGGGCAGCTGTAAGATCCTATTGTATGCTGCTAAAGGGAATGCTGATGAGGTTCCTGAAGCAGCCTTCCTAGTTCCAACAGGGGATGTTAAAAAATAAAGAAAACCTGTTCTGTAAATGAGGAAAAAAAAAAATCAAACACAGGACTAACTTAACCTCCTATGACGAATTGTCAAAATACAGTTTCCCAAGGGGTCTACTTCATCTGATATCTGGTTCAGCTTTCTAAGAACTAGTTCTGTTGTAAGAATCAATCTATGTGGTTGGTGGAAGAAAAAAACCGAAAAAACAACACTGCTTTAACCAATTCTTGATGACCAATTGCTGGAAATTTCCTTCTTGCAGTAAGCTGTATTTAGTCTTATTCAGAAAGAAGCTAAGGTTTAGATGCCACAGAGGAAGAAAAAAACCGAAAAAACAACACTGCTTTAACCAATTCTTGATGACCAATTGCTGGAAATTTCCTTCTTGCAGTAAGCTGTATTTAGTCTTATTCAGAAAGAAGCTAAGGTTTAGATGCCACAGAGCATCGCTTAGAGCACCATGTGCTGGTCTTGTGTTGCTGTTCCACAGACACAGGTGTCATTTTCTGACTCCTCTTTGAAAAACCTTCCCCCACCCCCCACCTCCATAGACGTTACAGTGATGTCTGTCTGCCTGCAGGGATCCTAAAAAACAGTTTCAAAGGGAATTGCTTGATCCTGTCACCTCAAAGGCTGTTCAACCCTGAGGCTGTTCCTCATCTCTCATCACCAGCAGAGAGCTCAGTGTGGGGCAGGACTGAGAAAGGATGACCGGCTCCCCAGTCAGAATTTCTGGGATTTCCCTTCCTGCCAGTGTGCTTCCCTAAGAAGAAAAAGATTGGAAAGGTCTCCAGCTACCACTTGTAGAATCATAAAATCATTTAGGTTGAAAAAGACCTTTAAGATCCTGAAGTCTAACCATTTACCCAGCACTGCCAAATCCATCTCTAAACCATGTTCCTGAGCACCACAACTCCTATATTTATTTTAAATATCTCCAGGGATGGTGACTCTAGCACTTCCCTGGGCAGCCTGTTCCAATCATCAACAGCCTCTTCAGTGAAGAATTTTCCTAATATCCAAACTAAACCTCACTTGGCACAACTGGAATCTGTTTTCTCTTGTCCTGTCACTTTTTACATGGGGGAAGAGTCTGACCCACATCTCACTCACCACAAGTAGTTTTAGAGAGCAGTAAAAGTCAGTCTCCTTTCCTCCAGTTTAAACAACTCCAGCTCCCTCATCCACTCCTTGTAAAACCTGTGCTCCAGACCCAGCTCCCTTGCCCTTCTCTGGACAAGTTCCAGCACCTCTAAGTCTTTCCTGTAGGGGCCCAAAACTGAACACAGGATTCAGGTGTGGCCTCACCAGTGCCAAGTTCAGGGGACAGTCAGTGCCCTGGTCCTGCTGGCCACACTATTGCTGACACAGGCCAGGACACCCTTGGCCTTCTTGCCCACCTGGGCACACCCTGGCTCATGCTCAGCTGCTGTCAACCAGCACTCCCAGGTCCTTTTCCAACAAGCAGCTTCCCAGCCACTCTCCCCCAAGTCTGTAGTGCTGCGTGGGGTTGTTGTGGTCACAGTGCGGGACCCAGAACCTCATCTGTCCTGGTATTTGATGCTAATATGGCCAGATTCCACCCACTTCCAACACAGTAGAACTGCATAATCTTATGATGAGACACCACAGTTTCAGGGCTAAACAGCCTTTTGAGAATACAGCTGCTGAGCAAGGACTGGAGAAGCCAAAGAGAAGGCAAAATAACAACCTGCAGGTGTGTTCATCATCCTGTTTGCCTCTCTCAAGATGTCCTTCTGAATACACGTGCTCATACACTCAGGCAGACTAGTTTTGCATTGGTCATAGACCTAGTGCTTTAATAAAAGATTATATTCATTATGTGGGTGTTATTACTTAGAGGATGCTTCATTTTATGCTCACCTTCAAAACCACTGGCAATCAGCCTGTCTCAGGTGGCTCTGTGCCAGGCCCAGCAGGTTGTTGGATTTATTGCCCACAATCACCACTTTTGTCCAGATTTATCACACCTCACTGTGACCATTAGCACCCTTGATTATCTCTTCATCTTCACTGTTTTGAATCATGACTTTGATGCATAATATCTCCTCAAGCAAGGACATTTCCCCTTCAACAGCAATTCTGAATGGTACACAAACAACTGGAAATATCCCACCAGCTTTTTCAAGTGCAGAGAATTTGTGACAAGGCTTTTATTTTTAAGAATATCAAGGATCTTTTTTTCTGTTGATTATTCATCCAGTAGTCATCATGGTATGCCTGTGTAATCCAGATCCAGGACAACAGTCTTATATAATAAACACTAAAGGGAGCAGAGACTTATCTAGAAACCACAGGACCTCTTAAATGATTCTTCAGACAAAAGTATCCTTCCTTATGATCACCTGTGCTTCATCAGACCTACTCAGAAATATCTGCAAACTTCCCTGCAATTGTCTATTAGCTTTCAAGTGAGCAACAGGAAAAAACAAACTGACTCTGGTATATTGGTCAGTTTTTCTGACTGACACAAGGCTGTTGCAGTTTTCCCTTGTTCTTCCTTTCTTCCTAAATTCACCTTTTGTCCCTTGCTGCAGGCTACAAAACTGCTTTGAGCAGAGATTGGGTTGGTTTGGCTTGCGTTTAGAAAACACCCATTAACAATTCATGCTAGACCACAGTTATGCATCTGATGATAGTAGTACAGTGAAAATGTCTTTAAAATGTACTTCAGAAGGAAAGGAATTCTTTTAATGAGTTTTTTTTCTCCCCCAGTGAAATATATTGTTACAGTAGGTAACTTCATGGGAAAGGCTCTGAGGGACAAAGTGCTCCTGCTTCTGTCTGGCATTGATGACAAGTAAGGTGTTTCCTAAGATTCCTGCAGGACTTGTGTTTGAATATTTCTGACCTTGAGAGATGTGATTCAGAACAATATTGTCCAGGAAAAAGCAGCAGATAATTATGAATGTTCTTGCTTCTTGGGCCCAGAGTACAGGGGCAAGAGGTGGACTCAATCACATTTCCTCAAACAGCTTATCCACCTGCCTGGCACACCAAAAATCACCAGACTTGTGGTTGCTGAACTAGCTGTGAGCACAACTACATGCAGGCACAGTGCTCACAGAAGTAAGGCTCTGCAGACATCACAGTTCCCACCACAGGATGCAGTGCTAACACAGTGGGTACCAGCCCAGAAAATTTACCTCTGGCAAGAAGAAAAACCATAAGAAATATCACAGTATGACATCTGAGGAACTTTACTTCCTTTCCTCTGCCAATTTTGACTGCCTACTCTTTGAGCTGTAGAATTCCCTGTCTCTCTCCTGCATCAGTGAGGGTGACAGGTTAAAAAATTCCACACTTTACCTCCAGCATACCAAGTAATTTTATTGTCATTCTAAACACCTCTTCTGCTTTTGTTCCATTCCTTCTTTCCTAGCCTGGCAAACTCCTAAGTATGTGCCTTCTCTATAACTATATAAACAGTCCCACAGAGGAAGTCTGTAATGGCAATTCCCCTGTCAGATGGAATAAAGATTAAAACTGATAGATAAGGAAGAGGTTCAAACAAAAATTGTAGTAATGACTCCACCCAGTAGCCTGTATTTTCTTAGTTTGCTTGCTACTTGGATCCTAACAGCCACCAGACCACCTGTTTTCTGTCACTGCAGCTCAGCTGTTGTTCACAAATTTCAAATGTTTCTGCCAGTAATTAAATTGTGCCAGCATAACACTATTAAGTTTAGTTATTACAGAAAGGAGCTAAAATAATTTATCAGATCTGAGTGGATCATCAATGTGTTTTTGAATAAAATGAAAATGAGAATTGGGTCAGCAGAAAGAAGAGGAGACATCAAATAAAAAATATATCTAAACTGGAGTCTCAAAAGCCATTAACATTGATTTCAATCCAGGACACTGGGCCTGTCTGGCAGAAAAGCATTGAAGAATAATTAAAGAGGCTTCTTTTTTTTTTTCCCTGTGGCTAGAATACAATAACAGAGCTTCAAGAAGTGGAAGTAAATAGGATGTAATCACTCCAGAGAGCTATAAGGGCTATGAGAAGCTGTTAATGCTACTGCTTTTGTTTGGTCTTCTTTCATATCTTTATTTGCATTTTTAAAGTTGAATATTTGCTTTTAATGGACAGGAATGCAGGACTGGAGCTGGAATTAATTTTGCCCCTTCAAGCTGGTCTTCTCACAGGCTCATCACTGCACTGAAGCATTATGAGAGCTTCTGTTGCTGAAGATGACACAGTCAGACAGCTTCCTCACAGCTGAATCCTGTTCAGGTAGGGGTGGTAACACAGACTGGCTTGGTGTCACTGTATTTTGGTGTTTGTAATATCCCCACCATAAATAATGCAACTGTTCTGTTCTTGAGTCAAAAATGTGTCACTTCTGAGTCAGCCCAGTCATGTGGAGACTACAGATGACACAGATGAACTTCCTCCATCTTCCTGCCCTTTATTTTCTGGTCGATATGGTCTGCTCTGGATGACCCAAGCAGGATTGACTTTTCACTAAAAAATTACTCACAGAGCTGATATATGGCCATGAGAACTTTGTTGCAGACTGGATTCAAGAAGAACTTTGGGTCTGCTAGCAACATTTCTTCTGCTTCTGTCCTTGAAGGATTTTCAAAATTGCAGCTACATGACTACCAAGGTTAGAGTTTCTTTCAGTGTGGTGAGTGAATAAGAGAAGCTACGTGATAAAGAACTTAAGTAAAATTCAACCTCCATAAAAATGGAAAACTCTTATGTCTACCTCCCTCACATACTCTTGAATAGATGGCTATAATTCTGCTTTTGCATCTTTGGCAGATCTTTTCTGATCTGATTTAACTCACCAATCCAGCAGAAAACTATCCAGGCTCAAAGGTTTCTCTTTCTTGTTAGTTTGCAATGTTTTTTTTTTTTTTCCTTCAGCTAATGAATTGACCACTTGCACAGCAGCCCAATAACTGCCAAGCTTCCTTAAAGTGAGAAATGAGGGAGACAGGGAGTACAATCCAGGGCCTGGAGTAATCCCTAACAAATAGCATATATACCACCTGTCTTGTTTGTACCCTACTTTAAGAGCCATTCATTGATATTTTCTAGACTTTAATTCACAAGGAAGGAAGGTAGGTTTAAATTCTTCTTAAACTTATTGTGCTCAGGCTAGAAAAATAGTAACAAAGCAATTCTGTATGGGCTTGGTTGGCACATTATTAGCCCTAATTCCACTAATTAGTGGAAACCAGCTGTTCAAAGGCTGAGTATTCTATTTTCTGCACAAGACAATACTTGAAAACCTTCTAGTGCTATACCAGGCACACAGGTTTGCTAGTTTATGTGTGCCAAGTCAAGTTACCCATCAAAACCAAATAGCTTTTGTTTCTGAAAAAGGCAGTTTACTTCATTCAGACACAAATGCTTATGTTGGAAATAGTTATCAGAAAATTGACAACATCTTGATCAGAAATGCTGTTGGTCTAAGACTTTGGAGCTGGCAGTCAAACATCTTCTGGGGATCACTTTACTTTCTTCCATTTTTTTTTCCCATTGACTGTGACAAACCAAGCCAAATGGTGTTTAAGGAACCCTGCAAAACTCATAGCTCTTGCCAGGTTACTGTCTGTAGGTATGAAAATGTGAACTTGCTGTTATTTGAAGTCACTGTTCCTGGAGGTGTCCATTTAAAGACTGGATGTGGCACTCAGTGCCATGGTCTAGTTGACAAGGTGGTGTTCGGTCACAGGTTGGACTCAATGGTCTCAAAGGTATTTTCCAACCTAGTTCATTCTGTGGTTCTGTGATTTATGTGCCTAATTATTTCATATGAGCAATGCAGCTAAAAAATATGTATATCCTGAGATGCACATTCAGGTCATTTAAAAAAAAAAACAATTGATATGTAGTTGTAGTTTTTCAATACAAAAATTCCCTGACATTTGCCTGGTGGATACATTTGCACCTTTATAGTAAGTAAAACATTTCCCTGTACATGCAGGAATTCTGCATCAGGTGGTCACTCTATCAAATTGGATTTAAAAAGTATTGAAAAAAAAATCACCTAAGGTATTAGTTATTTTTTCTGATACTTTTTCTTTTCTTTCTTAGATAATATCAACTGATACCATTACTGTTTTCATTAAATTGCAGGTCAGTCAGTGACACACTGCACGTAACTTTTAGATATTGTTGGGAAACAAAATTAATTGTCCAAAATATGGACAATTGCGGCCTGAACAGAGGCTGGCAGAAAATAGGGCTACAGATCTTGAAGAAAATATCACACTTTGGCCATCATTCCAAAAATTAATTTTACTGCAGTATGACTAACATTGTTAGCAAAGTTACTTGACAAATAGATGGCCCAGCAATTACTGTTTTACCATTTTAGCTAAAATCTCATTAAAATTAACCTCTCTTACAAAACAAAGAAGAATTTTGGTGCAGATCATCTCTACCTAACACCATGGAGGCTTCTGCAGATCAGTTGGAATTCAGCTCCTTTTGTTTACTCGCATCCTCTTTCAGCACGTTTTGGCATGATTCCTTATCTTGCATTTACACTGGTCTGAGAAGGACACATGAGTGATCTCTGAAACCTCTGGAGAAAAACAAATATGTTGATTAGTTAGTCTTGTTTTGGTTTGCTGTCTGAAATTTTGGGAAGATTTTATTAACAATTTCCTAAGTCTGTAATAGAATTCTTCTCTTTTGATCAAAATCAGAGGCTTAATTCAAAGTCAATTGATTTAATAATGAATTTTATAGAGCACCAAACTGGCCCACAAACCAGCTCTTGGAGAAATCATTCTATTTCTGAGAATATTTGGTTAATTCACTTTTAAACTCTCTTCAGTCAGTTCTTCTGCACAGAAATTATTTCATGTGGAATTTAGGAGTAAGTTTGGAATGAAATAAGTGACAGAGGAATATTTTCCCTTCACTACTTCTGGAAAAAAAAAAATCTTATAAGGCCTCAGGCTCAAAGGTATACCCTTTGACCACCCAGGACTAAAATATCATTCAGTTTTCAGCTATAACCCCATCATGACCTTTAGAACCAAGGTCAAATCAAATGTTCAACAGTCAGTGTTAGAAGACAAGAAGTAATTTTAAGGATTATGAGTAGTCATGGCTGGAAAATAAAATTGCAAAACTTCTAAAATTCTCTGATTTTGCACAGGCAGAACCTAGTATTGAACCAAGCATTAAACACTGAGGATCACAATCATATTTGTGAGCACAAGTCTCACTTGCACAGCTAAATTTGTCTGTTCAACATGTGTTGCTCTTAAAAGTGCAGATACTAAAATGGAGCCATTTCTAAAACATTTCCAGAATATCAATTAATTGTTGGCTAGAAAGGGTATCCTCATAGAGGAACCGCTGGCAGGGGTAGGTCAGAGGCACAGCCTTAGGGAATTTGAAAAGCCACATCAGATGGATGGACTTCAAGATCTGAGGAGAATTTACTACCATTTGAACCTATCCCTATGTAAACTGCGCCTGTACTTAATAAATAAGTTATATCTGAAGATAGAGGATTTTAATTTTTTTTCTCCCCTCCTGTAGAATTCCAAGTCTCTTTGCCTTGATGACACAGCCTGTCCCAGGCTTTTGTACATCTTGGCAGTAAGCAAAATACTGTCCATTGCCTTGTACTTGTCATACCAAACCCACCAGTTCATAACCCTGCTGTTTCCAGGGAAATCCCTGAGCATCCCATTCATCAGGCACCAGCTGCAACATGCCTGCCTTGTTAGTGCACTTCCAGGGCTTGTATTTGGCAACCCCTCCTCCTTCCTCTGCTGATTTAACTCCAGCTTCCTCTGACCCTCTGCATAATCTCTTGCCATCTGCAACATCCTTCCAGTATCGCTCTGCCTCATCAACTCCCCATCCCTTATCAGATCTCATCTGCAGACCTCTTGTCATTCCCCTGCCTGCAGCTCTTAATTTCTTCCACTCTCTTCTCTCTGTTATTTACCTTTGTCTCTAATACGTTCTACAGACAGCATCTTTCTGCCTCTGCTGGTCTGTAATTTTTACAGTATAACACCTATGGTCTTGTATTATTTATTTTGTAAAGCATTTTAGGAGAACAGTTCACATGAAAGGAGCTATGAAAAATAAGCTTGCATTGAATTATTGATAGTCTGTTAAGCTGAGCTTGTTCTATAGTCGTCTCTTTTCTTACTTTTTCTTTTCTCTCTTTTTCTTTCCCTTCCCTTCCCAAAATGCCCCAGAAAATATATCTGAGTCCGGAGTGTGCACCTCCCTCTAACTGAACAGTGATGGCTTCACAGAGTTAAATGTGGGTGATTGGTAGGGTCTGAAAGCAATGCCGTCCAGGACACCTCAAAGAAAGAGTGAAACTTTGAAACAGAGGTCACCAAAAGAAAATGGGAAAAATTATTGATGTCATTCTCGGGGGCTTATGGCCTTGGCTAATCAAAGTGCAAAGTCACACTCCTGGGGACAGAGAAAGAAGAAAGCAGCAGGAGGCTCTGCCAGTAAGATCTATCAACTTGCAGAAACACCAGCATCACAGACCTAACAAGCACTGAGGAAATATGAGGAGTGCAAATCTCTTTCCTCTTCCTAAGGTCGTGTTTGAGGAGCATGGTGGAGGTGTCAATGTCTCCAGAGTACAACAGCAGATTTTACATCCAGAGTATTAGCTAAAAGCTGTGGAGTCACATTTTTGGCCACAGTAGTATCAGGCCTTTAATAAGTTGGCAAAGGGTTTTACAGAAAGGAAGGAGGCGTCAATTGGGAGTGAAACTTGTGAATGAATCTTGTCATTCTGGTCAACTGAGCAACCCAGCTGGATAATTACAAAGCAACAGCAAAGGCAGGCAGGCAGAATAATTTTTATATATATCTTAAATTTATTCTTTAATTTCCTTTTCAATTCTTTCTTCATTAATTGTATAAATATGAATACAAGTCATCAGT
Organism: Dicrurus megarhynchus; assembly: GCA_013399195.1. NCBI lineage: Eukaryota > Metazoa > Chordata > Aves > Passeriformes > Dicruridae > Dicrurus > Dicrurus megarhynchus. The sequence goes on from VXAD01009407.1 coordinate 549,926, forward strand.
TAAAGTAGATCTTCAAAGTCTTTCATGAAATTATTACTTTAAGTCTCCATTTTCATTATGCCTTTCTGTCTCTTCCTCCTGTACTTTCTTTTTTTTGTTTGTTTCTTTTCATTTTGCTTGCAATTACCTTCATGAAACTTATTTATATGTTTAATTCACTTTATGACTACAGGTACATTCTCACACTCTGGTAATTATCTCTGGAGCAGGATGTGATTGACATAGGTAAAGATAACTAGCTTCAGCAGAGGAGTCTGCAGTTCTCTCCTTTTCCTGAGAAATAACATAGTTTTACTCAAAGATTCACAATAAAAGGGAGAAAGGTCATCTTAGTCTTAGATTATAAGTCAGGTCCTTGGCTGAGGCAAGTTTTTGTAACTTTGGGTTACTGGAATTGAATTACAATGTCTAAAGCTCTGCTCCCTATTTCTTATGTACTGCCCTTCCTTCACTGTTAACATTGCAGAATATTTTATGGCCACTTTGTATTCTGCAGGTAAATGAGATCTTATGACGTGCTCAGGGAAACTAACAAAAAAAATAATTAAAGAATTTTCTCATCAAGGTAACATTTCTAGGAAGGAGAGTGTAGGAGTAAAGTGTGAAAAGACTAAATTGCAGCCAAAGAGAATATCTGAGTAAAACATGCTCTGTGATTTAATGAATTAGTGTAAAGATGGTTGAGAGTTATCCCACTATGAGCTGAGGGGTGGAGGAAACAGCCCCATTAGCTGTACCTGGTGGCTGTGAGGGAGGCTGCAGGTGGGGAAATAGAAGGGAAAGGAAGATTGGTGTTAAGGAACCTAGGACTTTTAGGCCAAATACAAACTCAGCCCGAATAACTGAGGGACATACCAGTGTCTTGGCCAGTCCTGGATTCTGATGTGACTGGGCTGCCCCGTTTGTTACTGGTGACAGGTGTCCTCAGTCTACTCAGTGCTGGACTGCTGCTAAGGAGGAGCTAAACTGAATTTCAGTGTAGGAGAACTGCCTTCAATAAAATCAGGTGGGTTTTCTTTTCCCAGTGGGCTAATATACGTAATTAATAAAAGAGAAGTAAGGGCAATGATCTGATATTTGCATTCAGTGTTGTATGGAATGAATCAAGAAATTTCCTTGCTTATATCTCCAGACAAAGCACAGCCCAATCAGCACTACATCTTCTGAATTTGCATTTGAGGACAAAGATGAAAGAATTTTTTCAGCAGTCGTGTAACAGAAGTTGTGATGCAACAGATTAGAAATAGGGCTATACAATGGCTTGTTACAGATGAACTGCTGTGAGGACAAATTATTAGATGACATTTAACCTATGCTGGCATTTTTGTTTGCCCTTAGAACATCACCTAATTAAATGTGGATTTATTCTCACAAGCCAGATTGTCTGGTTACTGCAAGGAGTCATGACATGCCAGATCTGTTCCTGGCTCTTCCACTTATCTGTCCTGCGACCTTTGCAAATCACTTAACCTCTTTTCACCTCCAAATTCCATTTATGATACCAGAAGAATAATGTGGGTTTTTACTGTGCAAAGGCTTTGCACAGTTCTGTGTATTAAGATCACCAGCTGCTCCACTGTTAAGGAGAGGAGAACAGATTTAAGTTTGTGGAGCTACACGATCAGCTGGCATTAACTGCTCCACCTCGCGTGACTTAAATGGACTCTCACTAATTCATGCTTTCTGAAGATTTGCCTTATTTTGTGTTCTCATCTAATTTGCAATCTGAATATTTAATTTTCTGTATTTTACCATTAAGGTCCCATTCTCTTATGTTGTTTTTAATAAGCTATTAATAAATTTATTCAAGGGTAATAAATCATTAGGAAGTCATAAAAATCAATGACTTGCTAATAGACCCCTCACAGTTCAGCTGTGTGTGCTTCCAAGATGTTTTAGGAAAAGTAGTTATTGCTATGTCAATTTAAATTTTGAAATTAGAAGTAATTTTAATCTCTTCTCAGAATTTAGGTTTTTTAGGAAATACCTCTATGCTGTTAAAACTTAAGAGGTTCTTTTTTCCTTCAAATTGGGACATTTATCAAAACAAAGAAAATGTCAAAACCTACTCTTACACTTTTCTCAGGCTTTCCAAGAAATACTAAAGTTAATCAGAAAATATGACTGGTTTTTCAGGAAGGAAATCTGGACAAAAAAGTGTAGTTGTCACAAAATGCAAGTAGAGAATTTGGTTAAAAAATTCTCTCTATTACTTTATACTTTGTTTTCCCTGAAAACTTGGGCTCAGGGAGGCTCCTTAGTATCAGACTAAATATACAAAGAAGTCAGAAAGAACTGATAGAGTTGTGTCCTTCCTCAGTCTTCTATATTCACCTCCTACATTTCTAAAATTTTTACATACTTTAACATTTTGAAGGACATTTACAAAAGATTTGTTTGATCCACAGCATCACTCAGCAGTAAATAGGTCCTTAAAAGTATTTTGTGTTAATTTCTTCGCAGCCTTTCCAGTAAAGATGCATAGATTGCAAAGCAGAAGTAACTACTTTTTTTCCATATTTTGCTGATGGAACTTTGATTTTTCAATTTTAAACATATTAATTTAAATATTTAATTGTTTACTTCTATAAACTCAACTTTCCATTGTGCCTACATTTGGAACCTGAGGTCTCTGACACAAGTGATTAATTGTTAACACATTTCTCTTAAACACTTTTTCTGTTGACTTATTTACTTGTTAGAAAATTAAGGTGATACGGATGTGTCTTTTGAATCCCAAATAACGATAGCAAAGTTGACTCTGTTTCTGCAAATGCTTCTTGCCTTCCTGATGCCATGGATCCTTGCTTCAAGCTCTTCAATAGCAGAGGCAATTTTTAAAAATAAATGTAAAGTGTGAGGAAAAACTTACTACAGCAACACTGACGTGTCTGAGATACCTGCAAGAACGTGGCTCAGCCTATAACATATTGGATTGTAATTGGTTACTGGAACTTAAACTAGATAGAAATTGGCAGGATCAGTACCAGATGAGATATTTCTATCAGAAATCTCAGTGATTCATCAAGTAGACATATGGCTACATTTTCTTCAGGAGCCCATGACGTATAATGGAGTTTTAATAATATCCCCAGGAATCCAGTTTTAACAGCTTGATTTAAAGCTCTTGGTAGAGAGTCTTTCCATGGGCACTACTAGGCTTTCAGTCAATATGCTCATACCACCATAAAGCCTTCATTTACCCTGGACATGCTGCTAATGAGTCACCACGACATTTCTGGCACTGAGCCCAGGCAGCAGCATTTGGCTCTAGAACCAAATTTGCCTCAGGATGATGGATGTGTAGATCTGGGGTTTTGACTCAGACTCCTACTTGAGATATTATTTCTTCTTAGCTCTCAACTGAGATTTAAAATTATTAAAAGATGGAAATCCCATGGCCTTCATTAACTATGCAATAGCACACGATTCCAAAAACACTGAGGTACTCTTCCTCACACGCAACTTCTCTAACCTGACACTCACAAGGACTCTCCCATCAATTCAGTAGTATTGGTGCGTTTCAACCTTAAGCTTTTCCACAGCATTGTCCTGGCCTCACAAAAACATTCCTCACAGACTTGCCTGCTACTTCATTAAAATGGCCATGTGTTTCTGTTCCCCCCAACAGTGGCAACAAATCCACTTTCCCATGGAAAGCTCTGGCACTTGTGAAAAAGATGTGCTTTAAGTGACCCCAGTTTCAACAAGTGCAAGATGGGAGGCTCTTTCTAGGGCTTTTAGCTTGGTTTTGCTGTTCTGAGCAGCTCTGTGCTGGAACTGGTTGTAGGCTGTATAAACAACCTCCAAACTATCCGAATTGTTTATTAGAAATAAAGAGTTCAGTCATGTTTGCTCATCTTGTCCTTGATGCGCTTTGTATGGATGCTTGAGGCCTAGCTGTGCATCACTTAAATACCCATCCAAACAGGAAAACTGGGATCTTTCTGTGCAAACAAAAGCATTCGCTCTCTGATATACTTCACATTATTTGCTGGTTGTAAAATGTTCACTAATTCAACAGCGGAGCAGAAACCTTGTCATGTGATGTAACTGTTCACCCCCCGTGAGCAACAAACAATGTGTAAATAAAGGCAACTATGTGTGGAGCTGCCATATGCTGAGGTTTACTGCTAGAAACTATGTGATGAGAGCTGTGACTAGCAGACACTTGCTATTTGTCTCCCAGATAGATCCAGGAGTTACATCTGTACAATAGGTATTTGTGACCAGCTTTCCTCCGAGTATATATCAGTGTAAAATAATATTTTCTATGGAAAGCCTCTCTAGAAATCTCAAGTATGACTTAAAGTAAAAAACTCAAAATCCTAGCATGATGCTATTTTTTTTCTAAGGAATGTATTCAACTGACTTTCTGGGTAGGTTTATTGCTCTGAAAATGTGAGTCAGGTTCCATGAACAGTTTGCAATATTGTTTTGAACAAGGAAGGCTGAACACAGTGAAACTTGCCAAAAAGGTTGCATACATTTTAAGTCCTCCTGGTATGAGCAACACTGTGGGATTAGAAATAAAAAGGCTGGGTTTATAAACATCCAATCTATATTTATGTGAAACAAAGGAATAAGAAGGTAAGTGAACTCATCCTGTGTTTGGAACAAAAACTCAAAAGTAATCTTTTGCTGCAAAACTTCCAAAAAACTCAAGTGTCTTTTCCATGAGTCTTGTTGAGAACACGACCCTATATAAATCAATTATACTTTTGGAATTCACATTGGCAGAGCCAGGATTTGGCCCTCTGACCACAGAGTCATGAAAGGTTATTACAAGTTTGTCGTATTATTACTGCATGGTAAATTTTCTGCTTACCTGCAAAACACACACACAAAAATAAAAGGGGCAATGAAGGGAAAAAATCATATTCTTTTAAATCACTTTTTAGCAAAGCATGGGGGTATTTTTACCTCTTTTTCTCTGAAGAGAATACACCATTTCTTCTGATTCATGTTTGGGTAGGTTTTGGAGTGGGCAGGAATCACCTCTTTTGCAAATGACTTTCTGCACTGTGGAACCTGTTCTCTCCATATACAAAGTAACGATATGGTAGCAAGCACAAGAAGAAATTTGTCCTCGGTTTTCTGGCGCCAACACATGCAACTATCCCTACCTGATAACATTTGAAGATGATAGCAGAATGATATCTTTAGCAGTATATACATTTTCTTTTTTTTTACTGAATCTTTAAACATCTGTTCTTCTTCAGAGCTTTAATCACTTCCAAGTCTGCATGAGAGTTATTATATTCATGAGCCTTCATAAACGTATTTGGGTTTGGCAAAAACCTTCTTGCAAATTGAAGTAACCAGGATAAGTTATGAAGAAGTTAAAATGGAACCAAATGTATCTCAGGAGATTGTTTGAACCTACACAAAATATTGTTTAATGCAAGTATCCAGCATTTATTACAATCTTCTCTTCTTAGACCACAGGCCATGGTTCTCCTTTCACTTACATCAGCACTAAATGAGAATAATTACCTAGACATGTAGCTGCCCTAGTGCAAAACCAGTGTAATTGGCAGAGAAATCAAGCTCCATAGATTTACGTTCATTCCCTTATAATAAAATTGCTTGATCTTATTTTAATTCTGATTCTGTTTTCAAAGGTAGAAGAAAATGAACCAACGTGTTTCCTCAGACACACAGCTACGAGCTTCTCGAACTGATCTGTGCGTCATCACAAGCTGCAGAAGTTTCACACTCATGCAGCAGAAAATTCCCAGCGAGGTCTTGGGAACATTCAGTATCTCCCTCCAACAAATTAATCCGTCAGGAGATAAGTATCCAACATCTCAGAAGAAATGAAAACCTTTTGTAAGTGAATGGTTTTATTTTCTATTACAGTCCTCATATGAGTTTAGTCAACAGAGAGTTGCCAAGAGACCACTGACACTTTGCATTTTCTGCAGGTCCTTATGTATTTTCTGGAATACACAGGAAACTGCTGTGAATTTATAGAACTGTTTGTTCTGGTGCATCCTAGTCACAGCTGTGTGTGTTCATGTCATGAGTAATTAGGCAGGCAGAAGAGGTGTGTATAACATCTTTACTCATTTTAACCAACAGCCTCTCTTCAAATTCCCTCCTGTTGTTCCCTCAAGAGGTGGCATGGAAATTTCTGCTAGCACATCTAATTAAGTAAAGCAGAGATTAGTTAAGACCCCTCTAGCTTCATGAAATTAAAACACATTCCTCCTAGGGAAGAGACCATAATAAGTTTTTCTACACCTGGTCATGATTGCAATTCCTGAGTCCTAGAAACCTCCTGAAAGCCTCTGGCTTGTGTGTGCAAAGGCAAAAAGTGCTGGACAGGTGTGAGATGTATGGTGAGGGTCAATCACTCAAATGATGGCTCTTGATTCAATTTTCTCAAGTACTGCCAAAAGTCTTAACAGCACACTTTTCAGGTGTATCTTAACTGGAGCCATCAGTTCCCAAACTGAGTATTTGACTGCTCCATGACCTACAGCTGCTCAGGGGTGTGGGCAGTGGCACCCTTCCCTTGGCAGATTTGTAGTCACTCACCCTTGCCAGTGGCAGGTCATCCACCCAGGAGATGCAAATGGGAACTGCAGTCCTCCAGATCCTGTAGTCGATCAAAGGACCAGGGCTGGTCTCTGGACCTCAGAAATCGCTGTTCATAATTCATCACTTTTAAAGTGCCTGCTAAAACAGAGGGAGAAGGCAGTAGATCAAGCTGCTCTGTTTAATGGCATACTTTCAGCTTTAGCAGGTGAAGAGAAATGAAAACTAAGAGGATACCTGAGATGTGGAAACCACTTTCTCCTTCTGTAACCCAATGCTTGATGCTGGTATTTGGCCTGGAGACTATAACCTTTGGTTTTTAGCTAGAAGCAAGAAAAGGGTTAGTGCTTATTAGATACAATTAAGCACTCTTAGTCTAGACACTCTAGAATGAGTGTTCCATAGAATATTTTTTTTTTCCTTTTTATTTTTTTTTTCTTACTTCTCCTATTTCTGTGCAATCAATGAGAGATAAGCAATAGGTAATCTAAAGCAATCCAAATCCATCACCATCCCAATGAGTCAGGTCATTCTACCAGACAAAGATGGGCTTCCTTATTATTCCTTTCCGAGCTGAATAATAGCATCAGTAGGGAGGACCCTGTTGGCAGGTGAAGCAGCAATGTTGTTAGGAATAGATTTTAATCTCTCTCCTTCACTCACCCAAGTGGTTACAATAACTGAAGTTTAAAGCAGTGGGTTTTTAGCATATTTGAATATAACACAAAGAAAATAAATCTGGAAGGATCTCGCACACCTAGTGACAGTTACAGACAAGGGAGAGCAGCTGGTTTATGTGAGTCAGAGTGTGTGTGTGTCCCACTACAGCTGCAGCAATGGTCCAGTAATTGCATCTTCACTGCCCGTTTTTTTCACCTTAAGGAGGTTCAAACTGTCTGCACTGTTTTCCCGTGAATGTTTTTTTATTTCTTATGGAATTAGCAAGGGAAGTTCAGGCAAGGTCCAGCCTCAGAAATGTCTACTGATAGTAGACATCGGTAGTCAAGAGCACTTCAAAACTAGAAAAACTGTGGAAAACCTAAGGCTATACAATTCATTTATTACTACAACTAAAAAGAATATATCCTTTCTCATACAGACAACTGAACATAAATATATATGTTCATATATAGAGATCCCACAAGGATTTCATCCAAGGATCTTTTAATGCATACGTTTGCCTCTCCAAAGCCATTATTTAAAAAGCCTGAAATTATTTATCTAAATTTTATCACAGGTATAAATTAAAACTTACTCTGTCTAAAAATCTTATTTTTAATTTCTACTCAGTTGTAGGCATATTAAATCTTAAAGCCTGAACTCTCTCTGAAAAACAAATGTGATACTTTTTATATTCAGACATATGCTGAAATAGGAACAATAAACACTGCGTTTTCCATAAATCTGGTCCACCATGGCAAAAAGCCATTTTCTGAGGGTGGCATAATCATTGAATTATTTCTCAGCTACTATTGTCACTGATATTCTATTGAGTAACGTAAATTTGAAATATATAAATGAAAAAATTATTATATGCTACATTGATCAACCAGTGCTGATCTTAAAACCATTTAAAACACCATACACATATTTTTGCAACTTCCACTGCATTTTCTGAACAAACAGTAATAAAGGAAAATATACTTTTGCTAAAAGAACTGAATCCCAGAGGTACCCTGTGCTCTTCAAAGAAAGAAGTATTCTGTGTATTGTTATTGTACATTGTCTACCCTGAGACACTGAGATCTACTCCTGCCGGATTAAAAAAGACCTGTTAGAGTCCTTAGTCTAAAAATACTGTTTCTCTCTTTCTATTGCGTGTCAGACTGCATCAACTCTCTCCCACAAGATATGTCTTGCTACCACATCCCTACATCCCTGCTGCAGAGGAGTTTTCTCAAACCCCAAACTCTGCAGAGAACACCTGAAGTTTCGCTTGACTCTAACCTCAAGGCACAAGAAACTCACCTTTTATGTCTCTGTTTTCCAGTGGTTTGTCTACAACCCCCTGGAGGTACTTTGGCTGTTTCTAGGGAAGGCAGGAAATATAGCTAACAAAAATAAATCTGTACTCTCTAGTCTTATATTTGCAGCTCCATTATGATTTTTTTTTCAGGGTATATAAAACACAAAAGTTTGAAAACTTTTGCCCTAGGATCTTACAGTCTAGACATTAGGCACCTGTCAGTATATGGAAAACAAGTAACAAGGAAACAGGGAAAAAAAGGATGCAACTGGAATTTACTGAAAGTGCAGATGTTGACGGGGTAAAATTATTATTATTACTATTGTTGTTATTATCGTTGCTCTTGTTGTTATTTAATAACCTGAAAAGCAAACCATAACTGTTGAGCAGAAAATTATCAGTCCAGGGAAATGTTCCATATGCCTGTGTATAAATAGATCTGGAAGAGAACGTAACAATAGCTCTGCTGCTGCTCTCTCAGAGCTGGGCCGATCCTGACAAAAACAGTGGGTGATAGTTTCTTGCTGCTTTCACTGTAGATGAGAGGGAGCCATTGTTATGGGACTGCCTATTAACCAGGATGCAACTCGGTGAGGTAAACAGTAATTATGCAACAGGAAGAACAGACTGGGTAGGTTTGACATGTCCTCAAATTGGTTGTTGGAAAGCAGTGGCAAGTTCTGCCTCTGCCCCTAAATGCTTACAGGGAAGAACAGACTTCTTAATCACTGCAAGTGTTTGTTGCCCTGTACTGTGGGTTAATCCCAGAATAATCATTTTTTGTGAGTCTTGTCTGTAGGAGTCATACAGAACCACAGAACCGCAGAAAGGCTCGGGTTGGAAGGGATCTGGAATTCCCTTGCCATGGGCAGAGACACCTTCCATTAAACCAAGTTGCTCAAAGCCCCATCCAACCTGGCCCGGAACATTTACAGGGATGAACCATCTGCAGCTTCTCTGGGAAACCTGTGCCAGATCTCACAATGCTCACAGTCTATTTCTTTCTGATATCTAATCTAAACCTACCCCTTTCAGTTTGAAGCCATCACTCCCTGTCCTATCACTTTGTGACCTTATAAAATGTCCCTCTCCAGCTTTCCTGTAGGACCCCTTCAGGCACTGGAAGGTGCTCTAAGGACTCGCTGGAGCCTTCTCTTCTCCAGGTTGAACAACCCCAACTCTCTCAACCTGTTGGCATAGCAGAGGTGCTCCAGCCCTCTGAGCATCTTCATGGTTCTCCTCTGGACTCAAACAGGTCCACATCCTTCTGATGTTGGGGGCATCCCTCATCCTTGCTCACCACACAGTATAAGAGGAGCTGAACCTGTTCTGTGATGTCAGACCCAAACTAACACAAAAGATGCCAATTAGCTGATCACTGTGAAATAAAGAGGGCAACTGCACTTCACATTTATTTTGGGTAGTGGGTATTCTCTTTTAGAAACAAGTTATATCAAAATGGAAACTGTTCTTTAACTTTTTTTTGCATTTTTTCCTTCTCTTTTGTGTGTGTGTCTGTGTTTGGGGCATTAATTTCCTATATCCTAGGAGTCATCAATAAAGATGTATATTTTCCTTTTGTGGTAGTGAGTCAGATTACACCATTCAAGGGGACATGCAATGGGCAGTATTTGTATGATTTAGTGAAGACAAATATTTTTCTTCCACAGAGGTGATGTGGCTAAGCAGATCATACTTCATTACAAAAGTCACATCTGGGAACACCATCTCAATTTATTGTCTGTGGCAGAATTGGAGTGCCAGCTCTGATATATACTTTCTTACATGTCAAATTCTGAAGTACTAATACATCTAATTCTTTTTTATGTATCTGTCTGAGGATAGATAATGATAAGAATTATTAAAGCTCTTCAGTTCTTCAGCCCTTATTTTCAATTTTCTTACTTTTAATCGCCAGAGTCTACCATTTAGATCTAATGGAAATGTTGTAGGAAGAATATATTTTCTCTATTTTATTGAAGCACTTTTTGAATTTTATTTTTTGGTGTTTTTAAAGGAGATTGTTTTGGCAACAGAAGTCTCCCTGGTCACTATTGGTTATGGAGAAAAACCTTTCCCCTGCCCTCCTCCTCTAAGGCTGACTTCATAGAATCACAAGTTGATGTTCTGACAGTTCTCTCAGAATAAAAACCTTTTTTTGGTGTTCTCCTCTTCACATGGAGGAACAACAACAAATTGTGAAACATTGATGGGTGTCACAAGATGAAATTGGCCTTCTCCAGCCAGTTATAATTTCTGCAGTAAGCACACACACAGCTTTCAACTATGTGAATTCATCTACCTGAGACTCCCTATGTAGGCATTATTCCATGAGCTGCCATGCACAGTTAGGGCATCTTCAAGTGACATCTGTTGTATTTACATTAAAAAAAATTTCTCAAAAGAAAAGATAACCTATAGTCCACATTATTTTTTTTAATCAGAAATCCTGGACAAGCACCATGTCTAATAATAAACTTAGTTTTGACAGATTTTAAATATTAGAAAGGAAGCTCCCTAAAAAAAAAGGAAAAAAATGGGAATTTGTGAAAGCAGCAAATTTCCTCTCATTGTCCATTCTACTGAAAAAGAAAAAAATCTATTCAGGTGTCCTACCCAAAGTCTGGACAACCTGAGCCCAGGGGTCTAAAGTGCATTAGCAGACATCTAGAGCTTAGGATTTCTGCATCACATTGTGAAAACTATGGCTGGCCAGTGTTGTGGTTTAATCCTGGCAGTCAGTTTAGCACCACAGAGCCACTACCTCACTCTTCCCACCAATCAAAACCAAAAAAACAAAACCAAAAAAGAAAGAAAATAAAACAAAACCAACCAACCTACCCAAAATCCGAAACCTAACAATATAAGCAAGTGGTGCAAAAAAATCCAGTTGCTCACCACCAGCCAACAGATGCTCAGTGTGTCCCCAGGAAATGTCAATCCTGGCAAACTTCCTCTGCCCCTGTATTTATTACTGAGCACAACAGTGCATCATATGGAATATTCCTTTGATCAGTTGGGGTCAACTGTCCAGGCTGTGTCCTCTCCCAAATTCTTGCCCACCCCCAGCTCCCTCGCTGGCAGGGCAGAATAAAAAGTAGAAAAGGCCTGGAGGCTGTGTCAGCACAGCTCAGCAATAACTAAAATATCTGTGTGTTATCAACGCTGCTGCCACCACGAATCCAGAACACAGCACTATACTGGCTGCCCTAAAGAAAACCAACTTTGTCCCAGACGAAGCCAATACAACTGGCTACCAATATTATTATTATGTGGGCAGAAACTGGTCAGCAAGAAGTCCCAAATCTCTTTGCCCATAGACACACAGAGGATGAAACTTAATCTAGTGGTATATAAAGAGCCAGAAAGATTGAGCACAGAGGGTCATCCTTTGCCTGGGCTCTTGTTAATCAATTGCTGCACTTGCCTGCTGACTGAACTACCTTTTATGAATCCAAAATCTTAAACCTCTACAGGAAGACTCAAGGGCCTAGGTCCAAGCTCTGGAGTCTGCAAGTCAATGTTTTACAAACTAGTTCATTTTGCAGGGCTGGATCTAGTTGCTTATCCTTCAGAGACCCAGAGCATGGCTTGGGATGATGAAAGATCATCCCAAGTGGTTCTGTTTCCCTGTATATTGTTATTATTGTCTGGAATTGAAAATATTTTAGTCCTTGTTCTCCAGAGTGCTTTGTTTGGGCTCAGCTCAGGTAACAACTTGTACAAAAAACCTGGGGTTAATACAAGGAAGTCTTTTCTGGTATTGCCATTTTCTTTCTATAAAATCAAGCTCGGTTTAGATCAGAGGTGGAAAACTCTGACAGAAAGGACCATTAGATAACAACATGAATTCTGTAAAATGTGCTGAAAAAAAGAAATAAACAAAATCCCAAACGACCATAGCTAACAGATAAAAAAATGACATTTTCTGATGCACTTTTCTTTCCTTTTAAAGAACAATATAAACATGATCTACTTCTGCTTACTGGTACAGTGAATAGATCCTAAATCAATGAAACAGCTGTACAGAGATGTAATATTGATTGTGAACATGAACCTAATGTTATTTTATGAATATTTAGGCATGTAAATTTTTAACTTAGTTGAATCAGAGACATGAGTAGGAGGACCGAATAACCCACCCATTACATGAAATAAATACATGCCTCACTGCTCCTCTTTTAATAATTTGTGCTGTAGCATCTTTGCCACATGCACCTTTCCACATGTGAAAAACATCAGTTAGTAATGCCTCACAACACTCCTTTGAGGGGGATAATAACTGTAGTGAATTCTCAGATTAGAAAAGGAAGCCAAGACAGATTGTAGCCTATATTTTTACTAAGTTCTTCAGGTTTTAAACAACTAATTTGATAAAGAGAAGCCCTGGTTCTCGGTAGCAGCTGCTCTGCTCAACAACCACACACACAGTTGTGTGTGTTCTGGCTGAACAGCCTTGTGTTTGGAGCACGAGTGCTGTACAACCTGTACTTGAAGGAACTGTTTTGAAAACTGGCACTTAGTTGAGTATTAAAGTAATAACTCTGACTCCTGAGCTTATTCTTTACTTCCTGAGGTCCAGGTGAGAACAGAACATCCACATTCAGGTCCTTTAAACCAACACTTTTTTGCTGAACGCTGAGCACTCAGGTGTTCTCATGAACTATTTTCATGAACTGTCAGAATAATAATTCTGATGACACCATTTTACGACAGATATCAATATCTAGGTTTATCTTGCATATGGAAATAGGCAAGAAAAAGTCTCTCTAATGGTTTACAGAAGTGGCCTTTTTACTTGGGCCAGCTTCTGTGTACAAATTCAGCTTTAATGCTAGCTATAATCTTTCAAAATATACTGCACTGGGTTTGGCAGGTCAGGTAGTCAGGTATATCTTTCCTTGAGGAGACAAATCAGGAACAGAACATTGACAGTCTCAGTAGCTTATTAAATTTGCACCAGAGAGAGACTTCTAAAGGTTCTAAAAAACACTGACATGCTAATATTCCAAGTGGCTCATAATTGAATGCAACTAGCTCTACTTAACCATGCTCGTCATTAATGTCAAAAAGGGTCTATCTATTTACTCGGGAAGAAAACACATACTTTTGTCTTCTTAGAACCCATATATGAAGTTTCACTGTATCATCTGTTGTCTCTACAAGTGATGCAAGAAGGGACTTGTCTGAGTAAATGCTATTCAGTTGTTGAAACCTGTGGTACAGTGAGGAAGAGTGAAAATTAAAATAATTCAGTATTTCTGGTCGAAAAGATGGTTTGGTGAAAATAATGTTTGATTAAATAGTGCTTGACCTAGCAGAAGTCCACACTGATAACTTGGAATGTGAACAAACATATGAAAGGAAGGGGATTTTTAGCCATTTCTCATTCTAAGGGTTCACAAGGGAATCACACAGCAGTGGATTCAAATCTCTGTTCCTGTGTAAGATTGCCACATGCTGTGATCTACAGTCTTGCTGAATCACCAAACACCATTAAAACTGTGACTGCAAGACACATTCTAAAAGTGCTCCAAAACTAATTTAGTTTGCTGGCTGAGCTTGACCCCACATGATTCATTGCTCTTAATAATCACTGCAGCAATGTAGAACTTCATCTGAGAGCTTTCTCCTTCTAATTTAAAAGCTTATTAGAAAGGCTGCTTATACTTGATTTAATGACAGCTTGAGCTACAAAACTATTGTCATGTCTCCCCTCAAGAGAGTCTGTTCCTTCCACAGTAAAGCAATGCACAGGAATGTGAAAACAGGTAATTTTTAGATGTACAACATAGAAATACTGACAGAGACTCTATAAATGTTATGTTTGTTGAGTCAAACTGAATCAGAAAATTTTGTTACTCTTTTCATTAATATTGCCTCAATTAAATATATCCTATTGACAAGAAATAACCTAAAATCATAGAAAGAGGCAAAGAATGGCTACTTATTGTCATGTTTCATAGGCACATTTCACCCTTTCTAGGTGGGAGTAGTTTCCAGCAAAATACACTAGTAAATTCTCCAGGATGCTTAGGAATATAATGAAGTTCTTTCTATGTTGATAACGAAGATGAAGAGATAAAAAACATGGTAGGATTTTTAACTTTTATGAAAAGATAATACTGGCTAGAGTTCAAAGCTGCAGAAGAAAAAGAAAATGTTTAAAAGTAAAAGAATGATTTATGGTATATGTGACAGTAACTGTTACTAATCTTATCTTGATTTGCAAGCTGAAGGTTGAGAAGCTGTAGGTACACAGCTGAACTAAGTTGCTGCAACTTCAGTGCAACTGCTAGAAGCAGAAAGGAGGGGAAGTCTAAGCAACTCCATTTGGTGGAGTTTTATTCTCTTTCAAAGAATAAGCAGGTAAGGTAGGAATGATGTAATAAAGGAAGTAGGAGTGGGAATTCAGCACTCGACCATTAGTAATAAATGAGTGTGCAAATTGTTTCTGACAAAGGGACTCCAATAGCAGTTCAGAAGAGTGCAGTGAATTGAGAATGGGTTTTGTGCTGGACTGGAAGCAATAGCAAAAGTGAAGAATATTGAATGCATTGAACAAATTTGGTGGTTAGCGAAGCTCATTGTTGAAAAATACAAAGCAGAAGATGCTGAAGAAGAAAAGAACCTATATGCTGTTGTATTTTGCTCAAGTTTTTCAGTTAAACACACCTGTGACACAGGTATAAATCAAAACAGATTAGCAAAGATGTGTTCAGAGCTTAGCAAAGTAAATAAGGCAGAAGGATGTTAAGCAACAAGGTTTATGCTGATTTATGAAATAATATTAGGCAATCATATTAGAACATTATACAGACATTATACAGACCATCTATCTAAGTGATGTGGTTTCATACAGAATAGTATCTGCAATAAAATGAACTTGTCTCAAGAAAGGTGCTGTGAAAGGGGACCAGAAAGGGGGAAAATAATTGCCATGAAAAAAGAAAAAACAGAGACACTTGGCTGAACAGAGGGTGAAGAAAAAACACAGGAATCCTTATTCTTAGAGAGCAGGGACATAAGAAAAAATATAGAAAAATTAAAGTTACAATGAATAATTCCGATCTGGAAATTTGCTTTTACAAGATGGGAGATCACTGCTTTTGCCACTTCAGACAAAAAACCAAAACACTGTGGGGCCATCAGTTGAGGGAATAGATATCAACTTCAAAACTCATATAAGAAAATACTTTTTTTTCACAGACTTTGTAGTGTAGAATATGTATTTATACTGTAGCTCTCAAAGCCAAGGATGACCTTGGGCCTGAAAAGAAGTGGGTTTTTCTAGACATACCAGCAATATTATAATTTACAGTATTTGGTGCTAAGGCAAACAGGAGAAGAGACAACAGAAAACACGCAGGAGAATTTATGCAACCGTAACTCTCTGTGATTAGGAGGAGCCTTCTAGGAGGAAGGAGATTATCTCATGTCTAAGGGATAAACTGCTTGGCTCTTTCTACAGAAATACCGGAGTCTGGCCATTGCTGGAGAAAGGTT
Organism: Dicrurus megarhynchus; assembly: GCA_013399195.1. Taxonomy (NCBI): domain Eukaryota; kingdom Metazoa; phylum Chordata; class Aves; order Passeriformes; family Dicruridae; genus Dicrurus; species Dicrurus megarhynchus. The sequence goes on from VXAD01009407.1 coordinate 565,941, forward strand.
GCTAAATTTGCCAATCTACAGAATGGAAATTCTTTCCTTTCCTCATGCTGTGAGCCTGAGACAAAGATAAAAAACTTCAAGAAATATTTAAGCTGTGAAGGAGAAGAAGTGAAAAATGTAGAAAAAAACTAACATGAAACTCAGGTTAAAGAGTAAGGTAAACAAATGAAAGATGTGTTTTTAAGGCCATATCTACAGAGGACACCGGAGTGTTATGGTTCTGGTGCTGAAAACACAGCGGGCATAACAAGGTGGAGCTTCATCTGAGCCTGTAAGCCCTGATCCATAGAAGAGATACTTGGAAATATTGTGCCTATTTGCAGAAACACCTCTGGCATCTCAGGATTCCTGGCACTGTGTGGTGAGTGTGTAACTCCTGTCACTACCAGTGGGAGAAAGGAAAAGGCTAAAATAGTGACATATTATTCCTGAGCATGATGAGTGCTGTCTGCCCCTGAACACAGGACAAATGGAGCTCCTCTCACTCTGATTCAAATCAGCAACTCACTGGACACTAAGGAGAAGGTGCTATCCAGCACTGTTCATGGAATGTTGTTGTTAATGCTTGCTTTTAAATGAAATGGCTGTTGGTTTTGCTAGTATTGCTTGAATTCTCATTCCAGCTGAGTATATATGTGACCAACATGAAGTTAAGCCATTTAATCAAGCAATGTTCTTCTTCTGCAAGCTTCACTGCTCCAGTAAGTGACAAAAGGCACAAAATACAGCATTTTCAGGGGGACAAAACAGGTGTCTCATAGAAAAAGACTCACAGGGAACATAGAAGGTATAGTTTTCAATACCCTCTCCCCGAAGAAACTGAATTAATTTTCCTCTTTGTATTTTTTTTTTTTAGGATGGATCTGAGCTGCTTGCTGAAGTAGCTAACTAAAAAGGTTTTCAGGACCTCCTATTTTAAGAGCTCTGTTTCCGGATTTATGTGTTTCAGATGGGCTTCAGATAACCATTCATTCCTTGTGTGTGCTTGGGTGAGCAGTACCAGTATTACATTTTGTACAAGCCCTGTGGCAGAATCAAAAGTTCAAAGGGAAAGTATCTACAGAGCTACTCTGCAGGAGAGCTTCGTATGTGGGATTGAGTGCTTAAAGAGCAGACAGAACCCTTGACTTCATGCCCAGTGAAGATGAACTATTGAGCCTGTTTGTAAAGAAATATTTGGGGGAAAATATTTCCCCCTGAACTGTGACCCTCTTTAAATCTCTTCATCAAACGAACAGTCCTCAGAGCACCTTTGGAGTCACTATACTGCATATAAAGCTGCCAACAGTCTGCCTGCTCTGAGAAAGAAAATGTGTTTGAAATACCTCTTGGTCTTTTCCCAGATAATTAAAATTAAAAGAAGTGCACAGCCTGCCTGACACCTGCTTTCCCGTGTCCACACACCATCCTGGTGTACAATATGAGTCAAGTGGGCACGTTTCCAGTGACTGAGGCTCTCTGCAGAAAAGTTCTTCTTTTGCAATAACACAACTATTAAGCCCGTACTGAAAGGAGCTATTCCTAGTGCTGAGCTTCAAGTCACTCTGTTGTTCTGTGTGTTTGAACTTCTTCTCTTGAAATATCCAGAAACCATCTGAACGCAGTCCTGAGTAACGTGCTCGAGGGGACACTGGGAGGTTGGACTAGATGTCCTCTGCTGGTTGCTTCCAACCCTCCCCATTCTGGAATTCTGGGATTCTTGGACACTCTCAAAGGCACAATGAACTCTTCCTCATTTCTACAACTGACTCCAGCTAACGGGGGCGTGCAAGGCACAGAAACACCCTTCTCCAGCTTCCTGGGAATCATCTTGCATGTAATGTGGGATTCAAAACTAGAGGTGTGACCTCAAGGAGCAGCCCACCAGCCGTGCAGCTGATTATTGGCTTGTGTTTGCCTGAACAGCTGCGAGCACAAACACGAGCAAGGGGCGTATGTGCAAAGCTGTGGGTGTGTGTGTCTCTGTGTGTGTGTGTGTGTGTGCACGGACACACGGGCTCAGGGACAGACGGACACATGGATACAGGGACACGCCGGCGGCGGGCACGCCGCTCTCCAGGGTGCTGCAGGCGGAGGCTCCGTACTCCTCCGGCGGCTCCGTCCATTTCAGGGTTTTCCCATTTCTCCCCATTAGGGACACTTCGGGGTATGAACCCCTGAGATTCAGGTCAAGGAGGGTCTGTTTTTCTATGGACAATGTCAAGTAAAGCTTTTATGAGGCAGATAACCCACTCCACACACCTGTACACAATTTAGAGGTAAATTTATTTAACTCTTTGTCTTTTAACAGCTTTTTGTCACAGCTATAAAACATACCGTATGATAAACAAAACCATATCCCTGCTTGTCCCCTCGTTAATTTTTTTTAAGTCCCATATCACATAAATTGAGGTGACTTACTTCTTTCTTGTTTTCTTTTTCCTGAAACACACTCTTCTGTCTGTACTCTGAAGTATGTCTGACAACCTTGAATATATGCTATACTGTGATTATGTGTCACTGTCTCCCCAAATCTGGACAAAGTTGACACTAATTCTCAGCAGATATGTTTTTCAGATTGTTCTGCAGCTCTTTTCAGATCTGCCCACCTGGGACACTGCAACATTTGCAAGGAATAATTATTCCTACACAAAAAAAATACAAAAACCAAACCAAACCAAACCAATTAAAAAAAACTCAAAAAACCAAACAAAAACCCAAAACCAAACAAAAACCCCAAAACAAGAAAAAACAAACAAAAAATGCAGTGAAGATCTGCAGTTGATAGGGGTTTATTGCTAGGATGATAACTACATGCATGCTTATATTAAAAAGTGCTCCATCAGTTTTGCTGCGCCTAGCAGAATCCTCTCCACGTACTGTGCTTATCCTCAATAAAACAGTAGATTTGATTTTCCAGTTCGCCACCTAGCTGCTCCACAAGAGAGAGGATGAGTTTGGCTCTTAGAATTAGACCCTGAGCCCCATCTAAGCCTGCTGGGAATTTCCACTGCATCCATTTTCATCTGATTTGAATAATTCCCGGTATGTTGGGCTTTGAGACTCAAAGGGGACACAAAAAGAGTATCATCATTCAGGGGAAAGGGAAAAGAAAAGCTTGATGATTTTGCATTAACAAGGCAGTTTAATGTAGCTGGTGGGTGAAAGCAACACCCCTCCTTGCCAGCTGTTCTGGAGGACTTTAAGGCTTGAACTGAGAAGAAGAAACCAAGATGTTCTTAGTTCCCAGGCACTAGTGAGATCCAGGCTACCAGGTGTCAGTGTTTCACTGCCTACCATGGCAGATCTAACTGCGGTTTATAGCACTCCTAGAAATGTGCTGTCCTGGACATAGCTGAGGGATTACACATCATTTTCTGTTAAAGGTTTGACTATCCATTTATTTAACTCATTTAATTTCCCCGTATATGTGTCCATTAGGAATTTATTTGCACGGACTCTGGCTTGCCTTTGTCTCAGTTTGGATTTGTTCCTTTCTTTCTTCTTGCTGTCTGTGTTCCACACTTTCAGGATGATTTGCAGTTCCATTGTCCCACTCTCACCAGCATTTTCCCCTCATCTCTCAGACACCTGCCTCCCCCATGCATTAAACTCAGCTATCCATTGCAAGCCTGGGGTAAATAAATGTAGAATTTTAACAGCCTTTCACTATTTGCACTAAGAACCTGTTTGCCTGCTGTTTTCTTCCACAGAGAAATTAGGGCTTTGTCCTGCTATCCCCAGTCCTGTTTGCCTAAAACTGCTGGTAAAACCTCCCAGGGAAGAGGTGTTCTCAATAAACATGGCTTTCAGACCCACTTCCTTCCCCTGGGAGGTGACACGTCCACCTCCAGCAGGCACCAGGGGGAGGACCACACCTCCGAAGGGAAGTCAAGCATTTTGGTTAGCAGAGCTGGCTGTTCCCTGGGCTTGCTCTCTCAGCCCCCCAAGAAAGCTGTCTGCTGGCTGGGAAGCCAGTCACCCAGGCCATGGAGAACATATTGGGAGGGAGCTGAGCAAGCAGATCCCCATCCACTGGGCATCTGCATGTCTGAAGGTGCACCTTCCCTGCTTCCCTCCTCCTAGGAAACTTAGCAAGTGGGAAACAGCAATTGACCGGAGCTGGACTACTCTCCTGGTCCATCCTTATCCATCTGGGGATAGAAAGAGGCTAACAGGAGGGAAGCTGTCATGTGGCCTGGTTCTAGGTGGACATGAGAGCCCCTGGGAGTGAGGGGGAAGTCAAAGTCTGCTCTTTTCTCATACCTCTAACACCAACCCTGTGGCAACGGAATGAAACAGGCGTGCAGGGAGGCTGAGAAGGTGGAAATAGAAGCTGTGGGAGCATGGGGACCACCTGCCCAGCTCCTTGGTAGCCTTCCTCACCCTTGAGGGAACCTTGAGTTTCTGCAGGTATCTTTGTGACCCCCAAGTGCAGATGAGAACTGAATCAGAGAGGGAGCTCACCCCTATGAATATCATAGAAAATCTCCCTTTGGACGTGGCTCCCGGGGACACCTCTCCTCCCTGTCCACCCAAGCTATAAATCCCTGGGGACAGGGGACTCATCCTGCCGGAGCAAACCCCAATGAGGCAGCTCCACGCCGGGGGAAGGAGCCATTTGGGAGACGTGTAGCCAAAAACAGGGAGAGCCCCCAGCAGAGTCTCATTAGAGATCGCTCAGCACCTCTGGATACGGATGCAGTTTCCTTTGGAAATAGCCTCGCTGAAAGTTGCTGTCTTTGCCTGCGCTCCCCGGGAGCAACTCCTGGTCCCTCTGCGGGAGGGAAGTTCAGCATGAGCAAATACTCGCTCCCTCACGAGCTTTCCCTTTTTGTCTTCCAGGGAAGGGCTGAGTGCTTTGTTCTGTGGTTCTACTAAGAATTTAACTCTACAGAGGTTTAGCCCACTGTAAATGACTCGGCTCCCTCGCCCTCCCTCTTCTTGCATGAGCCGGGGACGAGGGGGGTTTGGGGCGGCGGGAGGTGAGGGGGATGTGTTTTAAAGGTTTTAAGCTCAGAAGCGGCAATTTTTCCCTCAGGAGGTGTGTCCAGCACGTAGATCTATAAAGAGGAGAGCCCGTAATGACGGATGCTCTGTCAAACTTAAGAGGTGCCGATTACCGCGGAGTCACCGGGTGCCATCAAGATGTATCTGCTGAGATGGATTAAGAGCCGGGCTCGGGAGGGCAGCGCTGCTCACACGCGTGTCGGTGCGGGGAACCTCCGCTCCCCCCGGGCGGGCTGCAGACAAGGCACGGAGGAGGTGAGGGTCACACGCCAGGGGTTTTCAGGACCGGGCTTTTATTTCCACGGGAGATCACGGTGGGGGAGGATGCTTGCGAGGAAGGGAGATGCTCCCCGCTTGGCCGAGGTTGGCACGGCGGAGGATGTCCCTGCAGCGGTCCGTGAGGACCACACGGCGCGGAGCAGCGTGGCACTGGGGAGCCCCCTGCAGCTGGGTAGAGCCAGCTCGGAGCTACCGCCTGCCTTCACTCCAGCCGTGCTGCTGGAAGCCATCCCCGGCCCCAGACCTCTGTCCTTTTTCTGCGATGGAGGGAGGGAAGCTGGGGAGTCCCCAGGACTGGCGTGTACTGCCGGGGTCATCCCAGGGCAGGGACGCCACCCACTCCCTGCTCCCCACTGTGGGAAGGGCTGACTCGTGCTCGCAGTGACTGAACTCTAATTAAATCTCCAGAAATCAACGTGCACAATCAAACACTCGCTGGGAGGGAAAAAATAACAATAATGATAATAATAAGGGGAAGAAGAAGCCGGCGTTGTCACTCTTGAGGCTGCTGATCATCCTGATTAGTGAATGTTAAAGCGTGTTGAGTGCCAGGGTCTGAGAGACAACCCGTGGGAGGTGCAGGGGGCGGCCGGGGCTGAGGCTCTGTCTGGCAAAGGCAGGGGTACCCAGACTGTGGAGGTGGCTGTCTCCTGCCCTGGCACGTGAGGTGGAGCAGCCCCACGGGGCTGCAGTGTGCTCATGGCCATCATTCCAACCTCTCAATACCAAATATCAGCTGAGTTGCCTGCACAGCTGTCTTCTAACTCTGCTGTGAAGTCCAGGTAAAATTTTCTGGGAAGGCTGAGAAATCAAGGAGCAGAAGTCAGGTCCCAGCTGCCTTGATGCTCCCAAAGAGCTACGAGTAATCCAGCCCTTAAACCATGTGAAAGTGCTTTCAGGTAGAGAAACACAGCCTTGTGTAACACTGAAGTATATGCTCCTCCAAAATTCAGAGCTTCCCATCTCCAAATTAGCTGGTAGTAAAGGAACATAAAAGATCACCTAGTTCCAACCCCACTGCCATGGGCAGGGACACATTCCACTAGACCGGGTTGCTCAAAGCCCCATCCTGCCTGGCCTTGAACCCTTCGAGGTAACAGTCCTACCCTGAAGGCACATCACCCTCTTTGGGGTAAATCCACCCCTAAGACCCTTCCAGGAACAACATCTACATGTGTGTGAGTCGTGTAGACAGCTCCAGCTCTCTTCCTGCAGCAATCTCAGACCAAGAAATACTTTCCCCAAAGCCAAAGGGGTTTTGGAGTGGAGAGGAAGGGAGAGGTTGGGCTGTGGCTCCTTTGGCCCTTCAAGATGAGAGATGGGGCAGGGGAGGCAGTGGCCAAAAGCCAGGATTGCTTTCATAAAGACCCCTTCTCTTTTCTGCACTTCCCCCCTACTATTCTTTAGACATTAGAGGAGATGGATTCCGCTCTCCTGCTTCCCACTCCGACAGCCCCTATCCCAAGGGAAAAATCAACCTTCAGACCACAAATCAGTTCTGGTCCAGGAGAGAGATGAATAAAAACAAAGAAACCATAAAGATTTTTATATCTAGATTACATCTGTAGAACTGGCAAGTTTCCTTAAGCAAAGGAAATACTTCTTAGCCTAGTGACTATTAGTTAAAGAGGAATGCTTTACACCCTATGAGAACTAACTCTTACTTTCAAAATGCACCTGTTTTCCCTACTTTGTTTGTCATTGTGCTAAGGAAGCCCCTTTCCAAGAAAATTCCAGAACGATAATCAGTTAAAAAACTGAACTGGATTTAGTGTAACAACATTTTTCCACAATGTGTGGAGCCTCCGATGACTGCAATAATCTAAAAGCAAGATCTCTTTCTCTCTTTCTCCTCCCATACATTGCTTTAGACTTACAGCTATCAAGGAATTGCAAAAAAAAAAAAAAATAGAAAAAAACAATCCAGAAATAAAGAGAGGAGTATTGCAGGGGGAAAATGGGGAAGAGGTAATTGAAAAAAAAAAAAAAAAGTGATTCTGATGTGCAAATTGTAGATAAAGACTTCTGATGAGAAAGAGGGGAGTGCCTGATGAGGAAGAGAGGAGAGTGTGTTGAGAGATAACAAGAACCAGTAATTTCTATTCAGCAAAGCCACCAAATCAGAGAGCAGCGCGATCTTATTGGAGGAGAGCCTTCAACAGCAACTAATCCTGTCATATTGAAAGAAAATTGTAAATGTTCTCCGCAGAAATTGCCTTCCCATTGCAGCTAATCGAGCCCACTTCGCGCTCACACACATCACACACCCCCGCACACCCCTCCGGGCGGTCAGCGAGCGGACCCACAGCCGCAGCACCCAGCAAGGACATTCACCCGAGATGCTCACCTAGGCACCCCGTTTCCTTCGCTCGCCACCAGCCCAGCAAGGCGGCAGCTTACCCTCATTTCCCCACGAGCCCTGGGGGAAGTATGAATTATTACCGGCTCACTCACGAGTCCCGGCTTCACCTGTTTTTAATTACTCCAGTTTTGTCTAAACCTTTAAGCCAGGTTTGATAGCACTATTGCTCTCAATTTTATTATTTTTTTTTAAAAGCTCCGCTTGGCTGAACTGAAGCAGAGACTCCCGAGGGATAGAGCCAGCGAGGGTGTGAGTGTATATGTGTGTGCCTGTGGGTGTGGGAGGGCGAGAGGGAGCGAGAGACAAAAACTCCATCAGCCCGGACAATGCCACCTCTCGTTTGAAGCTTCCAACCTGTTATTCTTTCCCCCCGTTATCACGGTACCAAGTGATCTGTATTTCCCCCAGCCCAACCCCCCTCCCTCCTCGTGGAAGATATGGAAGAGGAAGATAAAGCTGCTGGCTGCGGGCGCTGACGGCGCGCAGCCCGCATGCCTCTGCCGCCACAGCTGGGGCCGCTCCGCAGCCACCGCTCCAGCGAGCCGCTTGCAGCGGGATGAGATGCAACTTCTGCTAATTGGAACACAGGTAGGAAAGCTTTGGTTTTTACTGACGTTTCCTCTCTCTCTCTCTTTTCCTTTTTCTTTCCATCTGGGTTTTTTTTTT
>VXAD01009407.1:574285-594679 GCA_013399195.1 Dicrurus megarhynchus
TTTGTCCTTTTTTTTTTTTTTTTCCCCTCTTGGCTTTTCTTTCACGTCCTCTACCCTCCGCCCCTTCTTCGCCGCACCTAGGATTTCATCCGCTGCTGTCATAGGAAAGCTCCCGCCAAGGAAATAATGTCTAAGAAACGAGCTTTTGCTTCCTGGTAGAAGAAGCAGAGCAGACCATAGGGAAACTTTTGCTGAATGGGTCACAGCTGTGCGGGTCACCGGTGAAAGGCAGCGAGAGGAGATTAGGCAAAGCGATTGCCCCCAGCACAGAGCCCTTCTCTGTCGAGTTTCAGTTGCGATATTAATCCCAGAACCGAGCCTAGCACGGTATAGAGGGGAAGGAGGGACACAGTAGCCTGATTTAGAGAAATCCTCACATATATTTCAAGCGCTATACACAAGGGGTTTTATTATAAATGCTACATTCCGACACAGGTTCATCTGCCGGGCTACCCTTCCCAAATCCTGCTGTGACACGTTTGTCGACGACTCCTGCAAAATGTCACCGGGAGCGGGGAGCGGAGCCGTCCCCGGGGAGCGGAGCCTGCCCGCGGTGCTCGCTCGCTGTCGGGCGGGCAGGCAGGGACGGGGCGGCCAGAATCGCAGCCCTGCCGGGACCAGGAGGGATGCGGGGTGTCAGGGGAGGGGGCTGCCGCTGTGCCGGCGCGGTCCGTCGTCCCCAGAATCCCTCCTGTGCCCGAGAGCAGCTCCCGTTCCCGCTGCCTGTGCTCCCGCGTCCTGCCTCGGGGAGGGGAGCGCCGGCTGGAGGCGCCGCCGGAGGTGGGGAGGGTCTGGGGTTTCCCCGGCTCATTTCCGGCCCCGCTTCCCCGGATCTTTGCTCCTGGGGGTCGCTCCCCGGAGCAGGAAGCGGGGTGCTGCGGGAGAGGATGCTCCAGGGCCGGGTCCGGCTCGCCCCTCTGGCCCTCGCCGGCTGAGACCCCGGCAGGGCTGTGTCGCTCCCGGCCGTGCCTCGGGGCTCCCTGTCCTTTCGCCCGTGCCGCCGCCGCGGGGTGCTTGTGGCCAGAAAGAGCGAGCTGGTACTTTGAGAGGGAGCTCAGGTCAAGCTGGGGGAGAAAAATTGCGTCCCAGAAACAGTCCTGGGGCATCGAAGTCGTGTGCAGCCCCACAGTAAGGCCGTATCGAGGGCTCTGAAGGGACAAAGCGCTTTCTGCTTCTTCTCGGGCAAAAGCCGATTCTGGCCATGCCTTCAGCTAGGGCACTCTGCTGGCATTGCGCCTTCCCACCGCTCTGTGCCCCGTGCCGTGCTTGGCGGCTGCCCCAGCACCGGGATGATGGGGAGAGGCAGGCTGGGAGCTCCTCTGCTTGTTCCCCTGCAAGGCAGCCGAGCAGGAGGGCCCTGATGCCAGGTGCTCCTGGAGGATGCCCGCTGCCAGCTCCGAGGGGATGCTGCCAGGGCTTGTAACTCATCCCCACTGGCCTATGGGTGAGTCCTTATGCCTTTGCTGGGTGAAGGACAAGGGACGCTTCTTCCCACCCCTGTAGGATTGTTTATTCCTTCTATTTTCATTTGCTAAGCTTCCTTTTAGGGCAAGGAGAGGGCTTTATTTCCAACTGGAAATTCTTGCTGCACATCTAGCCAAAATGATATCTATTCCCATTTTTATGTATCAACCAGTGTGTTTGCACACACTGGCTTGTCCTTGTCCCTTAAGGAAGATATTCTCTTTGCAGAAGGAAAAAAAAACCAAGGACAAAAAAAGAAGGTCTAACCTTTGCTTGACAGCCTGCTCTTGCAGCTACTTGGGGGAAATACCAAATCCACAAACTATAGAAAGCAATAAGGAAGGTTAATACAGGAGAGCAGAAGTATGCATGCTGTCTGCCGTTATGGGATGTGACTTGCAATCACAGCCCCTGTCTGAATACACACCAGCTTTGATTGTGTGGTTTATGACACCAGCCGCTCTCGGTGACTCAACTATAAACCTCTCTAAGCTGCACGGAATACACTTCCTCTTTCCTCTAGGATCTCTTTGAGTATAACTTTGGTTGAACTTCCCCTCCGTAGGACCCCTGGACCGTTTGCTTTTGAACCAGGAGAGTGAGAAGTGCAGTAATCTCACTGGTCTGTTGAGCATGTGCCCCACTGAGCTGCCCTCTCTGTTCCTTCCCTCAGCACTCTGTGATTTCTGTGTTGCAGTCCGCTTGGGAATGAGACCCAGTACATGGGGAGGGGGGAGGGGGGGGTCTAAGATGTCCTCAGATTGCTTCGGATGGAGGGCAAAATTATAAAAAAGGAAATGTCATGCTTTTTCTTCCATCCAAACCCAAGATTTTGGGTAGTGTCCTCTACCCGAATGGTTGTAACTCTGCGTCTGGGCAGAGCTCAGGGAGATCTGGACCATGTGTGGTCAAGAATGACCTGAGGAGATGGAAGGGACAGCAGGACAGTGCTCTGTCATCATCCAGGATGGAGACCAAGACATAGAAAGAGGGAAACTGAGACCATCAGTTTAAAGAAGAATCTATGAACAAAACTACTTTTTTTTTTTTTTCCTCCTAAGTGTTCGGCCCAGTGCCCACTGTCACTTAGGTTGTCAATTCTGGGCTGAATCCCTGTGTGTGTATCATGGTTCTCAGCTACTCAAAATGCTTGGCTCTTTGAGCCCATTGGGTGCCTCATTCAATAGTCTTTTGAGGACTCCTACTATGAAATACCTCACTGTTGTTAATATAATCCCAAGAGTTTACCCTGTCCCACTTCACTCCTGTAACCCACTCACCCATTCACCCAACTTTCCCTTCTCCAGGAATATCATGACCTACATGCAAAAGACGTATTTTCTGGTCCTGTTTCCATAGCAATGCAGCATGGGGAACTCAGACAAGCCAGTAGTAATGAAGCCAATTCCCTTTCTGTGAAATCAAGATCTCTTTGAAAGTTGAGTTCAGTTTAAGGCAAAGTCGGAAGCCGCGGGGAGTTGGATTTCAAGCCCGAAGCCCAGATCCCCGCGCCCTCTAGTGCCAGCAGCCGGCGGGGAAGAGCAACCCCGGGCACAGGGAATGTGAGGCTCCATAGCAAACTGCAGCAGAGGGAGAGAGGCAAATGGTGTGAGAAAAGGACATTCTTCCCAGTGTCTGTTTCCAGACCGATCTTCCCTCTTCTAAATCTCAAGCTGAAAAAAAAAGGCAGGAGGTGTTCAGCTGATCCAGCTGATCCTGGTTTGGTCACTCAGAGATTATGGCTCGGGTGGGTTAAACTGTGGAGTACTAAGTGGGAAGAAATTGGAGCTGGGAAGCCCAGACTATATCTGGCCATTTATTTGGAAATTTTGGATCTCTCTGTCTTCGGGCTTCGCAGCTTGAAGCAACTCTCAGCTAATTCTGAGAGATTTGAAGGCACAGAAGAGGATTACTCACTTGTGAAACTGCTGCCCTGACCTTCTACTGGCTGTTTAGGTGGGTGGATGGGATAGGCAACAGTAATCAGGCTAAGAAAAGCTGAAGAGGCTTAGAGCCAGCTCATATGAATGACAGGGATAACTTTTTCACAAATACTTGTAGCCTTAAATCTTAAAAAGCTTAAATTGTATGCCAGTATTTAATGTATGGTAGCATTAAACTGTGTGGTAGCACTTCAAGCCCTGTTAAACCCATCTTAGAGATTCCCATCTCTAAGAGCCAGGCTGCAGAAAGAACCAAGCACTGAGAACTCCTGTAGCCAAACGAGACGCCATGCACACCTCCTACCCATCTTTTCCACTTCCTCTATTTTGGCAAAGGTAGCTTTCAGTTTTGCCAGGGTCTCCACAGCTTTTCCTGTGTCAGAGCTGCCCAAAAAGATACAGTTCCCTACATGCTTGTCCTCATCCCACCAGCTGACTGCCAAACACCTGTGCCTAGCAGATTGCATTCCCTAGCTCTCCATATTAAATCGAGGAGGGATCCCTTGCTGACTTATCCCACCGCCTTCCTACACTTCCCTGATTGAAGTGGGCAGAATTAAAAGTCGAGACCACTCCTGAAGTTGCATTAAAGGGCTGCCTCCTTTTCCCATATACCCTGAGCTTGCTTCTATGTGAAAACGCTTTAGGCTGTGGAGCTGCCTGTTATTTTGGACTACCTTTAAAGCTATATTGCTAGCTATGTCTAACATCATCTATTCCCCATAGAGAGGGTTATATATCAGCAGGTCTTCCAAAGAATGTCTCTCATATAACATAATTTGAAGTCCCAAGAGGATAGGACAGGGTGGAGTGAGTTTCATCTCATTTCCATCAAGCACTTCCTAAAGAATGCTTGCCAATGCCACTAAGATATGCAATGGGATTTCAGTAGTCCACGTGCTTCATGTATTCATTTTTAAGGCTATGATATGGATAAAATGAACCAGACCACATTTAGGGCCACCTGCTTTGCTCAGAGTCTTCTGCATGTTTTCTGTTTGGCAAGACGATTCTCTGATTCCCGTCATTCCACTGTTTCTTTAGACTCCATGGGCTAGGTTCTGACCTTAATTACATTCTTTCAAATCGGGGGTGCCTCCAGTGATTTTAATTGCGTCTGGTTTATTCTGGTGCAATTGAGCTCAGAATTTGACTTCCACAGAAACATAGTAAGTGTTGTAATTAGAATATGCCAGTGTTTTGACAACTGTTCATGGAACAGCTCTGTTTCATCAGACTCTGCTGAAAGGGAAATGCAATGTGATAATGGGCATTGGGAATAGCACGGGGCACCTCTCGCAGTGGTGGCAATAAAGATCTCTGTGAGCAGCCACAACCAAAATAGGCCAGAAATTCTGTAAATCAGCATTTCCCTCAAGCTCTTAGAAAAGCTCTGAGTAAACTGTGGGCATGTGTGGGTTTTCTTAGTTTTTCGGTTGCTTGTTTTTTTTGGTTTGGTGTTTGGTTTTTTTTTGGTTGGTTGGCTCTTTTTTGAGAGAGGTGTAACGAGACAAAAATATCTCAATAGATCTTTCTTCTGAATCATTGTCTATATTAGTGTTGGAAACCAAGGTGATACAATAAACCTAGTTATTTAAAAGAATTCTCTTGCTTAGTGATTTTTCTGGCTCAGGATTTTCAGGTAGCCTGAATATATAAAATCTCTTTATTTCTGTGCAGATATGATGAAGATTAGATCCTTCTCTTTTGTAATCCGTTCCACCACATGAGAAACAAAAATTAGCAAAAACCGTACATGGGGAAAAATTAGTTTTCTGATATAGCCCACAGCATTTTTATAGATTCCTGAGAAATTTTCTCTCATCATTGCAATGAATTACTGATGTCTATTTTAAACTCATCTGTCTCATGTTCAGTCAATTAGAAAGCAAAGCAGTCATATATTGAAAATTATTCATAACTTTGTTCATGAGTCATGGCAACGAGCTTATTCCGCTATTATTTCTGAAGTCCTTTAATGCAAGCCAGCGACCAATGATTTATTCATGAAAATATTCACACATTTCAAAAGTTTCATGAATGTTAGCATGAATAATTAACAGAATTTGTGTTATTTGTTCTCATTGCTCATTATTTTCCTATTCAAAAAGGCATCGGTCATCCACTTAAAGAGCATAAGAACATAATGATTACAGCATTGGATCAGACAGGTATTTTGTCCCATCCTGTAGAGTGTTTCTGTCAATGTAGGTCACCAAAAAGGCAGGTGTAGGGAGTGCTGCCCTAGATATCTGCACTGCCCTCAGGTAAAAGGTTTTTATCAGCTTGGGTTTGCTCACTACCCAGAGATCTTTTCCAAAGGACAAAAAGACTTCCTCACCTCCCTCACCAAATGGAAAGCTCTAGCGATTTTAGACAAGCTGCAGATGTACTCACTGGCCAGATAAGCAACTAATCCAGTTCTGCCTCCCAGTAGGGTCAGTACCATAGTGATAGCATGCGGCAGTGAATTCAGTAGGTTAATTAAATATTTTCTTTGGAAAATCATTCCAGACAACTTTTGGTCTCTTTAAATTAGTTGTCTTTCAGTGTTATCGATACCTCTCTGTCATACAACTCGAAAAGACCAACTGAAACAGCCAGTTCATTGTCTGAGTGCCATTCATTTACTCAACCACACGAGAAGAAAAGAACAATAAAATAATTTCCATTTTAACACCTCTTACTCCTTCCATGCTAATTAAAGTTTTGTTTTGTCTGTTTGATTTGGCCTTTTTTTTTTGCTGACCACTGCTGTTATAGAGCAGAATTGGGTAGTTCACTGTAGTGCCATATTGAGTGGACACAGCTGGCTTAGAACCCAGAAAGGCTTCCAAATACTTCACTCCACCTGTGATTGTTCTGCATCAGCCAACATGAATTTCCATTAGAGATCCAAAAGTTAGATTCACTCAACTTAATTAACATACTATGAAATACTTCAATCCTTATTCCCTTTTCCTAAGAGCAACAATTTCAGTAAAGAAGTTCTAAGTTCTTGGACAACCCCACTGTTAATCTTTTACTGTGAAAAAAGGATAACTCATGTGTAGTTTCTGTTTTCTCTTTCTTAACCAGTGTCCAGCTTGTAACAATAACCCACCTATTCTACCACAACTTGAATTTGTCAAAGAATTTATAACAGTATATAAAAACCTGTGTGTGCAGACTTGTCAGGTTGTTTTTCTTGGTCTTTTAAATGGATGCTTCAAAGAATATATATCAGACAACATTTTTTTTAACAAAAGCTATGATCCTTTTATCCTCTCCTATATGTAAATCTAGTTTTTATTAGTTTCAATCAATTAAGGTGGAAGTGAAGCAAAGTTTTTCAGTATATAATACCTAAGATTAATCCTGTGCCTGTCCTGAAGATAGGTATGCTTGTTGCTGCCCTCCCATCCTTCTGTGGCGTATTTGACTTCAACGCCAACTTGTGTATTTTTGCCATCAGCACAGCCACTTCAATTTCAAATGCCTTCCAAACCCTTGCATATATAACCATGAGGTCCTTGTGATAGGCTGCTGTTAAGTTTATCAGTTTGTTCCAATGTTTCCCCTTTCAGTGTTTCGCATTCTGACAGCTCATGTGCTTTCTTGTCTTGAAAAAGAAATAGGTCTAACATGGATATTGGCACAGCATCCTTTGCAGAGAAGATTTAACCAAACAAATAATCCAGAACCTCTGTAAAGTCCTTTTCCTCATTAATTATTCCAAATAGTCCCTTGGTGTGCAGCCGATCCCATTGGTTCCCTCCTAAACTGGATGAATTCAAGACCTTTCAGAACTGTCCTGCAGTTCCCCCCTCTGCACACACCCCCACAAGCTCTTGTCAGTTTGTGCATCCTTGGCCCTCTTCATTTACCACTGACATTTTTGTTTGTGTTTTATTTTAATTCCCTCCCTTAGCCAAGGGCTTCACCAGAGATGAAGTGTCATTTCCTCAAAGCTGGTTGCTTGGCTTAAACGACCTCCTGGACTTTAAAGTTTCACAATAACTTTTTTCTTATCTTGACTTCCAGTTTGCTTTCTGCATGACTTCACTGAACCAGAAACTGTCTGTTGAAATACCTGTTGTTTTGAATCCATGGATTTTGTTTTCTTTCTCTTTTGTTCTTTGGGTTTTTTTTTTTTTTAATTTATTTTATTTCTGCCTTCAGTACCTTTTAAGCAGTTCTCTAATTAGAATTAATTTTAGCCTCATGCTCTTAATATAGTAATAAGTTTATTACTTTTCAGTGTTTTGACCATGTCATGTCTTCAGCTATTTAGTTTCAAGCACCTGCTCTTATGTTCTCCACTTATTCTAGAAATCACTTAGGAATTGCTGGGGGTTTTTAATCTGTTTGTACCGGTTGACCTACCAACATATAGGTGAGTGAACTCACTGATGGTGACTGTTCTCTTTGACTTGGATACGTCTTTGATCTCTCTCCATAATAATCCATTTTAAATCCCAGACATTTCCTGGACTAAGGGTGCTAGTGCTTTGTGCGAGCATCAGGGTTTAAATAGAGAAGGATATTTTTTCACTTAGCACACTGGACTGAGACCAAGTTGATCCTAGATAAGCTCCTGAACTTATCTAGGATCTTATGCCACCGAACTGCTGCCTGATTTTTGACACATTCCTATGGCCTTACACAAAGTCTGCTGAGGTCAGAGACCAATTCTTGTTACCTTGGGTAGGTTTTGGCTTGGCATCCCAAGGCAGGGACAATAATTCTTCCTGGTCCCATGATAGCGTTGTAAGGATTCACTTCCCACAGATTGTCAGATAATGAGGTTCAGCTGTGGTGCTGCTAAATGCAAAAAGGGAGCAGACTCCATCCACAGCATTTTTCTTTGCACTGGAGTATTGGAAAATTGAACCTTTAGGAGTTGCTTGCTGGGAAAGTTTCTGTTCAGAAAAGGAGGATAAGACAAAATATTTGGGATCCCTCAAACAAAAAGGTACTGAAGCTGCAACTGCTCCAGATCTTGGTGAGAAGTAAAAGAGAGATGTTTTCTCTGCTGTTGCTTTTCCATGCTTAGGCTAAGCTCAAACTGATCCCCTGATCCATTACTGGCATCTTTCACCCACACTAATTTCACTTTTCTAGCAGTGTATCTTCAGCTGATGAAAGCTGTCAGAGCACGAGTGACATGAAAGGAGAGGCCATCACCAAAGAAAGTGCTATATTTAACCTGGCAATGTCATGCCTTCTCGTTGTGACCTTGAGCCCTAGCAGTGAGAATTTAAACAGGGAATCTTGGTTGCAAAGTTTCTCCCTTTAGCCAAACATAGAAGGCTCTTAAATATGAGGAAAAGAAGGAAGGTAAAATAAGTTACCTTTCTGCTTTTGACATTTCTGATAGCCAGCACACTCAATTGCCACTAGAAGGAAAGAATACATGAAGGCCCACTGTTAAATTCTCGTTAAAAAAGTCTGTTTGATGTCTGCTAGTCATTTTCACAATCTGATCCACTGGGAGTAAATGTAGGGATTTTTACTGAAAGGTTTTGACATCAGAAGCAGTTTCCTGCAAGGAATATCCTACTGTTATTAATTATTTTGCTATGTGCTTCAGTAAAGAGAAAAAAATACAAAAGTCTACAATTAGAAAAAAAGCAAGGAAAGAAAAAAGAAAGAAGAACAAAACCATGTTTTGTCTGAAGAAAACCTGTAACTCTCTCTCTCCCTTTCTTTAGCAAAGAGTGAGACTATGCATCTCCTACTTTGAAGCACAGGGGAATGCAAAAAATCTGGTTTAAAAAAACCCAGATAAGCCAATCACCGCCATCCTTTCTGAATGGCAAATTTGACAATTAATGTTCCACATTATTGTCTTTAGTTCCTCTTAAAAATCAAAGTGGGGTGTGGAAATGACACATAGCTAAAAAGATGAGGAGTAATTTTCTTGTTACTTCTTTCAGAAAGTAGTGACAAGTGCTGAATTCCTGGTTTCACCACATCGCCTTGGACAAATTCAGTAACCTCCTGTACCTCAGCTTCTAACATGAAAATAGTATAAAATAACATTTTCATTCTCACAAGCTTTGTCTGTTCTTCCTGTTTAGATTTTAGAGCATTTGGCAGCTTTCTGGAACAGCACTGAACTTAATCTTACCTAAATCTGGGCATCCATAGAAAGAAATGAATGTTATATTCTCTTTCAAACATTCAGTTGCTCTTTATTCCATGTGCAAATTACCTGATAACATGGGTGTTTGGAGAGTAAGAGCCTTCCCATTGACCCCGGGTGTTGCTGGCACAGGCAGCTATCCATGGGATGATATTCCAACTTATACTGGGGTGGTGGCACAGCCTGCCTGTTCCCTTTGCTTGCTCACTGCTGCCATACACTTCTGAGAGAGAACAGTGGGAACATGGGCTTAGGGAGAGTTGGTTTTGCACTCAGAGCCCCACTCAGAGTCCTCAGGTGAGCCATCTTCTTTGGACAATGCTCAGCCTGCTTTACTTCCTCTGCTCACCAGAAATTTTTTGTCCTTCTTGGCCAAGTTCTTATTAAACTACTACAAGATACTTTGGAAAGTTGTTTAATTAACCCTTAATCCCACCAGAAGGCCTCCTACAAATAAATTCAAGGATTCTTTGTTTTATTTGTTCATTGTAGCAGTTGGAGAATTTTAAGACACCTTGTTTCCAGGCTGATCTCGATGCCATCCTCAGAGTGTACTTTCCTGCCCCACTGTCTGTAACTATAATATAAGACTCTCACCTTGCAGACAAAATTCTCTTTCAGCTTAAGGCCTTTTTGTGCCCATTATAGGTGTTTTCTTTAGAGTGGAACAGTGAGTTGAGAAAGGTAAAATGTGGTCACGCCTCTGGCGTTTCTTCTCATTCTTCTACTACCAGCAACAAACATTGTCTCAAACTGTGAAACATTTGGAAAAACGTAAAGAAAGAGGAGAGACAAAAGAGAAAGGGGAAGTTCTCATTGTGCCACTCAGCTGGGAAAAGAAACAACCAGGATTTCCAGACCTCTCCTGGCTGCTATTGCTTGCTGTTGGTGTTGATTGGAGCATGCGCTGCTCAGGGCAGGGGCTGCATGGCCAGTTCCTTGTGCTTACAAGAGCATTATTGTGTCCCTCGAATACACTGAAAGCTATAACTAAAATACAGTGAAAGCAGGGGGTGAAAAAATCTTGTTATCTCCCAGGTGGCAACTGCTGCCCATGAGAACCCAGCACAGAAACGCTATTGGGGGGTGCAGGTGCAAGGTTCTAAGGTTAGCAGCATGAGAATGAGACTGGCAAGAGTGAGGGGAAAACACTGCTCCAGGGACTCTGAAAACATGGCCCCAGCAGACTGGGTGGGAGGGCTCAGAGCCCTGAGGGAACAGCAGGTGCAAAGGTGCAGAGAGAAAGCACTTAGCCCCCCAAAGCAGCGACAGCATATTCACCCAGTTTGGGAAGGTGTGACAAGGTGATAAAAGTGCTGCTCTTCAGGGAGAATCATTGGATCTGGCTGCTGTGGACGAAAGGTGCAGTTTCTAAAGACTCAATCCCACTGAAGGTTGTCTGAATCACCTTTTCCTGGGGCACAAGCAGGCTGGTCATTCTGTCTCAAAGGGGATCTTTCTTCTGGCGACTAGCATATTTTGTGATGCTATGACTCGAATGAGAATGAACCCCTTGCCCTCCCTATGCCTTTCTTTTCTCCACCGTGTAAGAGTTGAAACATCAAGTTTCCTTGGTGCAGGTCAGCAGACAGGACCAGCTGAGAATGCCTTGATTTTGTGCTAAGGATGACAACAAATGCCTACAGCACAACAGCAAAGGAGAAATGCATCCTCTGCATTTTCTGATACGCTTTGGATGCTATGTTCAGGTTGAGTCAGCTGGGAGGCTCAGCGAGTCCTGATTGCACATCTTAGCAGGTGAAAAGCTCTCAATTTAACTTTTATTCCAGTTTGAGTAGATGGAGCAGACAAAAAGGTCTTCATCCCTTTCCTTCAAGGCATGAGGAAGCTGTGGTTAAACCTATTTCCTAACCTTCTGGCAGCGGTGTTCATGGAATACAAAAAAAGAGCAAGGAGAAAAGCCCAGGAGAGCTCTCACTTTTTGTTTTCTTTAATAATTTGTTTATTTCACAAGAATAGCTCC
The DNA here is from genome assembly GCA_013399195.1 of Dicrurus megarhynchus. NCBI lineage: Eukaryota > Metazoa > Chordata > Aves > Passeriformes > Dicruridae > Dicrurus > Dicrurus megarhynchus. The sequence goes on from VXAD01009407.1 coordinate 585,804, forward strand.
AGATCAAGATTTTATTCATTGCACATTATTGCTTCTTAAACAAAGGAACAAAATTAAAAGCAAAACAACCAGGAAGGAAGAAATTTTTTGCAGCTGAACACATAGACGGAGAAGAGATGATAAAGAGGAATCATTTGCTTATTTTGAAAGTCTGCTAAGACCTCTGTGTTAGGGATCACACCAACATATTTTTGTTGTGCTTACTCACCCTCATCTCTTCAACCTGCTCTTCTCTGCCATGAAGCCAGTTCCTGCACTGCAGCATTAAGGAGTAGTTAGTACCTTTCCTTGTGTAATGATTAGTTATTGTACAGGCCACCTAGAAGATTTCTGTGGTCGTCATGCCAACTCTCTCCCCCACTCTGTTTTAACCCACTCCTCTCTGCTGGAATGGTCAGCCACAGGTGAGGTTTGGGGGGCATTCAGGCTGTGCACTGCCCATCCTGATTTCACTGCGTCCTGGACACTGAAAGGGCCCGCAGGATCACCGTGTGAGTACAGACACAGGCATTTTAAAGACTGCTGTCTCTTGCTCAGCCCAGGTTTCCCTGCCATGATGTGAGAGGATTAGTATGTATGCTGAGTGCCAGACCTCTTGCTGCTCTGCAGTGAACCACTCTGGGTGCTTAAAGTGCAGCCTCAGGAGGAGCCTAATCCAGGCCTTGTCAGCTGGCAGCACGTTTGCTCTGATACCAGGGCTTGACAAGCTGGGGCTTGATGGGTGTTTATGAGGCAGGCATGAAAGCAGGAGGAGAGGTGCTAAAAGAAAACAGCACCTCACAGAGAACTCAGATGCACTTCTTTGCTCTGCTAGGAGCCAAGGTGTGTTTCCAGTGCTGCTGCTGCTGCTGTCAGTCCTTTTTAGTGGTGGAATCGATTAGCTACAAAGTGAGAACATCCCTGTCTTTGTTTTAGAGTGCTGGGTACGTCCCACCGGGGATAAGGGAGAAGGACTGCCTGCTGTCTGATCTCCCACTGTTCCTTCAACTCCGAATGGAACTGCACAGTGAGGAAAATGAGAGCTGGTCTTTGCTTAGATAAGCATTCTCAAGCAAATTAAGAAAACAATGACATAGCCATTTGTGCTCCTATAGGAAATCATGTTCATGTCATCCTAGCTATGGGTGCATTCCTGCATATTGAATGGTGCAGGATCAGAACCACTCCCTCAGCTCAGGACTACTTGGGATTTGGTACAATACCTATTTTTTTTTTTTTCTCTTGCTGCTTGCTGAAATGACTACCTACAGTCCCTCAAGGGCAAAAGAAAAAAGAAGTTCTGAAAAAAAACCTCCAGAGTCTCCACAACAGAGTACATGCAGTTGCTCTTATCACTATTTATGCATAGATGATTATGCTATCTTCCACCCAGTGAGGAATGAAAGGATTAATTGGGGAAATAATCTGAAAATCAAATACTTTCCCTGATGGTTTTTAAAAGGATAGATTTTGCCAAAGCTGTCCCACGTTTATTTATTTTTTTAAAAATCTATTATTACTCTAATTAAACATCTAACCGAAGAGAGCAACTTTTTATAAAAACAAGTTAAAGATTTATTATTATATGGAAAGCAGCTCTCTGTTTTGGCTTGGGAGAAGACAGAGGAAACTTTATCTCTTTGGTCTACATCCAGCAGACTGAAAACAGAGAACGCTTCTGTTCAGTTTCCTGCTTACTCCTCCACCCTCCATACTCCTCTTCCTTCCACCATGCACTTCTCATCACTCTTTTCAATGACACAGCCTAGTCAGTCAGCAAATGGCTTAATCTGCTGTTTGAGTCTTTGAGTCAATGAGCTGTGATCACCTAACCAGCCCCATTCACACGCAGAGCTACTGATTTTCTTGATTTTGCACATTCACTGCAGGAGCACGTTGCTGTTTTGAACAGTTTGCAGTCTGCCACTTCTCTGGGGTTGTCTGGCTGTTATCTCTGCCCTCTCAGCCTAAGGAAGAGAGGGCAGGACACAAAAAGTTGTCAGGTTATAGGTAGTGAATAGATGTGGGACAAAACTACACACTTCCCTTATATTCCTGCCTGCCACCCTCCCCACTCAGCTTTGCTTACGGGGTCATTACAAGCTTGTGCCCTCCTCTGGGGTGATGGTGATGGAATTTGTTTGCAAGCAAAGCCACCTGATCAGGCTGGTGTGCTGGAGTGCAATGCCAACACAAATGGTTATTATGGGGACATAATTAGCAGGCTTCTATAGAGGAAAATGGCAGTAAATTATTGAGTGCCATTAACCTGAAAGACGTGAGGAAAATTTTGTCTTCCCAATAGCCTCAAAAGAGGGTTGTGTGAAGATGGGCTTTTCTGAGAACAGACATGCCCTCAGTCCTGGGTCTCATCAGTCACTGGTGTCATCAGACAGCTGATGCTTTCTTTTGCTTTCAGATCACTGAAAATAAAATGACCTATGCTGAACAATCTGTTAATTGTCATTAATTTGTCCACTGGATATTTCCCCCCTATATTTTAAATTGTACATCTGCAAGTGTGCTGGCTAAGCTTCACAGTCTGATTAATAGCTTCAATTATGATGTCAAGGCCAAGAGATTCTTTTAAGCTTTTCACATTCAGTATTGAGAACCTGGTACTTTTCGTGTGTGACTGTTCACTTAGCACATGTGAACCAGCTTCCCACCTCTAATTTAATGACCTGACATCTATAGGCAGAAGCTGAAGGTGCTCTAGATGGCAAGACACGCTGGACAACTACTCCCTTTCGCTCTAAGAAGGGCTCAAGAGCAGCATAGCTGAAAGGAAAGATCCCAAACCAGAAATATCTTGGAGAAAAAACAAAACCAAAGGCCTGGGCTGTTCAGCAGGAGCTGTATTTATTGTTCCTTTCCCCACATCAGATAATTATTGCAAATCTCTGGTGGCTGACTCCATGCCTCAGCCTGCTCTTGATCACATCTTGCAGAAGGATCTTTTGGTTCAATACCTGTGAACATAACCCTGATATGTTACGGTTTAGCACTATTTTGCATGACCCACTTGTCTTTTTTAAAGATAAGTGCTTTTGAAGAGATATTAAACTGCAGGTCTACACTGTGGGTAGCAGTAGAAACTCCCTTTGGGCACATTTTCCTTGCATACACCAGGACTGCTTCCACACGAGACAGAAACTGTGCTGCATCTCCTCCATCCTGGATGTGGCACAGAGTCCAGTGCACTCCAAAAGTTCAAACCTGGTTGGCTGTGTATGTCCCAAGGGTAAACTTGTGATCAAAGATAGACTTGGCTTCCCTGGGGAGTTAATTTCTGCCTCATGGTTTCCTTCACTTCAGCCTTGGCTGCTCCATCATCCCTTTTCTTGAAAACTTTGCAAAAACTTGCAAAGCAAGCAAAGAGATTCCTGTTTTATGACATTTCTGCTGCTTTAGCACTGCCTTTTTTAATACAGCCTGCTGTCTCTTCAGCTCATTTTAGGACTGAGTCAACTGCTCTTTTATTCAGTTTGGGTAGTACTTCACCACTGAACAAACACCCCAGAAACGTTTGTCACATCAGCTGCTCCATACGGTGAGTGATGGTCCCTGGATCTGGCACAAAATACCAAAGGAATGAAACAGTATCCAATCTGAGCAAAGACTGCAAAATCTTTCATGATCTTTTCATTTGTTAGCATCTCCTCTCTGACACATAAAATCTGTTCACACATGCTGAAAATACAGGGCAACACATTTGAAAATATTTGCAAGGTATATTTTTCTCAGTGACTTTCTTACTGTTAGGCAGCAGACTATAGACAGTTACTGAACTAAGAAATGTAATGCATTTTTAAGAAGCATTGGTCAATCATGTGGAAATAGACATCAGCCTCCAGTATGATTAAAATTACCAGTGGTATCAGACCTTATGTGCCTGGTTTTACATTGATTACAGAGTCCAAAGAGTACCCTTCCACTTAATAAAAAGCTGCTGATTATTGAGCAAAGTGCATGATTTTTAAAGAATGAAATATAAATAATTACTATATTATTTTATTATAGTTTTTTTAATTTACTATATCATTTATTATAATTACTGTATTATTATATGTATAAAAATAATTATTATATGTCAACTTGTGATTGCTGTACTCTTGGATAGGGGCATCAGTGATGTCTGCCTCCTTGGAGATTCTTATGTTTCAGAAATGTCTCAGAGCCATAAAACAATGACCAAAAAGAGCATGGGAGACTCACAGGGCCCCAGGGACCTGTAAATAGACAGACAAGTGTCATAAGTGGCAGGGTTAGATAAATTCTATTTGAGACGTCACTTCTAAAGAGTCTGTTCTTCATTTGTTGCACTTTGTTAGCAAAGCAGAGCTTCTAGAAATCTATTTCAATACATCAGAATAAACAAAGGCAGCAGGAAGAATAAATGGGCTCTGTCTAGTCTCATGCTGATGCCAAGGGGCCAGAACCCAGATGTCCTGACTCTGAGTTCAGCACCACGCTCTTGTTATTGGACTATAATTTTACATGGAGCTTTCTTTCTTTTTCTTTTCTTTTTTTTTTTTTTCCCCAGGGGGTTGGAGGGTGGTGGTACATTGTATTTGTTCACACCAGCCAAGGCTGAAGAAAAAATATTATGTATAATTGCAGAGCAAGGCAGGCTCGTACGTCACCCATCAGCATTGTCTGATCGCTGGTATTATTCTCTGTTCTTACTCACCCTCATGTCACTGCTGCCTCTCTTTCCACCTCGAAGGCTTAACTCCTCCTTCCTCTGACAGGATGTACAATAGCCAGAGCAGTATAAATCAAAGCCTAGAATCAGGGGAATTAGAACAGATTGGAAGTGCCAGTTCCTCAAGAAGGAAAAGGACGAAACAAGTCGGCAGGAGATCAGAAGAGTGATTGCAGCTCCATTACAAGGGCTGTTGTACCCTTGCAACAGGCTATTGCCTGTCACAAACTGTTTTTATTATCCAGCTCCTGACTGCTGCAGATCTTGATCTGAAATAAATGCCACCTATCCACTTACTTTATAAATCTTGCTGTGCTCACATTTAATATTTACTTGCCTTCACGTTTTTCAAGTAAGATATCATTTTATACTTTTGATACTTTATACACTTTTTTGATACTTTATACATTTTATACTTTTTGATATTTTTATTGTAAAGGAGAAGCAGAGAGGTTGAGAACTACAGAGGGGCTCTTACAGGTCCGTGCTGCAGTGGGACTGAGAGGGAATGAGCTCAGGCAGATCAAAAGGCAGGATAAACTGTGATGGGGCTTCCGTGCAGTGCACTCTCAATGTAAACTGCTTCCTTAATCAGGTCTGGACATTAATCATATAAATGGTCAAAATATTGCTGCACTGAATTTTTAAAGCTTTCTTTTATTTATTTAATTCTTGTTAAGAAACAAAAAATAACCAACAAACCAAGAGAACAAAACAAAACAAAAAAGCAAAACAAAAAAACCTTATTCCCAGCAATTCTACAGCACTAAGTTGAAACCTAAGGGTTTCAATAGCATGTCATTGGGAGTTTCAGATTTCAAGAGGGCAGTAAAAAAATGCCTGGAGCAGAAAGAGGTAAAGATGGTTTCTGCCTGAATGCTGGATCTCCCTTTCCTAAGAATTTTTGTTGAGAGCAGATCTCCATACTGACTTTTCTGTGGGTGGTGTTTGAAAAACTTACCTCTTTAGGATAAAGAATTTATCTTAATTTTAAGATTTATATGTAAAACAATAACTGACCTTTGTGTTAGCAACATCTATAGTTGTTAGACCTCCTTCTTACGCAGCCATCACAGTATATTCTGTTGTATAGAAGTTGTGTTTGGAGGTAACTCGAGCAACATTTGCAGTATTGCTCACAAACTCGTGGGCTGGCTTATCCTCCCCGTGCTCTGCAAACAGCAGAGTGCTGGGGTTACACTTTTTGGGTAGCTGCCACCTCTAAAGCAGCCTCTGTGTCCTTAGCCTGAGGCAGAGTGGGTGTTTTTCTCCTGCTGAAACTTTGGAGACTGTCACTGTCACGAGTGGTCCCTCAGATGGAGGTAGGAGATTTGGATGAGTAACAGGCATTTGTTTAAGCCAGGACTACAGGGTTTGAGTCCTGAACTGGGAGTGAGGAGCTCTCATTTACTGTCTCCACACAGCGAGGGAGAGATCCAGCTCTGACTTCCCTGCCTGTGCAATGTAAATCTGTGGAGGAAGGGCTGCTACTGACGTGGCACAGGAATTGTTATTTTTGAAACATGCAGGCTGTAAGTGTACCTGGACAAACATGAGAAAATCTGCTGGTGTTCAGGACTGGCTCACTGTAAGAGCTGGCAATGAGTCTGGCTGGGTTTGTAGTTATGCAGTAGCACTGCACTTTACTGCTGAAGTTTTGTGCCCTGCTCTCATTAGTCAGGTTTTTAACACACAGCCAGACTCGAAAGACAAAATGTTCACTCCATGTTTTACAATAGGTTGTCGGAGACCAAAATGATCTGATTTTGGTACTTTAATCAAGTGTCTCTGTGCTGCTTTAGGTTAACATGTCATTGACTGGATGATATGTTCTGAATAGCCCAGGCTAAGCTGAAGTCTCATGGCAATAACGGGAACAAAAAAATCACCAGGTTTGCCTCATGAACCCGTTTCTCACCTGAGAGGTATTTTCACTCTCTGCATGGGATTGAAGAGTAAGATTTCAGCTGTGCTTATCTCTACTGAATGTTCAGATTTAGGATGAAGTGTTACCATTTTAGTGAACTTTTTCACTCTTTCTCTTTGCACTCCTTAATTAATTTTTAAGAATTTGAGCTGACACCATAGTTGCAAGGAACTTTCCATTTCAGACTGAGTCTTTTCTTTAAACAGTCTTACTCTAGTATTTTCAGTCACTATAGTATTTCTTTACGTATAAAATTTCCTTATTAGTATATTTATTATAGAATTACTGCTGTCTCAAATGAAAAACATTATTTTAGAGCAGAGAGGGTTTATTTCTTTTCAGATTCAGTAATTTCCTATGCTTAAGAACAAGAAAAGACCTAATAGGAGAGGAAGATAAAAAAGGGAACAGCTCCAACTGTCAAAAACTGCCATTTATTTGTATTAAAAAACAATGCCTGCCAAAAACTGCAGAAGCCCAAGAAATTTATGACTTTAATATATTTATTAAAGATGTTTCCTCAGTAAAATATTTGATTTTCTATTAGCTAAGAATTCCAGTGAAAAATATCTGCCTAGATCAAAAAGAAAGAAAACAACAAAAACTACTAATTGCTTCATTAAAAAAGCAAAGCAATGCATTGTCTCAGGTTTCAACAGCTCCTTGAAACTCTTTGCCTTTAATTTCTTTCATTTTAAAACAAAGTTTTAAAAACCTTGCTGAAATTTTTTGCTTAATGTTGTTTTGAAGGATGAAAGTACCAGCTCAGCAGTGTGCAAGGTGTATGTGAAGAAACAAAATATGACAAAAAATCTAATTAGTGGGGAAAAAGAGAAGAGAATAAGGAGATATAAGCCTTAGGAGATAACAGTAATTTAAAAAAATACACTTGTTACTACCGTGATATTGCCCACTACATGGTAAACTTCTGACCTAAAAATGTGTTATTTTTCTAAAGGAGAGTAGAGTATGTATTTGATTTGACTGGATCCATTTACATTTAGAATGTTTTTAAATTTCCTTTTTTACTTTTTTTTTTTGGTGATAGGCCACTAGGAGAATTTCTTAGAACAGACTTCATTTGCTACCTTGAACAGAAATACTTTTTTTTTTGTGCCTGCTGTGGGCTCTTCGTGTCTTTGGGCAAAGTAGGCAGGGATGAGTTTGAAATCGACCCTTGTTCCATATTTTCCTGCTGAGAGTCCTGCAGGATGATTGCCTTTCTACCAGTATCACCATAAAACATCAGTGCTTGTGTAGGATGAAACATGATCAGGGTTGTTTGTGAGTGCCTGACACTGGCAGGGCTTTGACCAGCAGGAAATTTCTCCAAATTGTCACCTCCTTCAGTTTCTTTTACCACATGAAGACTTGGAGGAGCAGGGGCACTGTATGGACAGGACAGACCACAGAGCTGGAGAGAATAATGCTGAGGCAACACTTTTTTGGCCAGACAAGAGCCAAAGCCATCCCCATGGGGTGGGGAGCATGAAAACCTGTTAATGACGTTGTTGGTTTATGTTTTCTGCTCTCTCACTGGCTCTGGAAATAATGTGTGGGATGTGCAAGATGAAAGGGAGAGAACCTGGGACAATCAACTCTGTTCCTTAGGAAATAATTTAGTCTTGAAATCTATTTTTTGTTTGCAGCTGAAAGAAAAACATTATAGGATCTAGAGATCACCCATACATATATATATATAAAAATTATACCTCAGTAAAATTATCTAGCTAACACAATCTTTTAAACATGTTTCCAAACCAAATAATTATGCCTCTCTGTTCTGAGCTAAAGTGAGTACTAATATGTGTCTTATATTTATTGCATGGAAAATGCACAGGAAAATAAATAAAAACATCACAATACTTCCCAATATCTACCCCATAGAGAATGTAATTTAAAGATGAAGGAATGGATTTAGAAGATAACTTGAGATAACCACTGTATCCTTGCAGCAAAACACAGACAAATCAGTTGACTGAGGAATGAATGATGTTGGCAAATGAAGACAGTTGTTTTAGATAAATAGATTAGGGATGGATACATCCCACTGCTTTAAGCCAAACTCCTGTTTGTCTCTTAAACTCTGTTGAGCTGTCAGTCATTTCTTCTTCAGCTGTCTTTCTCCTTACCCTGTTTTTCTTTAAACTAGATTACATTTTTGGCTGGGGTTCACAAGGAGTTTGATTATCTTACCTAATTCACTAGTTTGGGTTTTTTTTCTTTTTAATTTCTGGGGCATTTTGTTTGGGTTTTTTTTTT